>CM074499.1:26708974-26839479 GCA_037389245.1 Oryzias sinensis | reverse complement strand
TTAAAAAAAAAAAAAAAAACCTCCAGCCAAGCCACGACTCCCAACCAAGATTCTTGCTCCTCATCTTGTCTCTCGTCGTCTGACCTCTGCCACCATATTCATCATCAGATCATCAACCAGGAAAATAAATTCTTCAACTTACTTTTGGAATTGGACATGTGCTATGAAACAGTAGAAGAAGAAGAAGCCCCTCCCTGCTTGTCCAGTGTGAGCACCTTGGGCTAAAAGTGCATTCAAGAACTCTTGAATTTGCCTCATACATTGTTTAATGTACATCGTGTGTCCATACATTAAAGTGTTGCATATCAGTACAAAGCTGCTTTTCTTCAGAATCCACTGTAGTTAAGTTAATTTGTTAAATGGATGAAGAGTTACAGTAGTCCAAAAACTGTCAGCACTGGAGCTAAAGCCCTAGTTTTGAAAAGGTTAAGGGCTGCAGTCTGATTTTTGCTTTTCTTCCAGCAGCATCCTATACTTTGCACTTATTTTCTTATTCCTTTCACAATGACTTAACAAACATAATCCATAGTGCAAACTAAATCTTCATTTATGTATGGAGTGATATTTCTGCCACCACGTTGCACAAAAAACTGTCTAAGTTGCAAGGGAAAATATTAAATATTTGCTTTTCAATTATTTTTTATTCGGCTCTGATATATTTCTTTTGCTTTCAATTTTTTTGGCACGTTTTCGCGTGTGTTGTGTCAAATCTCGCTTTTGTATGAATCTTTGATTTTGCCGACCACTTTGAGCTCGACTTAGCAAAAACGTTTTTGTATTGCTTGTGTTTCATTTCACTTTTTACCTATCTTTGATTTTGCTGAGTTAAGTTTCTGTTTGACGTGACAAAGCTGCCACCAAACAGTCTGCTGATTGGTCCAGAGCCTAACTAATCGTATTTATCTAATATGATGTCTGCTACTGAGGCTCAGAAACCGAACCGGTTCTTCTTACCCTCAATTTTGTCTTTTTGGATGAAGACATTTTTATTTATTTATCATTTTAACAAAATTCAAAATTTCTTTATTTTTTAAGCATTGTTTAATTTTTATTAAGTCAAATTTGTGAATTTATGGCTGAGGATCTCCTGAAACTGTAAAGTTTATCTGCTGACATTAAATCAACAGGCCTGTGTGTGATCTGTGAATCCTGCAGAGCAAAATATTAGTAAAAAGTTTGATTTCCTTTAATATCTGTTTGTTAAAACAAAACAATAAAAGATTTAAAGTGCATATTATTTATGCTGCACACGTGTTTGGGATTAGATGAACAGCAATAATAAGCAAAAGAACGACGGCTCACCACAGAAACCTCAATGTATTTAATAGAAAATGCAGTTTTAACTTTTATGTTCATTTTCACAGTGTCTCATGTTTTAGAACTCGTGAGCGTTTGTCCAAAGTTAAAAAAAAATTGTCATAAAAAATGCTATTTTCTCTTAATATTTCAACATTTATTGATTAAAATAAAACAATTGTTCAGATACAAATCTTAAGTGTTACTCTCGGCTGGACGGAGTCGGAGCTCAGATGTTTTTTCTGCTGCAGACGTTTTAAACACGTTCATCACTACACTGACATAAATAAATACAGAACTCTGTTTGATTTTAGCTGCTTTGCTGCGCCTTCTGGGTTTTACTCTGAGAGAAACGGGCCAGGATGGTTAAAAACGGCAGAACCCTGTATGAACAGAACCGACACAAAGTCCATGTCTGCCTCCAAGCACTGTAAATATCAGACAGAGACACCTGATTGGTTAGAATCTGGACCAATCAGCAGCTGTTTGATGGCAGCTTTGTCACGCTAAACAGAACTTAACTCAGCAACATCAAAGATAGGAAAAAAGTAAGATGGCACAAAACGCATGCGAAAGCTATTTTGGCGGTGGCAATAGTGGCAGTCATATCACGCAGTCATATCACGCTAAGTCGCGCTAAGTGAACTGGTGGTGGAGGACCCAAAATGCAGGAGACCAAGCTTGGTGACAGGAAATAAAACATTTAATAAACAAACTGAAACATGACAAAACTATGGGGAGAAACAAACCAGTGACAAAACAGAGCACCTCTGTCGGGTAGGGAGGGCTGAAGGACCCAGTCCTACCCTACCTGACACTAATAAGGCCGGCTTTACACTGCAGGTCTTGATGCTCATATCCGATTTTCTAACTATATCCGAATTTTTTGACGACCCGCTTACATCATCTTTTAAAAGTGACCCGTATCTGATTTTTGCATTTACACTATACAATGCTGAAACTATCAAACGTAGACGTTCTGAGGACTACGTAGCAGTATTTCCGCCTTCTGCGGACCTCTTTAGGACTTTTGTGACTGCGGTTGTCATGGAGGCAAGGCGGCGACGGAAGGAGGCGTGGACTTGGGCGCTTCTGAGGGGATGCACGGGGGAGGAAAAGAAGGGCAGCTCTGCCGTCTTATGTTCTCTCTGAGTTTTGAATGAGGAAGTGTTTGCAGACGTTGTGCTGTACTAACAGTTTGATCCAAGTGTTGAACCTTTCCTGCGCGATGACTTCTCTTTTCCGACCGTGGTCAGAAACACACGGGAGATTTCCTCGGGGTTCTCTTTTCCGTTCTGAACCCTCAGCCTCCAGAGTGGGTTAAGAAAGACTCCAAAACTTTTGGGGAAGACACCTTAATTTTAATTTACGGTTCTCCGACACTCCCCCGCTCCGCGCTCACACCCCCTCTCCTCTCCTTACACACACACACGCAAGCACGCGCGTACACACACGGTCCCCATCATACACGCCCCCCAAAGAAATAAACGGCTTCTAGCCTGTTCCAGATCAACGGTGTCCCGCTTCATTAGTTACCGTTTGCGTCCGGACCGGACATAACAGCGGTTTCCAACTACGGTCTGAAGCCTGAGGCTGAAAGGTAAACACGCTGACAGCAAAATCAGCACAAAAAGCACCTTAATAAGTCATGTGATCTCAGTTGGTGGTGTCCTGAGTTGCCGTCACTGACGTACGACTCGCATTTACTGGGGAATATCCGATTTGTCTGCTTACATGGCACACGCAAATGCACGTATCCGATTTGTTTCCGATTTATTTCCACATATGAGAGAGGCCTGTATCCGATCTGAGAAAAACGGAATCCATGCGCTTTTGTCCTGCTTACACGTTCACCGATCATATCTGATCTGTGTCACGTGAGAGGAAAAAATCGGAATTGGGTCACTTGAACAATGCAGTGTAAAGGCGGCCTAAGAGTAGTCGATATAGGAAAAAAGCGTCATTTGATACAACGCATGTGAAAACTTGTGTTTTTCAAACGCAAAAATAGTTTTTGAAAGCAAAAAAAAAAAGACAGCAAAATAAAAAAATAATTGAAAGGCTAATATTTAATATTTTCACTTGCAACTTAGAAAGTTTTGTGTGTAACGTGGTGGCAGAAATATCACTGCATATTTATGCAGTTTTAGTAAATCACCTGCAAATCCTAAATCAATAGCACATTCAATCAGTCTGTATGTACAGGCAATTTCACACAAGATTTTAGCCCCAAGACTGTTTTCATGACAGAAAGACCTCAGCTGGAATAGCTGGAAGGATTCCCTTTTGCCACTGGAATGGACTCATTCACAATTTTCTCAAAAGATATGTCAACCCGTGAAACTTATTTGGCTGGTTGCTTCAATCACTGTCACTTTGTGGTAGTCTACTTGTTTGCTGTGTCTTTAGATAATTATAAAGGATAAGACAGGCTTTTATAGCATAAGCACCTAGTACATGTCACTGTTGAAGGTGATGAAAGAAAGATAAAAGCCAATTAGAAGGTGAAAGGTCATGCATTGCAAATTATACGGCTGTAATTTAGTGCAAATATATTCTGAATGGCTTAAGTGGTAATCGACTTGTAAATGATGGATTTTGTTGAGTATAATGACTTTTACAAGACAAGCACTTCCTTAAACTTAAACATCAAGTTTAATTTAATGGGCACTTCAGTTCTGAGAAGTATTAACTGGTTCACTTTAACCCTTTTGGACCTTCTCTCTGAGAATTTTACATCATAACAGCCTGGAGTGAATTGTTCTGACCTCCTCTCTAACAGCAGCTGCATATTAAAACATGTTAATCGTGTGACTAACAGGAGACTTCACATGTCATGCTGTGACCTAACAACTGGCAGGAAACACTAAGGTGTAAAGAAATCATGGCGGCTCATAAACGTTTACTTGGGATGTCCAAAGACAGCTGTCAAATTATAGCATGACAGAAAATAGCTCTGTCCAAATGCCACCAACTTAAAATTGTTCCAATACTTCAAGGTGTTTAGATAGTATTAGACTGGACAGTCAATATATGTAATAATAATAATAAGGAACTGGATTTATCTATGCTTTTCCAGACGCTCAAAGCACTTACATTGTGTCCATCATTCATTCACTCCTCATTCATACTTGGTGATGGTAGCTACTGACGTAGCCACAGCTGCCCTGGGGCAGACTGACAGAGGCGTGGCTGCCAGTTCACGCCTCTGACCATCAACGGGACATTCATACTCATTAACACACCAATGAAGCAACACTGGAGGCACGATAGGTGAAGTGTCTTGCACAAGGAAAGGGTGACGGTTGGCTGGGGGGAGCAGGGATCAAACTGTCAGCCCTTCAACCATTGGCCAACCTGCTCAACAACCTGAGCAACTGTCGCCCACAATTTGATAAAGTGTTGTCCCATATTGGACTAACATAGATTACTGAGGATCTGTAAGGGTAGACTGATTTAAGATTGGACTATATCTAACCATATATCACACTGACTGGAGTGGCTGATATCAAGAAGTCCTACCAATGGCTAGAAAGGGCTGGCCTACAGGACAGCACTGAAGCACTCATCCTGGCAGCTCAGGAACAAGCCCTGAGCACCAGAGCCATAGAGGCTCAGATCTACCACACCAGACAAGACCCAAGGTGTAGATCTACCACACCAGACAAGACCCAAGGTGTAGATCTACCACACCAGACAAGACCCACGGTGTAGATCTACCACACCAGACAAGACCCAAGGTGTAGATCTACCTCACCAGACAAGACCCAAGGTGTAGATCCACCACACCAGACAAGACCCAAGGTGTAGATCTACCACACCAGACAAGACAAAAGGTGTGGGCTGCGTAAAGAGGCGCCTGAAACAATCCAGCAACCAACAGGTAAACCTACAAGATTTAGAAAAGAGCATCCAGAGCAACAAAACCTCAGGTGAGCACTTCAGTTCAGTGAACTGAGTTCACTGTTCAGTGGAGATGCTTTTCTCTGAAGCCAGAAGTACGGGTGTAATCAAAGGAATAAACCTACCAGACAGGTAGCAAATATTGTAGGTAGTAAATATTTCACATAGGGCCTATAGCCCTATGTCCTTCTGAAGATGACGCAATACAAAACCTTCCCAGTCTGAAAAGCCAGCACACTTAAAGGAGGTTAGGAGATTTTATTTGGTTAAACCCATAAAAGCTAGTACGACAGAGTTTTAGGGCCAGTTTACAAACAAATGTTTTTTATTACGACTTTTAAGTCGTAAATTTACAAGAAAAAAAGTCATAACTGTTAAACTACGAGATCTTAAGTCGTACATTTATGAGAAAAAAACTCGTAAATTTAGCATTTTGTGAAGCTTTATCCGGATAGGTTTCAAAAACAAAGAAATTCTGAACATTTTGGCGACTCATAATCAGATTATTTTCAGTGTAGCCGTCTTTCCGGGGTTCGGTGTCGGTAAAGCGGAGTTTCATCTGAAAAATAAGAAGCTCAGAGACACTTTCGAGTGTAGAGTACCGCTGCTTTATTTTCCTTTTCATTCACAAACCCAGAAGTTTATTTGTCTCATTACGTCATGAACCTGTCATGCGCAGAACACCAACATGTAAACAGTTGCATACCTGCCCTCTTCCAGATGAAACGTCCCATTTCAACATAAAAAAAACAAAGAGGAATGAAAATAGTCTGTTATATTAGCATTAGAACGTTGAAAATGCCAAAAAGTGCTCCTCCTCCTCAGACGGAAGCATCACACAGACGTAGAGATCTGGGGCCTCATTTATAAAACTTTGCGTAGGATTTGCGTCAGAAGTGGCGTACGGATGAAACATAGGACGTGCGCACGCACAGAAATATTCGGAATTATAAAACCGTGCGCACGCACATCCTACGCATCTTTCCCTTAATAAATCACAACCAATTCTAAATGCAGCGCAGCTTTTGCGGCTTCATGACACGCCCATAGTTGCCCATAAATAGTCTGTGAAACGCCCACAAGTTAATATTCATTGATTGGGAAATCATGGCAAACACAGAGAGGAAATCAAAAAAACGTAACTTCCCTCAATGTGAAGTAGAAGTTATCGTTGACGAGGTGGAAAAGAGGAGAGAAGTGTTGTTTGGAGGGCACAGTGTGGGCATTACTAATGCCATAAAGGCATTTGAGTGGCAAACGGTGGCAGACGCCGTAAATGATGTAGCCTCACAACCTCGGACCGTGGCCGAAATAAAAAGACCGCAGAGGTCCAACAGGACGGCTCGAGGAAGTGGGAACCGGCTCATAAGCCACTCGTCCTTTTGCCAGCAAGTCTTCTTGCTGTCTAAAGATGCGTTCACTCCGAATTCTTCCATTTGCCACATCTTCTAAGATCAGCCATTGTGCGTCATTCCGCATTGTGATGGGGCATTTTATTTCCCTCCATTTAATTACATCTGACAAGCTACAGATGTCGGTAATAATGCGAGAATTTGAACGCGGAAGCCCAAAACTAACATTTATGCATGTATACCCAGACTTTGCATTGGATGTGGCCTCTGCATTGCCATGGATGGTGTGAACGTAGCTTAAACACTTGTTTTCTTTATTTTATTTTGTCAGAATCAATGTTTGATTCCATATTTACTTTATTTTTACCCAAATGAGATTATAAATAACCAACATTTTTCAACCTTTTCTTTCAATAATATAATTGAAGCTTCAAAAACATGAAAACAATTTGTTTTTGTTTTATCAGATAAACATGAAAAATGCTTTGAATGCTTTCTCACTCGATTCATTTCATGTTTAAAAGTCTGAAGTCAGATTAGAGCTTTCTGCTGTCGCTTTCAAAATAAGAGACAAAATCTGTATGCTGAGCTAAGGCTTTCTGTTTTGCTTTGTTACAAGCACAATAGTAGATATAGAACATTTTTAATTGGATTTTTCAAAAATGTCATTTTTGAAAATGTTTACTAAAGTAAGGAGTTTTCATGGAATAGGCTGGTGGCCTGGTTTCTTTTGGAGCCTTCCTGCACCCAAACCTCGGTGAGGGCTGCTTTTAGGCACAGCAGGGCAGTCCTGAAGAAGAAAGAAACTGACAGAGCTATCCAGAAGCGCCAGTGTCTCTGTGTTGGGGGGCATTTTGGTCTCTCTGCTCTTTCCTGTTAAAATGATCTTACGCTAAAAAAACAAACACGCTTCATTTGGTGATTTCCTAATCCCTTCAGATGCCTGTTGTCTTTTGTTGGTAACAGAGAGGCAGCACTCTTAGTGCCTTTGCAGACGCACATGCAGACTCACTGGACACATACTATGCGCGTTTGTACAGAGTGATCTTGCTCACCTAGACATACATTTTGGCTAACAATAACCTGCCATAGTAGGTTTAGGTTTGAGAGTGGAAACTAAAATGTAACTATAAAGCAATGCAGTTAGTCTTACTCTGAGTGCAATTCCAAAATCCGACCATCTGTCCTTCATTACTACCCAACAGTGCTCACAGATCCTTCCATGCTGGAGTCTGTTTGCCTCAAAAATATTGTTTCTTTGTTTGTGGTGTTTTAATTTTGTTCCACTTTTGGGAACAGAATTCCCGGCCTGCTGCCAGTAATGTGCCACAACACCTTTCCCTGGACCAGGAGAGAGTAGGCTTGAGGCCTAAACACACTGGGACAGAAAATGTCATGAAGTCAGTAATGAGAGGAATTTCTGTCATGACAAAACCAAAAATACTTGTATTAGTCCCACCTGGGCATGGATGGTAAACTTATATTTTCTTGGAGCAACATAAGGTGAGCCTCCAGTACTCTGTCATTACAGGCAAAGCTATAGTTTTTTCTATTATGGAATACCAACATGTAATGGCTTATTGAAGGATATAAACCTATGCATAACATAGATTTGTTTTACTGCAAACATTGAACGTTAATAAAGTAAAGTGTACTTGCTTTGTCCTATTTTCTGTCTTGCAAGACAAATAGTCTTATCAAGAAAGTTTTTAAATTACAAAATAATCTTAGTTAGAGAAAACATGTCCTAGTAACTAGAATGTTTATTACAATTCTGTTTAAAAAACGTTTTCTTTATTCTTGGTAAGAGCACTTTTCTGACCCCACACGCAGATTTTTTGATTATTCAATAAAGATCCGATTTTTGTACGTATTTCTAAAGGGATTGTTATTGCAGTGTTTAAGGTAGCATAAACTCCAGCTTTGACTTCATTGTTGACAGGGTCTGTCAGCTGGTAGGCTGTGAGTCTTAAAGAAGTTAACTGACAAATAAATAAAAAGAGCTTGTAATCAGAAAGCACTTTCTTGGATTGGTAATGCTGTAGCCGTATCACCCATGCATCCATCTTCTGAACCCACCGAATCCCTTTCAGCGTTGCTGGAGCCTGTCCCAGCTACTAGGTACGCCCCGGAAAGATGTCCAGTCTGACCTAGAGCCTAACATTCACACTTTGGGACAATTTAGAATATTCAACCTATGACCTATGAAGCATGTTTTTGGCAAAAGCACTGACCAACACCCCACTGTGCAGCCTTAGCAACATTACGTTTTACTGTACTTGAATGTTTGCGCCACTCTTAACCCATTAACTGTCATTACTAGAACACGGAACGGACCCAGATGCTGAAACCCAGAATGCAGAGACAGGTAAGTGAAAAGGTAAGTACGATGTTTATTTTGGGTTCTTGATGTTTCTTGACGACGTTGTGGGTAATCGAGGCTGTGGCTTTTGATTGGAGGTTCTGGTACCGTTCGTGGTGAACTGCCTGAATGCGGAGCGAGACAAAGTTTGTGGCTTGGGATCTTGATGCGTGGCGTGGCTGGTGGACTGGAGGAGCACAGAGACTGTGGCTCACAGTGGCAGGAGGTGTCAGCGGTGGAGAGCTGTGGCTGCTGCTGCTGCTGCTGCTGCTGCTGCTGCTGCTCGAGGTGGTAGGCTAAGGTGACTCTCGTGGCATGAGAATGAAACCTGAGTGCAGAGGACAAGACAGGATTAGCTCAGACAGAGACAAGGGGGCCAGACGTAGAGAGCTTCTGGAGACTAAGCACCATCAGGGTTAACAGACTGGTGAAGAATGATGAAGCTGGGTCTCCTTTTGTAGCAGGTGGCTTGATGAGAAGAGCAGTCACAGCTGAGGTGAAAGAGCAGCAGAGCTGGAGGGGGAGGAGTCTGACAGGCCACCATGACATTAACACCGGAGCTTTAGTCCTATGTTTACATTCTTTCAACTAGTTAGTTAAAATGTAATTCCAGCAAATTCTGAAGCAGCAAAAAGCAGCAATGTGCTGATATGCCACACTTTACAACGGTGAAGTGCTTATGCAATTACTGTAAATTACTGTAAGGCGCAGGGACGTCTTAATGAGTTTTCTATTTTTTCCACCCCTGGAGTGGGATGTAAAGTACAACAATTGTATTTTCCATTTTCATGATGTCCCTTAACCCTTGTGCTATCTTAGATGAACCCACCCTAACATTGACATGTTCTCCCTACCATGACAAAGGTGGATAAAGGTGGAAAGATTTCATGTAATCCATGGACACCAGTGAAGATCACAAATCATTGAAGAAAAAAGGTTCAGAGCACTGTCTAGTGGGTCTAGATGACCCAACTCCCAATGTTAAAGTGCCTAGGATAGCACAAGGGATACAGTGGCAGCACAAGCCACAAGGGAACTGCAAGACACACCTGTGGTCCTCTGCAGATGTAGCCGCGCCTCTCTACAATCCAAAAGCAGCACCCTTACAGCACATCTAACCAAAAAAGGGTGCATGTGCCTCAGACATTAAAATCCTACTCTTATCATCTTATGGTCTATATTTTTGAGGAAAACAACCCTATGTTTTTAAAGCACGGGGATACCCAGATAGGCAACAGCGCGAAAAGTCTTGCCTGAGGATGCACACTGGGAAATCAAACCCAGGCTTCCTGCGTGACAGTCCTACACCCAGCCAACTAAGCTATCTGTTCCTGCTCATCACAGTTTGAATAAAGAAATACTCAGAAATGCACCTTTTTCCTTGTCCCCCCCAACAATAGACAAATGCAACAAGAACATGTTAAAAACACAGAAAACATGATTTTCATTGGAATGCGTTTTAATAATGGCATTTTTTACTCTTAATGAGTTGGATGCATGTTCTTCACTAGTGGATTTGAGTATTGACTGGTACTGATGAGACAGCTCAAAGTTTGTCTGTGTTGTGCCAACATAATAAGCCCTTTGTGGCCGCAGGAGAGATGATCTGCTGCCTTTAATCATGTTGGCCTCCATCATAAGTGCAGTTTTCTTGTTCAAACAACAAAACGCACAAAATATTTTAAATATATATATAACTTTGTCATACAGTTGGGTTAAGAAGAACAGTCTCAGTGACGGACATGTTTACTGTAAATAAACACAAGGCATTAAAATCTTTAATTTTCATGTGAATAAGGTTTTTAATAAAATATATCACACCTGCCTCCTGCTATTTTTCCAATACAAGGTGCAAACCTTTTTTTATCAGACATCCCCTAATCAAGGCTACATCAAACAACAGCAACTCCCAAAGGCAAGCAATGTATCATTGAAGCAGTTAAGCTAATCCCCTTCAATCACACCTTTTCAGGCCAAATAGGATTATTTAATTTCCCCTGCTGCTTTAGAAGAATAATTGCACTTCCTTTTATTTAAATGAAAACACATTTTTCAAAACTCCACAGAGGTCGAGTTGTGTTTAAACAGTTAGTCGCTGTCTGGAATAGAGGAAGGGAGAGTGGTCTGTGACCACTATTGGAACAAAATGATACTCTTTTGGCAAACAAACAATGCAACAAACCAAACAGGAAAGTCATGAATAAAAAAAAAAGGTATATTTGTTCTAATGTTGGGATAATCGGAAAATCTGGTTCTGTGTGGCGTGTAATGCCAAAGACTCAAATTTGTTTTTGTTGTCTTCTCATTTGCATAGCAAGATATTTGTGCTCCAAAAAACAGATCATTAAAATCTGCATCAAACAGTCATAGATTAAGAAACGTCTTTCTTTTTGACAGATTTAACCGTGACTTTCACATCTTGATTACATCCTTGTCCGAGTCACATGAGAATTCCTTTCAGAGGAAATATTATAAACAAGGTGGAAAACATGGTTTCAATTGTTTTCACATGGTTTAAATGTAGTAGACATGTTAAAAAGAGACAAAAACTCTGCTTGTGGATTATAATAATTGGTTGTTATGGATGGCCGGTGTAGGTAAACCCAGGAACAGGAAGACTAGAACAAAGTCCAGATCATTCAAAGGGTTTAATAACTGGGATGGGCAAACTTGTTGACTCGTGGGCCAAAAAGGGTTCCAAATTTTAAAAGAAGGGCCAGACCAAAGCCCATCGTGAATTTGGACTGTACAAATAAAATTGAAAAGAATTGAATTGAATTGAAAAACAACAAAACTTCCAACATCAAAAGAATGCAGAGTAAATTTCTGCTTCTTAATAAGGTCAACTTATTTGTAGTGCATTATACACCAGAATTACAGTAAAAGTGGCACAATAATAAGGATTAACAATATAATTTTTTTCCAGGTTAGCAGGTATGATTTTATAGTTTAACGGGCCCATGGGCCACAGTTTGCACACCCCTGTTTAATAACATAAACCAGCACATTGACAAATATAAAAGACGCTCAGACACTGAACACAGAAAAGACACTTCTTTAATTATTAGACCAAATAAGACCCCTCCAGGCAGCTGTGACCATCTCCAGGAGAACGCAGGAAGGTGGGGCATCCACCAGAAGGTATAGCCCTTGTGCTATCTTAGATGACCCCACCCCTTCCATTGACGTGTTCTTCCTACCATGACAAAGGTGGATAAAGGTGGAAAGATTTCATGTAATCCATGGACACCAGTGAAGATCACAAATCATTGAAGAAAAAAGGTTCAGAGCACTGTCTAGTGGGTCTAGATGACCCAACTCCCAATGGTAAAGTGCCTAGGATAGCACAAGGGTTTAAGTGCAAAACTAAAGATAAAACAGAAACCAAAACACAAATGGCAAATAATTACAGATTTAGCAATAATTTTTAAATTGTATCAGGACAACCCAGATGCAAGACAGAACAGGCAAGGTTGGGTGAAAGATGTGCAATTTTAATAATAAAAAGCAAAATTCCAGGTGGGACTAACAAAAAAATAAACAGCATATTAAGAACTGATTACAGCACAGAAGCAATAGCTGCAGGTAGCAAAACTAAAAAGACACTCCGGCACTGAGGACTGAAACAGAGACACTTTAATACAGTTCAATTTAAAAGTGCTGCTGTGCACCACTCCATGGAGAGCAAAAGGTGAGTGGGCAGGGTTCTCCAGGTCAAACCACAGCTGACCTACACAGAAACCGAAAGCCATCTCCAAATCAGCACTTTTTTATTGAACTGGTGGTTTGCACTCCAGTTCCTCATTCTTTTTCTTTTGCAGGCTAGCTAAAAGGCTAGCTAAAAGTGGCTATACGTTAGCGTTATTTCATTAGCCTGATCTAAGCGCAATGTCAATGATAATCAACAGAAGATGTAGAAGGTGGAGTTTTTTTGTTTCTTTTGAACTTGTCTTGTCCAACGGCTAAGCAAACATACTAGAGCTGAAAGCCTGTTGTGTTGGACGTATTTCACTGTTACAACAGGGGATTATGACTCTTCAGACAAAAAAGGTTTTTTATTTGAATAAACCTCTTTTGTAATTTAGACTAAACTTTATTTATATTAATTATAACCGTTATAATTGTAACCGTTTTTTGTTGGACCAGATAGAAAAGAAGAGGATGGAAAAAGAGAGAGGGATGTTAGAGAGGAGAGGATATAAGGATGAATATATAGGGGGGGAGGTCCTAAAGCAACAAAAAACATAAAGCAACAAGTTGCTAGACGTTCATCATTACTCTCAGGTGTAAATCATAGTCCAAAGGGGCGGGGCCTGTCCACACACTCACTCAAATGTTAAAAACATACCTGTTGGCTCCAAAAATGTTCACGTACAAACATGTCAACATTTACATAATTCATCTACCGTTCACACGCACATACTCATGCATATAAACCAAACACATGTAATACATTTCATTCAGTCACACACTATTTGTGCAAAGGTGAGCTGGCACCTGTGCTCAAGTGGGTGTTTCTGTTCTGCCGGGTTGGATGATGGAATGTAAAAAGAGGGAGAGTGCCTGACCATCCCCACACTAAGACCCCCGCCGAAGCAGCAGTGGTAACAAGGACCCCCCAACACCCGTATGGTACAGCAGATGGAGGAAATCCACCCACAAACCAATCATGTCTACTGTTGAGGCCAGGGCCAGCAGGACCGCCACAGGAGTCCCCAATGCCAAAGAGCAGGGAGGTACCGTTGGATTAAAAAAGGCAGGTCCCAATGTATGTCAAAATAGCAAATATTGGCGCTGATAATCAGCCTGGCCTATAATCGGTTGACCCCTACTGTAAACTAAATTATTATGCTCTCTGTACCACCGTCAGGAACTATAGAGCAACAAAGCTGAACCCACAGGGACCAAAGACAAAGAATAGGATTCAGATGTGGATATGATTTGCTGAAGCTGACAGTGATCAGTAATTAGACAAAAATTCAGTTGGATTCTTTTTCGTCTTTGGAAACACAACAATCGTTGCTTTTACATTTGTCCGTAACTCCTCTGTTACAGACATTACGTTTTTATCCAGTTATTCCGCTCTGATGACCGATTGTTTTCAGACTTAGGAGTTCCAGAGCGAACCGAGGCTCAGTCCGATTGGACACGAAACGAAACCACCTTAAAAGATGGGTCTGACAGCGGTTCCTGGTCCCTCTGTAGGTACCAAAACTATTCGGCCTGTAATAACCGTCTGGGGTCCTTTCGACTGAATATGACGTCACCCTACAGTAACCCCACTTGGACAAACTACATAGCATCCAGATCTGCTCGGGCTGTACATATTTTCATTTCACGTTTCCTTTTGTAATATAAAGTTATTTTCCCTTGTAAGTTGTGTCAGACATTATTCTTTGTTGTGTTTATGGAGAGATTTTGCCACAACCCACTAAGTAAAAAGATCTGTGGCTGTTAGAATGAACCTGCTGCTCCACACAAGAGAACCGTGTCTCTGATCAGAGCAGCTGAAGTCTCTTAGCTTAGTGTTTGCAGGCAGGGAAGGTGCTTTGTTATAGTGTACGGTCCGGAGAAGAGTCCTGAATGCAGTCTGTTCTGCTGCAAAAGCACTTAATAATAATCATAACAATACTAAAAGCACGTTTAGAAGATAATCTCACTCTGTGTCCGAGCTCTGCTTGTTTACAACGGACCACATAATATCTTCTTCCATGGTAGTATCATAATTTGTCTAGACCAATCACTATCTGAAACGTCGTCAGACCAACGGACAGCCAATCGCATAATGTGACGTCAGCACTTCTCGAAGGACCCCAAACGGTTATTTCAGGCCAAATAGTTATGGTATCTACACCGGACGAGGGTTTGCTTGGGTCTATTCAAACTGAAAATTTGTTCCGGATTATTAGGGGAAAGCAAACTCTGTGAATCAAATGTGTCCAGTCTGTATAAACCCCAAGACGTTCAGGAAATTCGGTGTAAGTATGGAAAGATGCCATTTCAAGATAAAATATAATCTGTTTGGTCACAGATAATTTACCATAAAAGGAATCTGGCTAAGACAAATGTCTAGGTAGCCTCTGCAGACGCTTTAATAAATGCTGGGATGGGCTCCAGAACCCTCTGTGACCCTACACAGCATAAAGCAGCTACTGACAATGGATGAATTGATGGGTGTGAGATTGTTCTTTTGTTAGAAAAAAGGCAAATGTGACCATTTCTTTTCACCATTCCTGTTGGTTTGCTTCTGGAAAAGTCAGGGTTTTTTACATACCTTACTGCGCTTTTGTGTGATTGCTGAACACCATAGGCTGTGATGAACAGATGGCTCAAACAGCAAAGTATTCTTTCGAGGTTCCTTCCTCTTTCCAAACTTTTTCCAAAGGCATCTTTCCAGATGGTTCTTTGGATTACACCATCTGGTATTTGATGTTTTTACAATAAGATGTGGTTAAATATTTTCTTCTTTTTATTTTCATCTTTTTAAATCGGTTTCCCATCATGGCAGTTTTTAGAAATACATGAAATGTGGCATGGGAAATAACTGGAATCATGGTCTGTTTTGTGCAGTTTTAAGGAAAGTTCCAAAGAACAATACTTTTTTTCTGCCTTTTTGCATGCATTTAATTCTTAAACCAGACGCCTTAATTGACTCACATCATCACCTACAAAAAGCAGCCATTAACATTGAAAATAAAGTTATTTCTAAAGCATGTTTGGACTTCATTGCTGATGAGCGTTCCGGTTTAGACTGCAAGGAAGAATACCAACAAACAAAATTCCTCAAGGAGGTAAAATGAAATGCAATATCTTGTGTAAAGCTCATTTAAATATAAATCAAAGGAAGACTTATTGTCTGGCTTCAGTGGTACTATGATAATTCTCCAATGAAATTTCAACAACTCAATTTGCTTTCCTAATGGGGGATATTGTAACAGGGATAATGCTATGCAGCCAGCAACTGCCTTGGTTCGTCAATCAAACCACAGCTTG
This sequence comes from Oryzias sinensis, assembly GCA_037389245.1. Classification (NCBI taxonomy): domain Eukaryota; kingdom Metazoa; phylum Chordata; class Actinopteri; order Beloniformes; family Adrianichthyidae; genus Oryzias; species Oryzias sinensis. Next base: position 26,823,573 of record CM074499.1, on the reverse strand, counting down.
AAATCCCTGAACGTGCAAACATCCTACACAAATCAGCTGCAATTCCCTTCCTGGAAATGCTTTGCAGGTTCAGTGACAGTGAAGGGTAGGAGAGAAATAAGACACATATATGGTGTGGCACTAGCTGTGTGCCTCACAGCTTTTTATTCACAGAGCTAGCCCACCTATTACCCATGTGTCTCGTGGAGTCCTGATGTTCTGAGGACCTGACAGGCTCACTGCAGTGCCTCAAATTAACTTAATCTGTGTACAGATGTCATTCTCCACAAAGCTGCCTTGCTGAAACTTAGTGGTAACCTCAGACTGCAAGTCTCCTTGATGCCCAGTCAGAAAAGTACGACAGTTTTTCCACAAGCTTGGGTGAGTTTTAATGAGCAAGTCCACCAGCCCACACGGCAAGATTTTAATTAGTGCCAAGACCACTTTTTCGCTCTGCACTCTTCTCTATTTCTAGGAATTATTTACAAATGCTTCTGCTCATTTACATCAAGGTTTCCTATCACTATTTCCCTGGCACAAATGGTGGGGCACAGTAATTGGCATGCTGCAAAATTACCACTTTCGATTACTACTATATACTGAACATGAATAATGACAGTTTTTTTTTCTTTACATTTAGATTTGAACTCTTTAAGTGACTTTATCTTACTCCATTTTTGATGGCAGTTTGCAGTGATTGGCTGGAATTGTGATCGTCCTCCTGTGTAAGTCCTCAATATGTTTAGTGTGCTTGGCTGCACTTGTTTTAATTCCATTCAGGAGATTTATTAACTGTCGGTTTATAACTGAGATTCTCTCAAGGCACTAACTAAACGGGAAAAAATTTTCAGCTTAACTTAAGAGGTGGTGTTAGTGAGTACTAAACAACAAATAGAAGGTTTTTATGTTATGATCGCATAGCTATTGCCATTCTTTTTTTTTTTGTTTTTTTTTTTTTGGGGGGGGGGGGTTGGTTTATTTCCAGCAATCAAGATATACCAGACAAAATAAGATAAAATAAATATTTAACTATTTAAATCTATCAAAGACTTAAGATAAGTATGGTGTTCAATGAATGGTCCATATTCTGTAGATAGTCATGTGGGCTTTAATATTGTCAAGTGCTCCAGAATTGTTTGCGTCCCCTGCACTTGAAAGGGGTTCTACCTTGCTTTTCAGAAAGATGAAGCAGGATTCCACTCAGATTGTTTCTCTTTTCCTCTTTTTTATTTTTGAAGTCATGTGAACAACCAGGTGAAAAACCTTCAAACACAAGTGAAAATCTGGTGATTACCATAACAATTATCACAATTAATACAATTTTCAAAGCATAAATATAAAGAACAGATTATTCTAGTCAATCAAACAATTTATGCATTACTACAGCCAAAATAAATGTCTGACTCTTACCAGCTGTATCTTCACAGGCAAGACGTTTTCTTACTGAACAATACAAAGCTTCTGCTTTTCTCTCTGGTCAAATGTTTCTGAGCACTTTTATATGCTCCCACTGACAACAATCAGCTGCTTTGCTTGTTCCCTCAATTGTTCCCACCTGGTGTGATTAGCGCCAGTGGAGCAGATCAACAAAACCAGACAGGTCCCTGAGTTTACCGCAACAAATATTATCACACGTTTTTCTGCTGCCAAGTTAACTATCTACCTTCCTTGTTAACAAAGCTTTTGCAGAACTCTATGCTGTAATGTTTGCAGTCTGTGTTTACCAGGGTCCTTGTCCTCCTGCAAGCAATCAGTGTGACTGAACAGGTTGAAGTTGTTCACAGTTCAGAACTCAGTTGGTCACAGTTGACTTTTGAAGATAATAAAGATGATGATGCAACAATTTCCTTGGACCTATATTTTACATATATATTTGTTTATTTAATAGTATTTGTCTTTTAATCTGACTTGTGTGACCAAAGGCTTATCAAAGCCCTCCATGTTGGTGACTGCAGCTCTGCTGTTCCATGTATTGTGATAAATCTTTTACAGTTTTTTAACTGTTCAGAATTTTCTTCTGCTTCTTCAACAGTCTGGAAAGTTCAGTATTCCTCTTGGTCAGATGGTCTTTCATGTACTGTACATACCAACCCCTCCTGTATCTTTCCTTGCTTCTGTAAAGCTAGTTTGTATTTCTGATTCACAAACTGTATGATGATCATTGGTTCATCAGACTCCCTTCCCCTGGGGAGGGGGTAAAAGGTCTCAATGTTATTTACATCCTGGGCGATCTCTCCAGACCTAAAAAATGTCTCCGAAGCATTGTTACCATTGTGACCAGCATTGTGACTGGGATTGAGTTTGGTATGATGCTCTATGGAGCATTGTTAGCATTCGCTGTGTTAGCATTATCAATGTTAGCCTTTGATCAGAGTTTAATCTGTAGGCCAGTTATAACCACATTGTTAATCTTGGAGTGTTTTTCTAATAATGTTCCATTTGTATAATTTTGATGTGCAAAAACAACAGTGGGCTGAATTAAAGGAAACTAAAATGTGAATAGATTTGACATTCATTCTTGTTTTCTTGTTTGTTTGGACGCATATTTAATTTGGAGGTTGGAGTTTTGGATAAAAATGTCCTGGATCCATTATAGGTCAACAAATCAAATCGAATTGGATTATTCAAAATGAACCACAATCCATCCATCCATCTTCCTCCGCTTATCCGGGACCGGGTCGTGGGGGCCGCAGACTGAGCAGAGATGCCCAGACTTCCCTCGCCCCACCCACTTCCTCCAGCTCCTCTGGGGGGACCCCAAGGCGTTCCCAGGCCACCCGAGTGACGTAATCTCTCCAGCGTGTCCTGGGTCTTCCCCGGGGCCTCCGCCCAGTGGAACATGGCCGGAACACCCCTCCAGGGAGGCGTCCAGGAGGCATCCAGACTAGATGCCCGAGCCACCTCAACTGGCTCCTCTCGATGTGGAGGAGAAGCGGTTCTACTCCGAGCTCTCTCCAGGTGACAGAGCTCCTCCCCCATCTCTAAGGGAGGGCCCAGCCACCCTACGGAGGAAGCTCATTTCAGCCGCTTGTATTCGGGACCTTTTTTTGCGGCCATGACCAAGAGCTCATGACCATAGGTGAGTATTGGGACAAAGATCAACCGATGCTTTTTGGCTCATCTCTCTCTTCACCACAACGGACCGATACAGCGACCGCATAACTACGGACGCCGCTCCGATCCTCCTTCCCTGAGGGAAGAACCAAAATCCAAAGTTTATTAAATCTGCAACGACAAATATTGAATTTAATCGAATCAAATCGTTGTTAAAATGAATCGTAAACCCTCTAATTAACACTGTTTTTCTTGTGTTTGGTTCTGTTCCTTGTTGTTGTTTACTATTTTTTGTTCATTTGTGCAATACAAAAGTTTGATTAAAATATTAAACAAAAGAAACAACACTTTCATAGCAGAATGAATGTAAAAAAATAAAAGGCAATTATAAGGTCATTAAAAGCTGTTTGCTTGAGCTTGGTTCTAGTTGTGATTTGTGGATTTGTTTGCAGTATTGTTGTTAATTAGCTAACTCAAATGTTTAATGAAGGTATCTTACAAAAGAACAGACCCTCTAGGGTTTGGGGTTGTTGACATCACAAAAATGTACATGAACTTAACCAATTCAGACGACTTTATATAGTGCAAATGAATCAAATGTTTTACATTCTCCTACAGCCTGTTAAGTTGAAACATACTATGGAAAACTGTCACAACTATTGCCACAGCTTTTAAGCTGCAACTTCAGGTTTTATTTTCCCTTACCAATTGAATGGGTTAGTTCAAAATAGGCCCAAGTCCAAGAGGTTTGTTTTTCCAGGAAATGATTATAATTGCATAGCTTAAAGGGAGGCTACACCAAATGATTAATACTTTACCCAGATTTAGCACCAGTTCATAGCTTACAAATGCTATAATATGAAGAACTTCACTTTTATCATTTCAGAGGACTAGCAAACTAAAGTCTCTGGACTTTGGCCCTTCCTGAATTAAACAGGGGTGCTCCCATATTGGATAACTAGTGCTGCCATCTATGGGATAAAGATAAACCCATGCAAAAGAGGCCCAAGTCCAGGAATTTTCCACTTAATGCATTTTAAATGTCAAGCATAGTCAATACATTACAACGGACTTGGGACTTTTTTGCACATAATCAGATAGCTTTTCCCTTGAAGACCATAGAACATATAATATCTCTATTTTGAAAAATTGTGAACTTGTGCCCCTTTTGAACTAACCGACTCAATTATAAAAAACGCCCACAAGATTCTTGAGGGACTGATAGAAGGGTTTTGCAATGAATAAATGCACAAAATTAGTTAATTATCAGGCTTACAAAAACTACAAAACCAAATATATTCTTTCTAAATTTTGATTTATTTTTTAAATGTTGATGCAAAAGCCGCTGTAATTTTAGAATAATATGTTTGATCACAATATGTTTGACAATTTACTACTTATTACTCCTACTTAAGCTTAACTCAACTTAACTTCATTTTTCAAAAGTGACTGAAGTCTGAAAGTGAATTTGTCCTTCAATCCAGACGTCATTAGAAAAGTGTTTCAGTTGTAAAGATGACTTGGTCCAAACTCTGGGATGTTTGGCTGTTAAGAAACACAAACCTGGAAGGAGAACTAAACTGTTGACCTTTGATTTCATCAAGAAGATTTAGAAACTGGTAGATGTGTGTTCGATGTGGTTTCAAGACGTTTAACAGGGAAGACTCATTTCGTAGCGCAGAGATGCTCTCATGTTAACCCAATGCATCATGGGAGATGTAGTGATGGCAGACAGACTCTCTTCTCTGAGCTTCATTGTTTTGTTCATTTGTTCCACGGTCTGGTCTGACACCGGATTCTGTGGAAAGCTACACCACTAAAGACAAGTTTTAGCTGGTATTTTGTTGGAACTGAGAGACTTTAGGAGCAGAATCAGAACAAGGAAGTGAAGACTTTAACCACTTCTGATTGGTCAGAATGATGATATGTGTTTAAGCCTCCAAGAATGATGGGTGGAGACAGTTAAAGGGGTGAGACCTTTCCTAAAACAGCTGTAGCTACGGCTAAATCGAAGTACCGTCATTCTTATCAAAGTGTCTTTAATAGAATCAAATAAACACAAAGAAAAAAGTATTTTATGATCTTTAATATTCCTAACAACTCAGTGTTTTATCAGGGCCTGTTTGGATGAACAGAGAGCTGAAATGCTGGAGATTGGAAAAATGTTTTTAGATCAGTGAAAATGGATAAGTTCCCGGTTGAAAAACACTGTTCTAAAGGAAACTGCAAAAATTTCTGTGCAGTCTATATTTTTGAGTTCTGTAAACTTGTCTTGCTTTGGGTTTGTTTTTCTTTATATTCTGCATTTTGGTTGTTTTGCTTTGAAAAGGTTTTGTAATCCCCAAGAGGTTTTGTTTTTCTCAGTGAGCAACACCTGATACCAAAGTCCACTAAAAAAATAATGCCATCTTTTAAATTAGCCCTCAATCATTGATTGAGGAGATTGATAACAAGAAATGCCAGCACACCACTGATTCCCTCATAAAGAGGGTCGTTCATACGTTTATCAACTCCTCACCAGACAGTTTGCGAATGGGAGACTTTTCATAAAAGCCTCTGGGAACAAGGAGAAAAGATTATAAGGTCACAAAGGGTCAATGTCTTTTTTTTTTCCTTTTCAAGTTTAGCCCACAGCACATTCCAATTCTGTTGCCAACTATTACTGACCCTAATTTACATAAGAGAACTCAAAATGAAGGGGGGTACATTGAAATAAACCAGCCTCCAACATTGAAAATGTCCAATAACAGAACTGAGGAATAAAACAAACATCCCTAAACACTTACAATGATAGCTAAATGCTGAGTCAGCCAGCGTTTCTGTGAGGTTTTTTAAAATCTTAAAGTTTGTAAGACCAAGACAACTAAATTAATGTTCAAATGAAACATTTGAAGGTCTGAGGAAATGCAAACAAAACTGGCTAATAAAAAATTCTTTGAATGTTTTTTAGATCCAGGATGTAGGCTCCACCCCTACCCACCCTTTGACCCTTTAAAAGAAGGGCTGAAGGGCAGACACGAATGCAAGAATCTGGACAGTTCAGGAACCATTTTCAGGTTGCCAGTAGTGTCTCTAATTTTTAGGGAAAAGGATGAGAGAACAGTTTGTTAGTAGAGAAATGAAAACTGTTTTTAAAAAATCTGTTTATTTTAATTTTTCACATCATGTACTGTGTATACTTCTTTATGTAGATATACAATCATAACTGGAATGGCATGATGTTCATCTTAGGAGAGACATAATGAAAAGAAAGAATCCAGGAAATCACATTGTATGATTACAAAAACATTTTATAGCGATGAAGAACAAAAGTTTTTTTTCTCCTACAAATAAGCATGAATTATGTTCTTCACAGACCTTTCGCTTCCTGAATGGATGTATGAAGGGAGGGAGAGAGGGAGGGAGGGAGAAATGGATGGATGGATGGATGGATGGATGGATGGATGGATGGATGGATGGATGGATGGATGGATCTGTACTCATACTCATTACCACATTTAGTGGACATTTAGTATTTTCTCAAAAGTGTAAGCATTCCACTTAACTTTGTTCTGAAAATACTTTTAACACCCCTAGAAATGCAGCGTGAAGTTGTGTTGGTGAAATGAGATTGGGGAGATTTGCCTGTAAACAACAAGCAAAAGCCATACCCATCAGTGGGCATGTTTTACACTTGAAATGCTTTCAGTTTCTGCTGTAAATTGGTGCCTCAAGTGCTTCCAACAAGCCATAAATACCAGAGTAGGTAGTCAAAAAGTAGAAAGTACTTGGTACCCTACTATTTTATGTTAAAAATGATGTATTTTTTAAGTTAGAGGAAATAAAACCAACAAGTTGCGAAACAGGAGCCCAAACATTAGTTTAAAATCAAAGAAAGTTGAATTTTAAACAGTTTTATTTAACCAAGACCATCAGCCATTAATGACCAGTTCAGAAAGCCGGAAAATGCACACAATAAAGTCCAAAATCTGGTTATCAAATGAGAATATAAACCTGTCAAGGGAAGATCTGAAGAATTTTTCATTCATATTTGAATTCCTGTTCTCTGAAAGTCTTATGTGAATACACACAGGAGAAGGAGAAAGGCGAAGTTGGCAGTTGGAAAAAGTAAAGTATGACCTTGTGAATCCCAAAGCAATGATGATGATGATACTTGTGATTCAGCATGAGTTTTGGGTGGTTTTGGGTTATTTAGTGACATTGTTGAGGATGCTGCAAAGAGAGCAAGCAGAAAAAGAAATTAGCAAATAAAGCTTCAATTTACTCGTCCACACCTTAGCCTTTCATTATTCTTCTTTATCCCTTATTTGACATTATATCGGAAGCAGACCTAATCACTCAAACTGACATAATGAAAATAAAAAGCCATGCAGTCACTGTCACTGAGAGACAAATGCGTCTCTGGAAAAGGTCACGTTGTTTTTTTGAAGTCCTTACAGATGGACGTCGCCTGATTCCTTTAACAGCCCAGAAGACAAAGAATGAACAAATTTAAGGACAGATGAGTAGCTTGGGTCATTGTCAGTGTTCCCCTGTAAAACTTTATTTGTTAATGGTTTCATCAGCTGTGCTAACTTTAAATTGTTAAGAATGTCAACCAATTGAACCTTTGCTCGTCAATGTGCATTTATTTTTGTTGTTCAGGTGGACACGCATAGCATGAAAAAAGCAGTAGAAAATCTAGTCAGTGGTTCTTAATATGATTGGTGCATCACTATAATTAACAGCGACAGACAGGCGATCATCGCCCAACAGTAGCCGGGACAGGCTCCGGGACTTTCTCCAGCAACCCCGTGACCCGCGGGTTGAGAAAATGATGGATGGATAGTATAATTATTTAATATAGCATGTTTTCTGTATAAATCATACGTCACTGCAGCATTACATCGTCATTTCAGCCTTGTGTCTGCACTATCTTCAATACAGCTCTGTTACTACCTTAAAAAGGGTCACGGAGATGCACCAAACGAAAAAAAACACTGGATCTGCTTCTAAAGTAGCTCAAAAGAGGATCGGAATGGAATTTCAAACTTAAGTAGTAACTACTTTTCACCTGTTCTTACAGTCCACTATTGGTAAGAAAAAGTCTATGACAAATCTACAACTTATTTTGCTCCATGAACAAAAAGCAAGCATCTCACTTTTGCTTATAAGCATCGGTTAATAAAACAGCTGCTCTGACTTTACATTCTTGGTGGATAACAACTTCAAAACAGCACCAAAGTCCGTTTAACCCTTGTGCCATCTTAGATGACCCCCCCCCTTCCATTGACGTGTTCTCCCTACCATGACAAAGGTGGATAAAGGTGGAAAGATTTCATGTAATCCATGGACACCAGTGAAGATCACAAATCATTGAAGAAAAAAGGTTCAGAGCACTGTCTAGTGGGTCTAGATGACCCAACTCCCAATGGTAAAGTGCCTAGGATAGAACAAGGGTTAAGGTTGAAATGTTGAGAAAGGTCATGAGCAGTGACGACAGCAGTATGCAAAGCGCCTTTACACGAAGATGCGCTGATGCCACCAAAGGAGTCCACAGCAAAGATGACTTGTGTGAACAAGGACAGACTGTAACAAAAGTATTTTACCCTGCCATGCCAAAAAGTTGATGGAAGGTCTTTAGAAGACCGCAACCCTGATTTCAACCTTTTACTTTTTCATCTACCCCATTCTGAACATAAAAAAACGTAATTTAAAAACAAAAGGAAAGTGCACCTTTTAATCTGGAGCACCTTATATAGCATGTAGATGAATTCTGGTTGTGTTTACTGATGTTGAAGCAATTTTTAGAGTCAAAATGTGTGGTTAGGTGTTATTGTGAACATGCTAACACGCTAACATGTTTTTATGTGGTACTAACAAGGTTTTTTAGTGTTTTTTTTACAAATAGCAAACAAGATTGGGTGTTATTATAAATATGTTAACACAGTTAGCATGTAGCTGTGTTGGACTGTGGTTTTTTTTACATGCTAAATCCTAACCTTGTTAGGATTTACTATAGTCAAAGTAATGTTTGTTTTAGCTTTATCAGTCTGTTTTTTGCGTGTTGTAAAGGTTGGGAGTTACAAGTATTCTGAGTATGTTAATGTGGTTAACACTTCTAAAGTAGCTAACGCATAGCGTGTCACAAACAAGTTCTGGAATTATTGTAAACACAGCTGACAAAGTTTGACCGACTGACAGACTTATCTCTGACTCTTTTGTCTCGCTACATGCTCCTTACAACTTGGTGCGCTTTATATATATTAAAAAAATAAAATAGACCATTTATGCACTGTGCTTTATATAACGCAGAGCACCCTATAGTGCAGAAATATGGTACTTGTCCAACTAAATAGTTGAAAACAGTCTTTTAAAAAAATGTATTGCTTAGTTTAAGGTACGCAATGTATCAGCAAACTTTGTGAATACTTGTCAGTATTCTTTATTACTCTTAGGTCAAGTGGGTGTTTTCAAATAAAACTCATCGATGCATTTATGGTTGTAACCTTCACAGTCCAATTGTAACAAACCGCTATAATGTTCCTTGTGCTTTGTACATTCTAAGGTTATTACACTATTCAGCAAAACGGCAAAAGCTCATTTTATCTGTAGTCATTTTCATCACAGCTTTCACCCCCAAATTGGTTTGTGGCAAGACACTAAAACTGGAAAACAAATCAAACTCAAGCCTATCACTCTTTATTTTAAACCTGGTTCTCCATGGACTTCTATGTGGTCTAGGACACACACTGTGGAGGAAAAAGCTACATGTTAATTTTTGTGTGGTCCTAGACTTTAAACTCCAATTGCGCTACTTCCTGAGTACCATCTGGCAGAGTTAACATCGCAGGTGGTGTCTTTCTCCTATCAGCCACCCATATGTCTACACATAAAACTCCAATGATTATTGACCAACCCCGTCGCCATTACAGGACGTAAAAAACTTGCTGACAATATCCAGAGGCTGTCTGGATCGCACAATTCTTTGGAAGGTGAACTTGTCATCTGTCATGTCTGATATTAGAAAACTGGTCAAATCTTTATCTTTTATTTCAGTTTGTCTGAGAGCTGGCAGGCCTTTTATAACAGAAGTGGTGTTTACTTTAAAAAACAAACCTAGAAAAAAGAAATTTGTGTCAAATATGTTGTACCACTTGGTGACATTTTAGTTGTGCCTGCCTTTCCCTCACAATGTAGCAAAGGAAGCTAAAAAAGGTCATTGTTATGTCAAACAATGCCTTCCACTGCTTTCCACGGCTGTAACTTACTGTTATTGCTGGATATAATGTCCCTGGAGAACACCGAAAGGTCCATCGCACCGATACAGTTGTTCACATTTGATCTGAGTTAAAACCATCAATTCGACTGATTGGCTTGACTCCAGCATGTCTGTTTGTAGATGTTTGACCTGTTATCAAGCTCTATACTGTAATAGAATAATACACGTTTTTCCACACAAACCAGGATTCTTGCTGAGGTGGTTTATTGTTATGACAGAAAATCTGTTTTAAAGTGCAGTGCAGCCTTGGTGGAAAGAACAAGTCATTGTTTTCCCAAACAGCTCACTTTGGCAGTAAAAGGAAAAAATCTAATTGGAGATAGAAAACAGAATGCTTACGCAGGATTTTACAGTACAGCCAAGGTTTCTTTTGCTGCACATCACAGAAGCTTCAGTTTTGTGTTAATTCATCTAGTAATGACAGTAACATGAAAAAGGTTGGCCGATTGCAGTAGGGTTATGAGTTTTTTTTACATAATGGATTGGTTCAGAGATCCTCCAAAGTAAAAAGGTTCATTCACACCTGGAAGTTTAACATTTTCCTAACGGGACCTGAGACATTAATGATGAAACACATTAGACGCCGTGTTGTGAAGGGTAAAAGTGAACAGCTGTTTCTTTTGTGGCTATAGTCAGAAAAGAAAAATTAGGACAGATCTGGGTTAAAGTTACCATAAACATTATTTAACATTATTTACCTCTTGTAAAAGTGCACCCTGGCAGAGTCAAGCAGCACTAAAGCAAAACCAGGTCTGACAGAGTTAACATGAACCTGAGCTGACACGTTTCAGCTATATCCAAAAATAGAAGATTCATCAAATATGCTGTTTCCAAACACTAAGCATTTTCACCTGCAAGTGTTTATATCTTATTCAAAATATTTTAACCCTTGTGCTATCCAATGGGGTCAAGTTGACCATTGAGGTGTTGGTGGATAAAGGTGGAAAGATTTCATGTAATCCATGGAAACCAGTGAAGATCACAAATCATTGAAGAAAAAAGGTTCAGAGCACTGTCTAGTGGGTCTAGATGACCCAACTCCCAACGTTAAAGTGTCTAGGATAGCATAAGGGTTAAGAGAGAACAGCTCCTTCCATGCTCTGCAGCTTTTCCAAGCTCATTGAGTCATTAAAACCTTTTTCCATGCTTACCTAGAAATTGTGGAACCATGCAGTCCTGTGAACACCTGAAATTACTTGACTTTTTCCACTGACTGGGATAAAATAATACCAAACCTAATAAATCTCCGTAAATAAGAGAGTGCATCAGAGCCTTTCTAGCTCTTTCAAATTAAATGACAGACTTATTCTGCCCTCTGGTGGTGAGATCTGGGAACTGCCTTCATCACACACATTCTGCTTTTCAAATTTCCAGTTCAATTTAATTACATTCCGTTTCATCCCGTTATCTTCATTTCCCACATTGTTTCTTATAATTAACTATCATATGGAACCCTTTTTTACTGCACTTCAGAGATTTTCCTTCAGTTTTCGGATCTTTGGAGAAGACTGTGAACAAAGACTAATCAAACACCCACACAATTTATTGTTTTGTTAAAAGGCTTCTATTCATCAGCAGATTCATTGTCACATACATAGACATGCTTTTTTCAACAGCATGCAGTGAGATTTGTTGTCCGACTGAAAGAAAAACTTGTAACGGCAGCCAACATCCTGGTATCCTTTTTTTGTCTCAGTCACAACCGTCCTTGCGGGTGGAGACAGGCTGCCAGTGAGCAAAAAAATTGCTAAACCCGTACGGGCCACACAGGTGGTCTGCACAAAATGTAAAGATTGTAGATCCATTTACATGACGTTCCTTCAGGTGGCTGCACTAGCCTCAAAGGCACTGCAAGACACACCCAGCTCCTCTCTGCGACCCTCCACGGGCCTTGACAACCAAAAAAATCAACCCACAGCACTCATACGGATGCATCTGTCTAAGGCCTTAGATAGGGGGAAAAGGAATGGGATTTACATCGGATTGGAGTAAAAAAATGTATTGGTGTAGAAAAAGAGACCCAATAGCAGAATACAGAAACAGGTACACATGGTATGGCGGGAAAGAATTACACAATTTCAGGGGCTGCAGCCAAATGAGTGTAGTGATTTGCCAGAGCCAAGTTTTGCGTGCAAACTACTTTTCAACAGCTCAGTGGCATTGTGGTTGAGTATTTGAGAGTTCAAATCCACATTCGAGTCTGGTATGACTCGACTGTGGATGGGACCTGATGCCTCGCTGCTTGACACTAGCATTAAGCGGTTTAGTAAGGAGAGTTAAACCACCAAATGGTCTCGAGGGCAGCTGTGTCTTCAGCTTACCCCTCCCCAGGAGACAGGTCAAATGCAGAAAACAATTGTCACACTCCTACATGTGTGACACCTAAAGGGACTTTAACTCTTTTTTCAACATGTTTGAAAGAGCCAAGGCCAAAGAACACTCAGATCATTAGGAGACAGATTAGATAATAATTGTTCCGGCAACAGCACACCTGCCTTTTCTCTCTGCCAGTTGTGTTCAAACAGAAATCTGTAACAATCTCTTGAGGTGCTCTATGGGCCGAAGTCGAGATCACATCATTCCAGTTTCTCTTGATTCGGGCAGAGAGTCGCTGCAAGTTGACCTCCATTTTCTGCACAGGTTTTAGGATCCCAAACACTTTTCCCAGCCGAGCAAGACAGGTCCAAAGCTTTTGATCATCTTGCAATCAAACAATCTTAGTGGCGGGAAAAAGAATGGGGACTAGAATTGAACTTTGTGGTACCCAATGCACAGGAAAGAGAAGCCACAGTTAAAAGCCAGTTAAATAGGACTTAAACTAGTCAAGTGCACTACCATGAAACTGCAATAAAGTGTTATGCTTTCATAGCAAAGTTCTATATAAACGTTTGATTTGATTTGATGAATGCTGAAATGATGCTTAAAATGCAGGTTTTGTGTTGTTGGGGTGAAAGAGATTCCTAAAAGGCCTGATCTTAAGCTACTATTACCCGATTAAGGGCTGAACAACAGTTTGGCCTTGGTTCAGTCATACTCTGTTTTCCCTATCAGTTTCAAAAGCAACAGTGGGAAGGATTCAGGTTATTAGGTTTTCCATAAAGTGTTAAACATTCTATCTAAACTGTCTTCATGCTGTTTCATGTTTGATGCAAGGGAGACAGATCTAATGCAGGACATTCATTGTTCAAAATTGGATCAGGTGGGGTTCCGTTTGGAGGGTGGATATGCTGGCACATGAGTGGTAACATGTTCTCCTGTTTCACCTTTCCTTCAATCGATCCTTCAAGCTACCCACACCACCGTTGAAGAAGAAAATCTCACTTGTCTTAAACTATTTTAAGAATCTTATAAAGCTACTTTGCTGACCAGGAAAACACTGACAATCAGGAATGTTTTGCCTTTACCTCTCTGCATAGATTTACCATTTCAGGTGCGCCACAATCGACTATCAGAGCTCATAGATCAGAGCTCATAGCCTCAAGGATCTGACTTGTGAAAGGTTGCCCTCAGCTGCCACTAGACTGCAACAAAATGTCAATTTTACAGTCTTAAGTGCTAGCACCTCCTCCATGAATCCGATTGCAATGGCAACTGGTCTTTGAGGACCTGTAAAAGCTCAGGTAGTGATTCAATAAAATCTTGTTTACATCTTTTTTAGTTATTTCTAGATGAGCTCTTGGGAACTGTCCGACCTTCTTTACCATTAAAGTTTGCCCAGCCCTTGGGATTTGTGGAAACTGGGGGGGGTCAGTCAGGCTACACTGAGTGTTAACTGTAAACCTACATAAATAATTCATTTTATATAGTTGGCCAAACAAGCTTGTCTGACAACGCATGAGTCTGTATAACTCACAGTGAGATACAAGCATGAATTCACAATGGAACTTCAGAATAATAAATGTACACTGTTCTTACCAGATCAACTTCCTTGCCTGAGGCAGGAAAGAGGTGAGCTAACATAAACAAAAAAAGAAAAATCACATCAAGCTGATACAGCAGGAGGAAGTCTCACTTCTATGGTGCAGATATCCTTTTACCTGTCAGTCAAGGTCAACACTGGTGGAATATGAAAGCATGCAGAGGTGTTAGTGATGTATTTCACTCGTGTTTTAAAAAAAAGCTTTCATTTCTAAGTCTAAAATGGTTGTAGTTGTGTCAGCAGATACTATATGACAGCTTGGTGATGACTGGATGAGGCACACATGTGGGAGAGCGTGGTTACACACAGAGTTGAGGGCGTTGTTTTCTTTCTAGACTATTGGTGCGCAAATGTAGAAGAGTGGGGCTCGGACACGGCAGACGTGGTCCTTGACGCAGGAAGGCAGGGTGTAAACAGACGACAGTGACCGCAGAAGGAGACTGTAGAGCCGCGGTTATCATTGGTCCTTATCAGAGAGTGAACTAGTGAAGGTGCAACGGGTTGTTGATGGAGGTCCAGCTGAGCGGTGAGAGGAGGAGCCATACCTGTAGGAACACATTGTTCTCAGTCCTTCTAAGATGCAAAGGGAGTGTATCAACCGCATCAGTAGATTTTTATCTGCAGCCTGCAACTTACTTTAATTTTTGTTTTTTTACAGCATGAATAAGCCAGCTGGTGGCCAGGAGTGCCGGAGTGCATTGTCATGTAAGAGACTGTCAGTTGGTACCATTGACTGTATTTGAGAACTGGATCAGGTGAGTGACATCACCCATAGAAAATGACTTTCTTCTGGCTGTAATCAAATGAAGTCAATTCAGACGGCATTTTTGTTAGAGGCAGAAGTTGTCAGTAATTAGTGATTGATCCAGATTGGTCTGAGTCATTTTTTCTATGGCAACCAGCTTGTTGGAAGGCCACAACTCAACAACTTAAAAGTGGGCTCCAGAGTATTTCAATCAAACATTTCACAGTGGTTGCCTGCAGGCACCACATACTATTATTGATATGGTGCCTCTGTCCTCTCCGCTTGGCTCCTGGTGCGACCACTTACCTCATCGCCTCACCTGCCTTCTTAAGGAGCTCCAGGATCATCATTCTTCGCCAGTCCGTTGCCTCTGATGGTACATAGTTGGTAAACGGTCAATGGTAAATGGCGTATACTTATATAGCGCTTTCTACCTTCTTACGAAGGCCCAAAGCCTTCAAGCTTTACAGTCACAGTCCCATTCACCCATGCACACACACATTCACACACTGGCGCCAGTGTCTTGCCCAACAACACTTCGGCACATGGGCGTGCAAGGCAGGAATCGAACCTGCAATCTTACGATTATGAGTCGACCGCCCTACCGCTGCACCACGGCCGCTCATGTTACCTTGTTACGTCAAACCTGCGCCTAACTTCTGTCTCTACTTACCTCCAGGAATCCATAGCCACAAGTGGTCGCCAGAATCAGCCTCAGTCCGGAACCTTCTCTGTCTTCTCCTGCTGGTTACACCTCGAGCCTCTGCCATCTCCTCTCATCTCTCGGACCCCCACCGACGACTCCTGCCTAAGGCCTGCGGAAGAATCCACCAGTGAAGCCACCGAAGTGTGTTCTTTGCATGTTTGGGAATCCAGGATCCTGCACTCGATATCTCAACTACCTGGTTATTAAAACATCTTACCTGCCACGCTCGTCCACCTCTGTGTTTCTTCCGGGTTCCAGCGCCTGGGTCGAAAAGTGTTCTGTAGCCATGACAATTATTTAAGCATCCGATTGTCCGGTTTATCATTTAAATAACTTGCACTAAAGCAGGGGTTCTCAAAGCGCAGCCCGGGGGCCAATGGCGGCCCTCGGGAAGATTTTTTGTCACCCTCAATGAATCCTAATTGATGGTTATTAAACCAGCTGTAGATTGCTTGGAAAAATATTGTTTCGTGGTTTCTGGCAACGTCGGCAGGAGAAAAAGGTAATTACACTTGAGTGTCAACGGTACAGTGTATTAATATCATCACAGGAGGGCAGACAATATTTTCTGTCACTGCCTCTCAAAAGTCAGTAAAACCTAAATCAGAGCTGGATTCTGAGAGAGAACCAGGTTCCTTTGAGGAAAAAACTTTGTGTTGGTGAGGAGAAAAGGCGCTTTCGAGCTAAGTGGACAAATGCTTACTTTGTCGTACCTCATGGACTTGATGAAGTCCTGTGGAGGAGCTATACCTGATTTATATCTAGAGGGCCCTAAGTAAACTGCCACTTTAAAGGCGTGGAAGCGTTTGGGAGCTCCAGTGATTCTAGGACCAAAGATGTTTGGGGCTAATGCCCCCGCTGTTGTCACCCATAGCAGACAGGTCCTAAGTGACAAGCCAGATCAAGAGTGGTTCAAAGCTCCTTCATGGGAAGGCAACATGAAGTTCTGATAATGTTGCCTGAATTGGTGCCACCCCAGCCCAACTTTTACATCCCTTTTAATCCATGCAATGTAAAAAGGGATGAATGTGTAACATTTATTGCAAGTATTGCACCAACAAAGAGGGATAATAAAACATAAAACAAACAAATAAAAACAATAAAACACACAAATGAAGAGGGCTCCTTGGGGAGCCAATTGATTTCAAAGACCTCTGAGGAGCATGTACCCATACTTATATAAAATCTTGGATCTGTAAGATGGGAAAAAAAACACTTCAGAACAGTACCAGAGATGCCCAAACGTCTCAGCCTGTTGATTAAAATACTGAGATACTGTGTCAAATGCAGCACTTAGATCCAGTAATAATAATAATAATACATTTTATTTCAAGTGCCTTTCAGGTCACCCAAGGTCACTGTAAAAGGCTAAAAAATAAGAAAAAAAACAGAATAAAACATCATTAGGTAATTAACGGAATACAACATGAATAAACTGTAAGGATCAAGATAAAACATCAATAAGACATAATAAAAACAGGATAGAAAAACAATAGACAAAATGAATGTGTTAACTCAGTGGTTCCCAAACTGGGGGAGGTATTGCAGGGGGGGCGCGGTGGAGTTTTTTTTTTTTTCCTACTTTATTGACAAACAACATAATACAATAACAATGTGAATGTCTCAGGGGGAATTGAAATGTGTACATATTGCAGAAAAATATAAGAAATAAAACAAAAAGTATATAAATATATACACATACATATACAACATAAGACAAAAAGAATTATTACTTCAAAAATCTTTGGGGTTTAATAAATTTTAAATCTTTCAAAAATTAATTTAGTTGGAATTGCTTTTTGGTTTTGCAGATGTTTGATAATGGTACATTACTGATTGATTTCTCTCAAAAACTGCAGGAATTTAGGTTTGGAGTTTGACCATTTGGTTTTATGGATATAGAATTTTGCCAATAATAAAAACAATTGTGTGATGAAGATCCAATCTTTGTCTACTTTGACATTAAGGTAACCCAGAATAATGTCTTTATCTAAAAATGTAACAGTTTGTGTAGTTATATTTCCAATATAGTTTCCCACTTCAGTCCAAAACATATTTGTATGTCTGCAGTCCACAAACAGAGGATAAATAGTTTCCTCCTGAGTTCCACAGAATGAACAAAACAGGTCCATGTCCACAACAAATCTACTCAAAGTTTTGGTAGGATATATACAATGCAATATTTTGAAGGACACCTCTTTAATTTTGTTATTTAGACAGTATTTATTGCAAATAGTCCAAGCATAAGTCCATTTTATGTCCACAAATTTGGATTCCCAATCAAACCTCCCAGCAGGTAAGGTTGGGGTATGTAAACGTTTTCTTATTTGTTTATTGGAAACTGAATTAACACAAATATCCACATTGTCCAAAGAATTGTCTGGGTTCTTAATTGACTGGTGTTATAAATCCCTTTAAACAGTTGAAGTAGACTGGTTGAAACGGCATCTAACACTATTGCATATTCTCTGGAGCAGGAATACCGAATTTTAAAAGAAATTCTTCAGACGTCAGAAGATGTCCATGAGAATTGAAAAGTTGTCTGATTAAAACAATATCATCATCATACCATCTAGGAAAAAAAGGGATTTATTCTTGTATTGTACATTACTGTTATTCCAAATAAAACAAGTTGTTGGAGAAAAATTATGTCTATAAAGGAGTTTCCAGGCCAGCAGGGCTTCTTTGTAAAAGTTGGAAAGTTTTGTGGGTAATTTTTCTATTTTATAATTACATTTTAGCAAGAATTTAAAGCCTCCCATTGTGTCAAATATATATTTGGGAAATGCATTCCAGATATTGTCTTCCTCTTTCAATAAATTACTTAACCACTTTATTTTAAAAGAGTTGTTTCAAGTTTCAAAGGTTAATACATCCATGCCCCCATGTTTTCTGGTGTTACACAAAACAACTTTTCCTTAAGTAATGACATTTTTTCCTCCAAATAAAATCAAATAATGTTTTGTTTAATAGGTTCCAGATGTGTTTTGGCATTTCTAAAGACAGAGACACATAGACAGATCTAGAGATTCCTTCAGCTTTAGATAACAGAATTCTACCGTTCAGAGAAAGATTTCTCATTAACCACATGTTATAAGGCGCGGTGGAGTTTACAAACAAAGGATTTGTATGTTTGTGTCAGTGTGGGGGGGCTCGAAAATATTCTAATCTTCAGAAAGGGGGGCCCTGCAGAAAAAGTTTGGGAACCACTGGGTTAACTTAATGGATTAACTGTATCATTGTTTGAAGAGATACGTTTTGAGTTTGGATTTGAACAGTGGCAGAGGGTTATTAGTATTGCGTAGATCAGGAGGAAGAGAATTCCATGGCTGGGGGGCGAAGAGACTAACGATGCGACTGAAAGCTCTGCCCCCCATGGTGACGAGACGGGCAGGTGGGACATGGAGCTGGAGAGAGGAAGAGGAGCGGAGAGAACGGGAGGGAATGAAACAGAAACGTCAGAAATGTGGGGTAGTACCGGGACTGAGAGTCTCTGACAGTCCAGGTTACATCTAATATCATTTACTGTTTTAACAAGGGCTGTCTCTGTGCTGTGATTTTGATTGGCTTGATATCAATGTGTTCTTAGATCGACTAGTTGTTCTAAACGATCCAGCACCTTAAACCCAACTGTTCTCCTTACTCGTGCTTGTTACATGGGTCTAAACTAAACTAATAGATTAAAAACCCCAGACACCCTCAAACATGCCTTCAGTTTTCCAGCCTACGGCAACGAAATTTTATTTTTCGGAAGAAAAAAAATATTCTCTGCACTTCACTCCTAGTGTACAAAAAAAACACATTATTTTTTACAAAAAATCTTTATTTTAAACATAAATCTTTATCTTGGTCAGAATTTTTTCCAATTTATTATAGTTTTTCTTATCAAAACCTGTAAAAATATGGCTGTTCATAGGGTTCTATGGTGTAATGGTTAGCACTCTGGACTCTGAATCCAGTAGTCTGAGTTCAAATCTCAGTAGAACCTTTAAACCCAACCTACTCATTTCTACTAGTAATCTACTAGTTTTTCTTATCAAAACTGGTTAACGTGGTTGTTCGAAGGCTTATTTGTTGTAATGGTTAGTAATGGTTAGAGCAGGTTCCTTTGAGGGAAAAACTGTGTTGGCGAGGAGAAAAGGTGCTTTCAAGCTAAGTGGGCAAATGCTTACTTTGTCGTACCTCATGGGCTGGATAAAGTCCTGTGCCTTGTTTGTAAGCAGGTAAATGCAATGCTCAAAGAATTCAATATAAATCATGACTACGTAACAAATGATAATAACTATAACAAATTCACCGGCAAGGAGCGCAACAATAAGCTCCAAAAACAACAACCCAGCTGTGCTGCACAGCAGATGTTTACAAAATGGCTAAATCCAGTGAAGCTGTGACAGAAGCTAGCTATGGTGTGGCTTTGGAAATAGCCTCATTGACAAATGGACTTTTTTTTAAATTAATGCTACCCCTGTTTATATTACTTTTAAAGTGTTTATTGAAATAAAGTGTTTCAATGTGATTTCAGTGCTGATTAACTAAAATTAATCAGTAAGCTGCCTTAGCTCAACCCACCTGTTGTACTATTGAGACAAAGCTTGGCTTGACAAATAGCATTCTGCATCCTCCTCACTCCCACCAACCATCCTCATGTCCTCCTTGAATACATCAGTGAACCTCCTTGTAATGGCAGCAAATTGGATCTGAAATTGAAGAGACTGATTTTCTTTTCCTCCCTTTTTTTTGACACCTGCCATTTATTGTGGAGTGTGCCGTGCATCGTGGAGGAAGAGTTGTGAGACCTCGGACAGAGAACAAGCACATTATTGGTGGACTTGGAGACCATGAAGAGGAGGATTATGGGGTTGCACCAGGTACTGAGGGTGAAGACATGCATAACAGTGAACATTGAAAAATCTAACCTATATTCTCCAGGCTTTCATGGGAAAACAGGATGCCAGAGACGTGCAACTTCAGGAGGAAGCTAAACAGCAAGAACATCATCTTAAAGCTCTGCAGCACCAGTTTCAGCTTCTTCAGATGAAGGTGCAGGCCCGCAACTGTTGTATTCCAGAACTCACTTCATCAGCACCTGATCCTTCAGATGTATCTGGCTTTGACAATCGACCATCACAACCAACATCTGCTCCAGAATGTGAACCACCAGCACCTAGTCAACCTCATTTTTCTAGAGAGCCAAGGTTGAAAAACTCACAGAAAATGATGAGGTTGAAGACTTCCTTGTAACTTTTGAAACAATTGCCACAGAATGTGATTGGACCAGATCTGATTGGGTTTTCCGCCTTATTCCATTGCTCACTGGTAAGGCTAGGAGTGCTTCTGTTAGTATAGATTTTGATGATTTACAGGATTATAACAAAGTGAAAAATGCCATTCTGAACAAATATGATTTTAACCCTGAGTCTTACAGCCAATGCTTTCGCTCCTTAGAAGTTGGACCTGAGGAGACGCCCAAGGAACTGTATGCCAGACTGAAAGAGCTGAACGACAAGTGGATTTAGCCTAAAGGTAAAACAACAAAAGAAATTGCTGAAATAATAATCATGGAACAATATTTAAGAATTGTGTCACCTAAGCTTCAGATTTGGAAAGCCCTTGTGCTATCCTATGGGGTCCAGATGACCCCACCCTTCCATTGACGTGTTCTCCCTACCATGACAAAGGTGGAAAAAGGTGGAAAGATTTCATGTAATCCATGGACACCAGTGAAGACCACAAAACATTGAAGAAAAAAGGTTCAGAGAACTGTCTAGTGGGTCTAGATGACCCAACTCCCAACGTTAAAGTGCCTAGGATAGCACAAGGGATAAAAGTGCATGGTCCTAACTAGGCAGCTAGTTTATTTCTAAACTTGGATAAAGCCATTGTAGAATGTTTTATTTTGCACTTGACTGTAAATTTGATGGTCAAATTGTTTGTTTTGGCTTGGTTTATATAAATGTGATGATGACTCAGCAGGAATGTTTTCCATTGCTTATGTTTTCTCTAAGCTTGAACTTGAAATGAAAAATCTGTGAATTTTAACATAATAGATTGTAAAAATAATAATAATATTTTTAAAAAAATGGACCAAACTTTGTATGGAATTAATTTGAAAATTAGATAAATTACTGTAGATTAGTTAATATGGGCTGATTTTCCAATAACTTGCTAAAACAGGCCAAAATGGAATATTTGCATTCAAATCTCAGTTAGTGTTTTTCTTAAATAGTAAATAATCACAATATTTTGCACCAGTCGCCTGCTGTTCTGTCCGTCACCTAATGGCGTCTCGGAGGAAACTCACGGCTAGCATTACTTCTACCTCTGCGCAAAGTTATTCAGTGGCGACCTGGGGGTTAACCCCGCCTACAGCCACTAAGACTCATAGGAAGTGTGAAATATTTTGTGTTGAATTCTTCACCATCACTGAGAGAGCTATGAAGAGAAGTGATGTTCATGCTGTTACGCTGTTTGTGTGTGTTCATAAAAAATGGGTTTTAATGCCGGAAATTAGAAGGAGCATCTATTTCTCTGTCTACTTTCTCTCTGAGACTGTTTGAGGGCGTGTGGAGTATGGGGGGGCAAGGACAGTCAACAAAGCTAGTTCATTAGCAGGTCGGCTCTCGTTTCCCCGCTACGAGTGATAAAGCAGCTGGGTCGTTACGATGCACATGTGAGGAAAAAAATTAAAAAACGTACAAAAACAGTACAGAAGTGAAGTGAACTGAAACGGCTGTACCGAAACGGTTCCTTTCAACTACTTGTGTCGTTACACCCCTAGTAAACAGTAACGGTATCCGATATGTAATAATATTTCATTATTAGAATACATTATCACCAGTAATTATTGCTACACTGGTCAAGTAAAGAAAATCAATAGCTTATTGATTGTAATTAAAACATTTCAGTAATCGTTATTTCACATCATGTAAAACTCATTGGTTGTAATTAAAAGAGCTCTGATTATTTAATCTAGTAAGTGATTAAATAATTACTTTTGTAAGTAAAATACATCTTCCTCAGGGAAATTGCACCAAAGTTTCACTTTGCTCCTCAAATGGTCTCTCTGTAACTATGAAAAGTTGATTTTATAAACCAGATGCTTAATGTTATATCAAAAATTCATACTACTGAAAATTTGCTTTTTTGTGTGTTTCTTTTATAGAAAGCTAGAACTTTTTCTAACAGATATCCAGCATAAATCTGTATACCATAGACCAGTGTTTTTCAACCAGTGTGCCGTGGGAGATGGTCAAGTGTGCCGTGGGGAATTGCCCTCATTAACTGATTTAACAACATTTTCCATCTCCAGGATTTCAGTTCTTTGTTCATCCCTACAGGTCCTGATAAAACACTGAGTAGTTAGGAATATAAAAGATCGTAAAATACTTTTTTCTTTGTGTTTATTTGATTCTATTAAATACATTTTGATAAGAATGACGGTACCTTGATTTAGCCGCAGCTTCAGCTGTGTCAGGAAAAGTTCCGCCCCTTTTACTGTCTCCACCAATCATTCTTGGGATTTTAATCACATGTCATCAGTCTGACCAATCAGAAGTGGTTAAAGTTTTCACTTCCTTGTTCTGAATTCTGCTGATAAAGTCGCTCAGTTCCAACAAAAATACCAGCTAAACCTCGTCTTTAGCGGTGTAGTTTTCCACAGAATCCGGTGTCAGACCGTGGAACAAGTGAACAAAACAATGAAGCTCAAAGACGCTTGTCTTTCTGCGTTCGGCGGATATTTGAACTACATCTCCCATGATGCATTGGGTTAAAAGTGACAGCGGGACCGTGTCGGCGCACTACGAGTCTCTCCTCTTAACGTCTTGCAACAACAGCGAACACAAATCAAAAAGATTTTAAATCTTCTAACTTAAACTTTTTATTACATCTATTAGAAAAAACAGCTGAAACTTCCAGCTTTTTCTGCCACAATAATCAAAAAAATGCATGTGAGATCATGGAGGGACTGTGGATCAATACAGACTGTTTTTTTTATCCTTTTTTTTTTAATGCTGGTGTGCCGCGGGAGTTTTGTCAAGGTTAAAGTGTGCCGTGGCTCAAAAAAGGTTGAAAAACACTGCCATAGACTACAACACTCCTTTTCTAAGAGGCACATCACCACAGAGACAGACCTAGACCCCCATTCAGTTAAAGTGCATCTGCTGCCCTTTCTGATAAACACTGGATTGTTGACATTTAGATTTTCTCACATAACATTTAATTATTTCATTTTTTATTACTCAGTGCTGAAACAAATTAAAATAATCTGAAATTAATTAGAACAGAAAAAGCCCCTCGGATGACGATGACAATGCTGCTCTGGATTCCTTTGCAGTCAAATAAAGAGCCGAATCGTCTGACTGTGGTGCATTTAAATCAAAATAGGTAAAAAAGCTCTGGTTTGATGAAGTTTTCCTTAATTACATCACTCCTCCATCCAACAGTTTTGTCGGAATTTTCATTGATTTAGCTATAGAATAATCTTACTTGACTTACATGATGAAGTATATGAGGTTCCATTTGTGCCAAAAATATCAAAATGTGTTTTTGCGTCCACTGTTATGTCTTTGGTCCATTGTCTATGTCTACTGATCGTGGTTTTGCGTCCACTGTCTATGCTTTGGGCTCATTGTCTATGTCTATTGAACGAGTTCATTTTACATTGGTTCATGTCTATGTACTACTAAGCAATATCTTCTGCATGCCCATTATTCTTTGATTATTACTTTGTATTAACTTTGTGATGTATATGCTTGCTTTATCCTTAAACTTTATCTTTTTCATTGTCCTTATCCCATGTCGTCTAACTACGGCGTCAGGAAGATCCTTAGCAACCGTTGCTAGTGTCGTTTGCTACGTCGTCTCACCATGTCGTCAGGAAGATCCTTAGCAACCGTTGCTACTAGTGTCTGTCGTTTGCTACGTCTTTTCACGTGTCGTCAGGAAGATCCTTAGCAACCGTTGCTAGTGTCGTTTGCTACGTTCTCTCACCATGTCGTGTCCTTAGATCTTGTTGTATTTCAAATTTTGCAAAGGTCGTCAGAGAAGTCTTTTGTACGGTCGATAAATTGTTTCCTGTATTATCACGGAACAAAACACTAAAAAAAAAAAACCTTTATTGACAATCGTGCAAACGCGCACTGCCAGAAAGGGGGGGGGGGTGCATGCGTACAACGGTTTCGCGTTCCCGTTTAAAGTTATTTAGAGTATGGCTTTAATTTAATCTTGTGATGAAACTATTATTTCAAATTATTTTGAAAAATGACTGATCTTTATAAAATATGTTGTTACAAATCTGAGGGATAAACGAGGATCAGACGGGCTAATAAGAGCCTTATACTGGTCCCGAGTGCGCCATCTCATGGTCACATAAATAGATTAAAAAGAAAAGCTCAAAAAACAGTCAGTTTTCGACTGTTATATTCATAATTAGTGACTCGACCCACTAAAATTTGAGAAGGTAACTCATCGAAGATATTTTAAAGGCCTCCTTGCAAGGCCCCCGTAAATCGTTCAGCGGCAAAACAAAAAAAATATTGCCATGGACTAATGACTTCAGGGTTTATTTCTGAACAAATACATTAAATCAACACCAATGTGTTTGTAATTTTATTATTAATAAATCAGCCACATTTTTCATGATCAGAACACAGCACATTCATAAATAGTCTTCGTAAAATGTTCATATTTATTATGTGTCATTCTCCGCGTTAAATAGAAGTAGTTCGCCTCCAGATCAGGTGGTGGCGGTAATGCGCCACTTTGTTTTCGTGTCAAGCGTTGTATGCATGCCCCCCCCCCCACACACACACACACACACACCCTTTCTGGCAATACGCGTTTGAGGGAATATCAAAATAAAGTTCATCTTAAAAACGTGTTGTCATGGTTAACCCTGACGTATGCTTTGATAAACATTTCTTTTTCGTTCCGTGGTAGTACATGAAAAAATTTACCGGCCGTACAAAGGACTTTTCTGATGACTTTGGCAAAATTTGAAAAACGAGAACATCTAACGACAAAACACGGGGAAACGTCGTAGCTAACGACAGTAGCAAACACCGTAGCTAACGACAGTAGCTATCGACAGTAGCTATCGACAGTAGCTAACGACAGTAGCTAATGACAGTAGCTAACGACAGTAGCTAACGACAGTAGCTATCGACAGTAGCAACGGTTGCTAAGTCCTGACGACAAAGTGAGACGACCAAAGACATAGACAGTGGACACAAAAACAGATTTTTGGCACAAATGGAACCTCATAGCAGTAGGCCTATGTGCCAAAAATCTGTTTTTGTGTCCACTGTCTATGTCTTTGGTCCATTGTCTATGTCTACTGACCGAGTTCATTGAACATTGGTTCATGCGTTATGTGTAAAACTTTGCATTTGTCTTTGTTATACGCCCTGTCGTCTCCTTAGCAACCGTTGCTAATGTCGTTAGCTACGACGTTTCCCCGTGTCTTGCCGTTAGATCATCATAGATCTTGTCGTCTCTCAAAGTCGTCAGAAAAAAATCCTTTGTATGGCCGGTTAATTGTTTCCTGTACTACCACGGAATGAAAGAAGAAATGTTTATTAAAGCCGGCGTCAGGGTTAACCATGACAAATACTTCTTTAAAATGAACTTCCCTGATATTATTGATATTCCCTCAAACGCGCATTGCCAGAAAGAGGGGAGGGGGGGGGCGCATGCGTACAACGCTTTCACGTTCCCGAAGCGACTCTCTTGCCAATTTTTTAAAGTTATTTAGAGACTAGCTTCAATTAAATCTGGAGATGAAACTACTATTTAAGTCTTTTAAAAAATAGCTGATCTTTATCAAACATGCTGTCACAAATCGGGTGGATAAACGAGGAGCAGACGGCCCAAAATCTTTGAATGGATTTTGATCTTTTCTTTTCAATCTGTTATGTATTTATTTGAGCATGAGGTGGCGCTCTCTGGACCACTATAAGGCTCTTTTGGGCGCCTCTGCTCCTTGTTTATCCATCAGATTTGTAACAACATGTTGAATAAAGATCATTTACTTTTCAAAAGACCTTTAAATAATAGTTTCATCACAAGATTGAATAGAAGCCATACTCTAAATAACTTAAAACTAAATAACTTTAAACGGGAACGCGAAACCGTTGTACGCATGCACCCCCCCCCTTTCTGGCAGTGCGCGTTTGCAGGATTATCAATAAAGTTTTGTTTTTTTAAAACGTGTTTCGTTCCGTGATAAAACAGGAAACCGTTTACCGACCGTACAAAGGACTTCTCTGACAACTTTTGCAAAATTTGAAATACAACAAGATCTAAGGACACGACATGGTGAGACGACGTAGCAAACGACACTAGCAACGGTTGCTAAGGATTTTCCTGACGACACGTGAAACGACGTAGCAAACAACACTAGCAACTGTTGCTAAGGACTTTCCTGACGCCGTAGTTTTAGACGACATGGGATAAGGACAAAGACAAATGCAAAGTTTAAGCATGGATCAAGCATATACATCACAAAGTAAATACAAAGTAATAATAAAAGAATCATGGACATGCAGAAGATATTGCTTAGTAGTACATAGACATGAACCAATGTAAAATGAACTCATTCAATAGACAGACAATGAGCCCAAAGCATAGACAGTGGACGCAAAAACACAATCAGTAAACATAGACAATGGACCAAAGACATAACAGTGGACGCAAAAACACATTTTGATATTTTTGGCACAAATGAAACCTCATAATACTGTCCTCTTTCGAAAACTTTATAAGCCCAACCAGCTGGTGGTACAGAGAAAGATAACTATGGGTGTCTCTTTAGTTATCGCTTATCTCAGTTAAACGTCTATTGTTTTGCACGACATCAATAAGTCAAAGTAAATGTCAATAAAGCGAGGTAGGCGGTGATAATAATGTCGCTATAGCCCAAAGGAATTTGTTTTTGGTACCGCCTCCTTAACAAAGGTTTACTGTGATTGGTCAAAAAGGACATGGCAACTAAATAGATGGCCAATAGACAGAGGGGATTGCAGTGCCCTCCCCCCCAAAAGCCAGCTACCAGACTCTTTGCTAGCCAGTTAAAACTGTCAATCAGACTGCAAGTACAGTGTTGCAAAGTGTATTTACACGGCTGGTTTTCTGTTTGAAGAGCTCTTGACAACCACCGCAAACCCCAATATTCCTTCATTGATTTTTTTTTCTTCTTTTGTTGTCACAGAGCAAATCAAAACTGAAGTTGCTTTAGTGAAGGTAAGACGCATTTCTCCGTCACAAAAAACGTACCGGTACCAAAATGGCTTCTGTGTTACTAGCATTCGTACAAGCAGTTCTCCAGCATCAGCTAACCACAGCTCATTAGCAGAGGAGCAGCAGCCGCTGTTTCCACATATTCTTTACAGACAACATCACGTTCTGGTTGAACGCGGCACTCACGTACTAATTTTTGTTATTGTAAAATGTTGGACTTTGAGGATTCCGTGTGTTTCTTTAATATTCATTCTCAAATAACATGGAAGTTGTATGCCGCCGGTTTTTCCGCTGACAACAGAACGATGCTCGTGGTATAGTCGACCTGAAACGTTGGTTGCAGAAACAGCTTCCTGCCTCGGTCTCGAGCACCACGAAGTCACGTAAACGTGCGGTTTGCTGGAAGGCCTTGTTGACGAACCCGCATTATTTTTTAAATCAAGATTTAAGGATCTTACGAACAGACTGATTTTGGTTTGTGTTCTTAACTGTCTTCATAAAATGACGTGGTTTACGAATGCTTTTTTGTGTGTGTGTTTACACTGCAATTATTTCTTGTTGCATCGTCGTGACGTTAGCAAACGGGTGAGCTAGCTAGTAAACGTTTAGCCGGTTATGTTAGCCACTAACTGTCGCACCTTTGATTTATCATAAGGAATTGCACATATTCATACAGCACAATTTTAAAAATATTTGCCATCAGATGATATCACACCGACCGAAGAGTTAAAAATGTAAATTGCAGGTCGTTGTGACCAGACGTGTTAGCGTCAGAGTTTTGTATGAGAACAGTTTGTCATTTATTCGTTTACTCGATGATCACAGGCCCTTTTACAAAGTCGGGTCAATCTGCGTAATTGGCTCAGATGATTTCTTAACGGTGGTTAAAGGCATCTCTGTAAACTCGTTTGACCTGAATCATTTGGCCTATTATGTCGTCGGTGATCGTTTTCCACGCCCCTCACAAGATGCTAATTCCATGATTTTCTCCTCTTCAGCCCCGTTCCCCTCCCCATCCCCTTCTATTATTCTTATTCTTTCGAGGATTCTTCATTGTCAAGCCGCCAAAGTGGAGAGTGCGATTGCAGAAGGGGGTGCTTCTCGTTTCAGGTAGGGTTTCTGCGAAGCCTCTGCGCAGAAACGTCTGTGTGAGATTTGGGGTCAGCCCTCTGGCATTTGGGGACGGAACTTCCGGTTTGCAGAGGAAGGCAGGATGTGGGACTCAAAATGGCTGTCGGGTCTGTCTGTCTGTGTAGACCTCCTCTAACGAGCGAGGGTTAAATGTGGACAATCAAAATCCTAGTCTTTTGATGGCATCGTTTCATTTTCAAGCATTCAGTATATAAATTAAATGAATTTTATTATTTTAGCTCAGAAGGTTTTGCCAAATAAATGTACTTGTCATGACAAGTGTTTTTCACAGCCAAAAAATAATGTGATATTGATTCAAATAAGATTTGAATTCTTTCCATTGTTTTGGCGGCATTACCCAGCCGTGGAGTGAACAGTAGACCCGCCCAGTAAATCTCCAATTTATCGTTATCGTCGTATAAAGAAAGCTGTGCGGTATGGCCCTGCAACAGCTGTCCAGAGTGTCCCTGCCTTCGCCCACTAAAAGTGTGGATTTGGGCTCCATCTTTTACCATAGTGGAAACAGGAGCATAATCCAGTTTCATGAAAGGCATCTTGGCTTTAGTTTTCTAAAGGCGAGTCACATTAATCACAATGAAAGCTGGACAGAGCCTTGCACCATAAAACAGTCCATGCTTCTCTAAAGCAAAGCTTTAGTTCACCTATGGTTTTCTTTATTTATCTGAAGGTTACATCCAGTGAGAGCAGTTTACTGTGATAACATACTTTTAAAAACTCAGTCCTCCTCTTTGAAGAATTTAGAAAATAAGCTACTAAATGGTTATATGATATGAAAACCTGAATGTTTGTACTCCTGTTACTTCCATCTTTATTTAAATGTTTATGTAATTCCCTCTGTAGGTCCACTAAATATCTTTATTTTAATTGCGTTGTTTATTCGTAGTTTTAGTTTTGCATCGTTTTAGGCGGTATTCAAATAGAGTAGTGTTTTTGAAAGCTCTCTGCTTGCTATTGTAGGTGTTTTAACTGCAGACTTTAGTTTCTGTGACATTTCAGCTCAGACTCCTTCTGTTTCCCTCCCTCTTTCTCTTCCAGTGCTTCTTCGGGGGGAGGAGGTGGTAGGGGTGCACCTCAGCACTATCCCAAGACTGTCGCCAACAGGTTCATTCCTCTTTCACTGTTTCTCTGACAAGGTCATCCACAGTGGGCCTCACTGTCCTGCTTTTTCTTGGTTCATAGCGAGTTCCTGGGGAAAACCCCAGGGCAAAGCGCTCAGAGATGGGTTCCTTCACGAAGCACTAGACGAGATGCCAACTCCAGCAACGAAAAAGAGAGACACGATGCAATCTTCAGGAAAGTGAGGGGGTAAGGGGCACACCCGCACATCCAGATATTTGGGCTTCTTTTGGTAGTTGCAGCTTCCAATACTCTAATATTTAACGGTGGTGCAACTATGTCACATTAATTAGTAGGGCTGGAATGAGTATCTGAATATTTGGGATCTGAAATGAGAAAAAAAAGTGCATGAATGCTTGTGACACTCAAGATGGCATCTTTGTAAAAATACCCATCAGAAAATGTAATTAGCACTATAGAATTACAGGATGATGTTTTAAAATATATAAGCTAAACACACCAAATGCACTACAGTCCTTGGAAGTAAATACATCTTTAAAGTAAAGTCTTGGTGAAGGTTCTCATTTTCAACTGTTTTCTGTAGATAAAATAGAGACTCAAGTTCAGTTACTGACACAAATTCTAAAAAGCAGATTTCAGGACATCAACCTACAACTGGCCTCCACAGCGTTTCTATGTTTGTCCCACGAAAACAAACATCCGAACTTTTGCATAGATGAATGCAGGGCTAGGCGATAATTAAATATATCGCCAATGATTCGCCATGTAACCTTTTCCCTACAGAAAGCTGAGTCTATGGCGATAGACTTACTTTGAAGGGTCCAAAATTAACAGTCTAGCTGCGAGCATTTTCTCCTATTTGACGAGTAAAAGTTAGAGGGTCCGTCACCACATGGCGAATAAACATTAGCGTAAACTCATGTTAATTTGCTCTGGTGAATTTCTTTGGGCATCTCCTCCTCTACATCTGCACCCAAGTCAAACAAACGCAGGCCAGACACGCTCCACCCTCGCGGTCACCTCCCCTGTTTTTAGAGCTGGTTTAAGCTGAGGAAACAGCGGAGCATGCTGTGATTTTTAACAATATCCAGTCAGAACTGGAGGGTGAAGCTGCTTCCCTTACAGCTACAACAGACAGACGAACAAAAAGATTTGGAGACGGCGCTGTGGTTAGACGCTAATGCTAATGATGCTATGCTAACAAGCTGCTCTACAACAAAATTAATTCATAAGGCATTCATAAAATCTGTATTTCATCAATAGAATAACAGAATTGAATCCACAGTGTTTTAGCAGCGTCTTTATAGCATCACAGAGCCGCTGTTCCACCAAAAACTGCCTCCTGTTAGATGTCGGCTGAAACCTGCTGCTTTAACGTTATTATGTACTAATAATAATCCAAAACATTAAACTGTTTTCAGGCATTTTTTTGAGGCTGAATTAGGAAACATATATCAAACCTGTTTTTGTTTTTTCAGCATAATTGAATCTGAGTTTATAGTTGCACATAAAGACAAATTAATAGTAGTGTGTTTATTAGCAAGAGTCCAATGACACGATATGTATCCCGATAATGAGATAAGAGTATGACTTGGAAAAAACTCTTCCTAAATATTAATACGGCTTTCATTGCAATAAAACTTTACAATTCCGTGTATTTAATGATCACAATGTTGAGCACTGCCACTGTATCTCAGATCTAAGTTGCTTTTACCCAAGTAAGTTCTTAGTGCTTTTATTTTGGTAACTTAAAATATATTTGTTCTTAAAGGGAACAGTAGTCAACATTGTCTGATTTCCACAAATATTTTTTCAGTATAAGAAAAAAAATGAATGAATGTGTCTTAACCAATAATGTTCTGAAAGTATGATTAAGGAAATAAAGTGCTGTTTATTTTCAACATTTCTAAATGTAGTTTCTCCAGTACTTTTTAAACGGTGCTTAAAAAATAAAAGAAAAAAACAAAGCAATAATTCTTTCCAGAAAGAATAGTGTGATGATGAGGCAGCATGACAGGATGGAGGAGACGCTTTAATGAGGCTAAGATGTCAGAGTTTCCGTTTGATGCCATTCTAAGTCAAATTTAAGTAGTTCATGTCTCATAAATGCAACACAAGCTGCTTCTGGCTTGTTTTTGTGGACTAGGAGCTGAAATATATCTCTTTCTTTTAAAAAGTTTAAAATCTTTGTTTTTATGTTGATTCTGATCTCCTGTTCTAAATAAAGGTATAGATGGTAGTGACTAAATACACAGACTGACACATAGCAGCCATTTAAATAGAATATATTGAAGTGTAATTACAATGGTTTCATCTGAATTGTTGATCTTGATTTGTGAATTTAGTCTCCACCCAAGTAAGAATCCACAGCCCTACTAAATGTCATATGTAAGGAACCCCAAATGCTGGTTTATGGGACTCACGGCTGTTCATGTTTCAGCCTTTCTGATTCCAGACACTTTGCACAGCAGGGACAGTATAAAGGAGGCAGTGCTGTTGGTTCTGGCCTGTCTGACTCTAACACGGCTTTTAAATTGTAAAAAGATGCTGTCATTTAGATTGTGTGTACTAAAAGACGTTTACTTGAAGTGTGGTGTTATTGTAGGGAAAAGCTGAATGTGTTACACCAGAGAAGTTTCAAATCTACTGCAGATGTTTGTGTCAGAGGATGGAAAACAATAAACGTGCTACTCTTTGAAAAGCTGCTTTTACATGTAGCTCGATGGATTCACGCCGTCTTCTGAAAAGATCTTTGTTGTTTTTAGCATACTCAACAAACTCACGCCTGAGAAGTTTGACAAGCTATGCCTTGAGCTCCTGAATGTGGGCGTAGATTCAAAACTCGTCCTTAAAGGAGTCATCTTGCTGGTGCGTTCATATTTTAATCTCTACAGCTTTGCTTGCTTCAAAATGCATCAGTGCTCAGTGTGAGTGTGTAACTTTGACCCGTCTCTCTGTGTTTGTGCGGCAGATTGTAGACAAAGCCCTAGAAGAGCCCAAGTATAGCTCGCTCTATGCTCAGCTATGTCTGCGCTTGGCAGAGGACGCCCCAAACTTTGACGGCCCTTCAACTGAGATCCAAACATCCCAAAAGCAGAGCACAGTACGGTTTCCTCTTTTTCCTACTCTTGATTGTGAGGTTTGTTTTATTGTGAAACGTGGACGCAAATCTGCACGGCAACGCTCTGTAGAGAGAGTTCTAATGGCTTTAGCTCCAGCGTTGACATTCTTTCCAAGGCTGTAACTCTTCAACCGTTTACGCGGTAACCGTGACTCCAGTGGATTCTGAAGCAGAGAAAAGCAACACCGTGATGTGTCGAGGTTTTCACATCAGTGCAAAGCCGATGTGAAGAGTCGCTTTTCTCCGTGTCAGAATCCACCGAGTGTGAAAGCGCTTTTCTATAACCTACTGTAAGCCGGTCTGGATTCCCAGGGGTGTTTGTGGCCACTGGAGGGGGGCGTTAGAACAGGACATTGTTCTGAAATGTTGGCATTCTGATGAAACCTTCTTGCTATTGCAGACCTTCAGGAGACTGCTGATTTCCAAGCTTCAAGATGAATTTGAAAACCGCGCCAGAAATGTTGAAAGTGAGTTCTGCTTTGACCTCAGGGCTGCTTCCTGTCAATGAAAGCTGACTGATCCCATGTTCCTCTTTTCAGTCTATGACAAACATGACAACCCTCTTACTTCTGAGGAGGAGGAGCAGCATGCCATCGCCAAGATCAAAATGCTTGGCAACATTAAATTCATCGGGGAACTTGGCAAACTGGACCTCATTCATGAATCTATCCTTCATAAGTGCATCAAAACAGTATGTTGGCTTGTGTTTGAATTAGAAAACGTTGATGAAGAAAGTTAACAAATGTGAATTGTGACCTCCCACCTTGATTTTTTTAAGCTTTTGGAAAAGAAGAAGAGGGTCCAGCTTAAGGATATGGGGGAGGATCTGGAATGCCTCTGTCAGATAATGAGAACAGTGGGGCCGAGACTCGACCATGAGAAAGCAAAGGTAGGGGAGACAATTGCACCACTGTCAGCTGAATACTGAGAATAAATAACAAAATCACTTAAATGTCTATTGTCCTCTTTAGTTCTCTAACAATATTCTGCCTCCAAGTCATGCATGTTAACTAGAGATCCCACAACCCAACCGTAGATAGGAAAGTGAATCGTTGCATCCCTGATGTAATCTGTCTCACTGGAGTCTTCCTTCTGCCTCCAGTCTTTAATGGATCAGTACTTTGGCCGTATGCGCTCCTTAATGAACAACAAGGAGTTGCCTGCTAGGATCCGCTTCCTGCTGCAAGACACGGTGGAACTGCGTGAAAACAACTGGGTCCCTCGTAAGGCTTTCATTGACAACGGACCAAAGACGATCAACCAGATCCGTCAGGATGCAGTGAAGGTGAGCTCCAGGCTTACCCTCATTCTGTTGGGGTACATATTTAATGCAAATGTTTAAAATAAGGTTCATGGTCTTAAGTTTTGGTTTCATTGGCTCAAATTGCCTTTGTTTTTATATTTTAGGACTTGGGCGTTTTCATACCGGCACCCATGTCTCAGGGGATGAGGATGGACTTCTTCCTGGAAAGCCCCTTCTTGCCGAACAGAATGAAACTGGACAGGGAATCCCTTGGAGGTTTGGCTGATATGTTTGGACAGATGCCAGGTCTGCCTTGTGTTTTGATATTTGAGGTGTCTGTCTGCAGCTCTGGGGACTTTGACAAAGGTTTTCTTCCGTTATTTTGCCCCCTCCAGGTAGTGGGATTGGAACTGGTCCAGGGGTCATTCAGGACAGGTTTTCGCCCACCATGGGGCGCCATCGCACCAACCCGCTATTCAACGGCCACAACAGCCACATCGCCCCTCCTCCGCCGTCACAGTTTGATATGGGGCCCAAGTCTTTTGTTAAGTCCAGTCAGGTAGAGCAGCCAAATAAACTGCGTTTTTTTTTTCAGCAGCAGTATCGCATCATCTGTTGTTTCAATGGCTCTTCACTTCTTGACAGGTGCAGAACCAGCATTTTCTTAGCCAGAACCAGAACCACACGACCCAGCAGCAGGTGCAGTCCAAGGACATGCCTCCACGCTTCAGCAAGAAAGGACAGCTAAATGCCGATGAGGTGAAAAAAGTACTTTTACCCATCAACTGTACATGAGATCTGGACTGAGTGACTCCTCCCCCCTGTCGTTCCAAACAGGAAGTACCTGCGCTTTCAAAGAATCCACGATCTATAGAGAAAAAAACAGCTCTTACTCATTCAGTCAGAAGAACCATTCTCGCTTTGATACCTTTTTTAAACGTCTTTCACAATATTTATTTCTTTATTGCGAGTTATTTACGTTATGAACTGACCAATCAGATGCCTCATTTAAAGTATGTGGTCTCATGTTGCACGTTCGAAACCTTTGATTGACAGTCCGTGTAGTCTGCCTTCAAGTGGTAGGGGTGTGGCCTTCCAACAAGCTCACTCCTGATTGGTGAGGGTGGTTTCCATAGAAACAATGACTCACACTGGTCTGGACCAACATGGTGATGTCCGTATCATGAGAAATGGCGGCTGAATCCACTTCATTTGGTTGGAGTAAACCATTTCCATGGGTGACGTCACACTGACTCAGTCCAGGTCTCGTATACAGTCCGTGGTTTTCCTGATCCACGTGGTGTGCACTGCATATGCACTACCTATTGATTTTCAGGAAATTATATTTATATTTAAAAAAGGCTGTCAAGCCTTTAATGCCCAGTGATTATACAAAGACGCGTTATTCTGAGGAGCAAAACCTGCTGTCTGTCTCCCATCCTCCTGTTCTTCATTTACTCGTCTTTCTCTCCTACCCCTTTTCTTGTTCATCCTTATTCTTCTCTCTGCCTCTAGCAGCAGGTCCGCTGACTGCGATTATGAGATATGAGGGCATTACCGTTTGGAAAACAGCCAGGCTTTAGTGTTTTGGTCCTTTTCATGAGACATTAATGCTGGTTGACTGTTCTTTGTGCTGACTTGTGGTCCTCAGATCAGCCTCAGGCCTGCACAGTCATTCCTGCTTAACAAGAACCAGGTGCCCAAGCTCCAACCTCAAATCCCGACAATGATGCCTCCCAGCACTCAGCCGCCTCGCACTCAAACCCCCCCCCTCGGACAGGTAAGAGACCGTTTAACCCTTCAGCGCCGGAGCTGTTGTCTGCAGACAGGAAATGACACAAACCAATTCCCATGGATTCTGAAAGCTGAGAGAAGTATCTGCCTCCGTCTGGAAACTCTGGGGTCTGTCGAATGCAGCTTTATGTTTCTGACCTTTGCCCTCAGCCTCCCCAGCTTGGCCTGAAGACCAACCCTCCACCCATTCAAGAGAAACCTCCGAAGACCAACAAGAAACCGCCTCCTGCCAAGGAGGAACTCCTGAAAATGACGGTGGGCATTCAAATAAGTCCCTGAAGAAGATGTTGCATTTTTCATGAATAAATTAGCGGTTTGCACTTTTTTCTTTTCTTAACGTTCGATGGAAAATTGCTCAGGGATTTCTAGTTTGGACTCTCAATAGCAGAACAGTGTTGTTTACGTGAAAATAGCTGAGACTTTAGAGTTTACTAGACTTTTTCAGAAGCCACAATGAATGAAATCTGGCTCCAGAAGGACATTAGGTTGGCGGAACTTGTAAACTTGTGTTAAGGACAATGTGTTATTGCAGTGTTCAGTCATGTAAACAAATGTAGCTAGACTAGAACAACCAATAGAAATGTAATATGTGACGTATGTGGTTTTCGTTTTGATACATTTTTAAGAACTACATAATCAAGGAACTCCAAACAGGCTGGACTCTAACCTCATCTGCTCATGAAAACTATAAGATGAGCTGCAATCAAAAGATGAAAAACCACAAAGTGTCCGTGTCACAGACGTGATCCGTTCAGTCTGAGGGTTCTCACTAGACGATAGGAGCTGGAGATGGGTCTCATTTCTGTGCTCGGGTCCTTTCTTCAGGAGGGAATCATGACCGAGTACCTGAACTCCAAGAACCTGACAGAGGCTGTGATCAGCGTGCGAGACATGAAAGCGCCGAAGCATTTCCTGCCAGAGATGCTGAGTAAGATCGTCCTCTTTTCCTTGGACCGCTCTGATGAGGATAAGGAGCATGTCAGCACCTTGATTCACACTCTCCGCACTGAGGGGCTCATCTCTGGAGAGAACTTCATGCAGGTACATGATGACACGCCTTCAATGGTCACAAGGACTTGGAGCCTTCTAATTACTAGGAAGGGTTTCTAGTGGCTACCTGAAGATTGATTGATTTGATTTATTTGAGTGTCATGCACCAATGTGCCCAGCCCACACGGGCTAATATGACACTGAAAAACAAAATGCACCATACATAAAGATACATGCCCATCACACAAAAAAATCCACTAACCCCCCTACTCAGAGTCTAACAGAATACAAAGTGTCCATTCTTATTGTCCATGCCTTTGACACAAAATTTGCCAAACAAAAGATTTCATTTTCAAAAAGCCAACGTAAAATTTTTGTCTTCAGATAACCAAAACAAATCAGGACATTTCTTTTCTATAACGTCATACATACAAAGTCTCTGTTTCTCATACAAAGGACAATAAAACAAAAAATGAAATTCATCCTCCACCACTCGCAGCTCACAGACCTCAGTCTTTCCTCCTCAGGAATGCCTTTAAAGTGACCTACTTCCACCTGTAGGGGGAGCACTCCTGCTCTCAGTTGAGCACATAAGGATCTTTGTCCTCTTTTTAAGTTATATATAACATATGACTCAGCAGGAAATGTGTCCTTAATTTGCAAATAAGTTCGTAATTTTGGTTTTTGAAACAGTTTCATTTTCCAGTCTTTTTCATAATAACCAACTAAAGTTTCCTTAACATTATCTATCTTACATTTCAAACAATTAAAAAATAATGATTGTAGGTTCACAGAGGACAGAATGTTAAATACATCATTACACCAGGGATAAATACGAGCTCTATCCCAATCAAATATTTTACGTGCAAGTCTCTCTGCAGGTAAAGTCACCAGCCGGTTCCATAATCTGAGAACTTCTGCTCTTTGTTTGATCACACAAGGTTCCCACCCCATGTCCCCCTCAATGGCGGCTTTAGTGGTGAACCTGTGTACACCCAGAAAATATCTCATTGCCCTGTTTTGAACCTTATCACACTCAGGAGCGTCTTCATAACCCCAGACTCCTGCAGAATAAAATAACACAGATCCCACCATGGCATCGTACAATTTACCAAACGTGTCAAAACTCAACTCAGGACAGACCTTCCTCTTATTTATCACTGCGCCAAGCGCCCTCCCAGCAGAATCTGATAGCAGCTGCTTCCCTTCTGAGAACATCTTATTTTATGATGATTTTATTATGCTCAAGTTCCAATTCCAATGAAGAAGTTCCGACAACAGCCCCAGCAAAAGGTTTAGCTAGCAAACTACTATAAATGCTCTGACCCGGTCTGCTTCTACCGCTTCAGTCTTTCCTCCATGTCCTGGACCAGTGCCCGAAGATCGAGGTGGATGTGCCCCTGGTGAAGTCCTACCTGGCCCAGTTTGCGGGCCGGGCCATCATTGCGGAGTTGGTGAGCCTGGCGGAGCTAGCTCACCCACTGGAGAACGGCACCCACTTCCCCCTCTTCCTGCTCTGCCTGCAGCAGGTGGCTAAGTTAAAAGACCGCGAGTGGCTCACTGACCTCTTCCAGCAGAGCAAGGTCAACATGCAGAGGATGCTTCCAGGTAAGACTTCCTCTGGGGCCCTGCGTGGGTTTGGCTGCAGGAATCGGAGGAAAAGGCGGTGGAATTTTGACCACAGATAAACCCAGGAGTGACTTTGTTTTGACTCGTCAGAAGAAACCAGGGACTCAAAACCTGAAGCTTTGGAGCCATGTCTGGCTCTTTTCTTGCCCCGGTTTGAGTCGCTGGTTTATAAAAAAAAAATAAAAAGCTTTTTATTTTAAAAAGGAACACAAAACAGATTAGTCAAACTGGATTCAACTCATTCACAAACTGTTGAAGCACAGTATACATCACTCTGGCAGCTTTCTGACTCCATTACCCATAAGGAGGAAGACGGTGTGGCTCCTCCTGGGGTGTTGTCTGTGTTTGCAGGCCCCTCCTTTACCTGCTGGACTTTTTCCCTCTTTGCCACAGAAATCGACCAAAACAAGGACCGCATGCTGGAGATTCTTGAGGGAAAGGGCCTGAGCTTCCTGTTTCCACTGCTGAAGCTGGAGAAAGAGCTGCTGAAGCAAATAACGGCAGACCCGTCTCCACAGTCCATCTACAAGTGGATTAAGGACAATATCTCCCCCAAGCTGCACACTGACAAAGGCTTCGTCAACATCCTCATGACAAGGTGAGTGAGCCACACCTTCCAAAGAGCTTCACCTGTAGCTATGGTAACCAGAGGGTCGTCCCTGTCGGTGAGTGTAGAAACCAAGAACTGCTGCTCAGGTTGAGGTGTGTATGTTTGAAAAGGAAGTGAAAGTCTGACTCCAGTGATGATTTCATCCCAAATATGTTGTTTTTTCAATCAATAAAAGCTGTATGTGTCGTTGGATAAAGTTTCAGCAGAGCGGCGCTGGTTCAGTAGTGATTCACCTCTGAATTGTGGGCGGGCCTGTTGGCGCAGAGCGCCCCCCCCCTCTTCTCTGTTGCTATGAGCTCAGAGCAGGGAGCTTGTATCCAGCCTGTTGTCACTTTTACGATCTTTTTCCCAACAAATTAAATAAAAAAAATACTCAAATTAGGGTCGACGATATCATCGTCCATCGTGATGGGTGACTGACATCCCGATGGAGAGACCACCATCGTGATGCCACGCCCCCGCCACGTTGCGAGTCGACACCATAAGCCGCGGTTACATGTACAAAATATATTGATGGGATCAATGGTCTGATTAGAATGCTGTCTTTGCAGTTTCTGCACATCCACCAGAGCTGCATGGCGTGGAGGGGGAGGACCGCTGACGGCCCCCTCCAAAGAGCAGCTGGAGCAGGAGAAGAACCTGCTGCTGGCCTTCAAGCCCGTCATGCAGAAGTTCCTGCACGACCACACTGAGCTGCAGGTCAGCGCTCTCTACGCTTTGTAAGTGCACTCACAACGCCGTGCTTCCAAAGGTGAGTTCTGATTAACATGACTTTGACTGGCCAAGGCCGGATCACAAAGATCACTGCTGTGGGCTTGTGTTCATGAAGTCATGCCTTTATTCTAATCAAATAATTGCTGTGAAAACAGTCGGCGTATTGTGAGGTAAATGTCAAAATACAACTTCATAAAGTTCTCCTTCTATTCCAATTTTGACATAACCATAATATACATGTTGACACGCCTTATTCCACAGTGTAGCGTCCGATGCGATCCTCTGCCTTCCCCATTAATCTAGAACAATGATCTTCACAGGCTTAATCTCTTATATAATACAGGAATAGTTGTGGCTTGGCAATCTACAAAGTCGCACATTGACATTAGCTGTGTTTCCGCAAGTATAATACGCAGCAAACCAATCGAAATTCTAAAAAGTCAAGTGTTTCATTAAATCATTGATGTAAATAAACACAAACCAACTTGGCGCGGATGCCATTCAAAAACACGATGTAAAGACTGGGTGACTTTCTACATTTGCTTGTGTTTATTCGAACACCGAGGACTGGTACACAGACTGTGATTGATCTATTTGAAAAATTCTACAGAAGCATCGGTAATCACGTCTCCATCGGGTTCATGGACATCAGGGGCTATTCCAGAAAGCAGGTTATGCTAGCTCCCACGGTAAGTTTGAGGCTAAGGAAGCTGATAACCTCAGCTTTCTGGTTCCAAAAACAGAGGTATGTTTAGGGAGATGTCAAGTTGCCATAGGCAACTCATGCTCTGAACATAACCTGGTCTGGAGCAGGTTTAGTTGAAGGTTAGTTTGTTTTCAGAGAGGTGAAGTAGCATGGC
Organism: Oryzias sinensis; assembly: GCA_037389245.1. Taxonomy (NCBI): domain Eukaryota; kingdom Metazoa; phylum Chordata; class Actinopteri; order Beloniformes; family Adrianichthyidae; genus Oryzias; species Oryzias sinensis. The sequence continues at coordinate 26,782,482 of CM074499.1, read as the reverse complement.
GTGTCCATTTGAAGATGATTTAGTGGATGAAGAAGCTCAGATAATACTTTTTCCACCGTGAGAGGGTGATAAGACCACATATGGATGTTGGAAAGATAAACCGCTTTACTTTGATCTGACTTAATTAATTAAGCTCAGTTAAGATAAATTTTTGTTGTCAGCTCAAAATAACACGAGTTATCAGACATTTATTTTACTTATTCAAAATTAAGCAGGTGTAACTTTTGTGCTGCTGTTAGATCGCACCGCAAGGAAATTGTGGATATCATTCCCTCATTCATCTGGCAGATTGCCTTCATATTTGACTCAACACTATTGTTGAATGCAGTTATCGTTTGTTTGTTTATCTTAATATTGTCCATTATGCAAGTTCAAACATGAGCAGAGATAGTATGATAATTATTTTACTCAATGAGCTGTAAATGTTTAAAGCTGAGAAAGACACGATCATATGATGTAAGCCCACACTGTCTATTCATCAATGTTATAAAAATGAGAATCTGCAGCCCTAACTTGTATATATGAGAGTTCAAGAAGTACAACAATTTAAGATGGAAAAACATTTACCAATTATAACATTAAATTTAGTTAGATAAATATGTAAATTTCAGTTGTAAAAAAATATTAAATTGGATAGACGTAAGAAATTAGGTTGAATAAATGTAGCTCAATTACTTGTTATCACTGAATAACTTCATTCAAGTTTTATGTTGTGTATATACCGTATATATGCATCACAAGGAAAAATGGAAATAAGATCAGAAACTCGTATAAGCATTTTGTCCGTTTCTTTTCAAGCAGAAACTCTTTTGCTGATGATGCAGCCGTTACTTTTTTGATGGACGAGCACCATACGCCTGGCTATTAAACCTCAGACTGGGCTTCACAGAAGTAATAGCGCTTTTCTCCACGCCGCTTCCATGGCGACTCCAGAAATCGCGATCCATTGAGAATGCTGTGTACCCGTCCACGCCATTAAACCAGGGTTACCAAGACGAGCGTAATTACGCTAACTTATATCCGGTCTTTTGGAACCGACATACCCAGAGTAAGCAAGTTCAGGCTGATTTCAGCCAGAGTTCAGGGTTAAAGTCAGGCTAGTTTAAACATGCTTCCTGGAATGACCCTGGTTCTCCTGGTACGACCAGCTTTATTTCGCTGTAATGAAGCCGTTTCCGTGGCTGCTGGCCAAGTTTTCTCTGAGAGGTCAAAATTAAAACAAGCATCAAGCTAGAAGATCTTTTTTTTCCTTTCCAAATTTCATTTATGAGCATTGAGAAAGTTATAAAACAGTACATTTAAATTAACTTATATCTTTAAATGACTTATATCGCTTTTCTCAACAATTCTTTTCTTTTTTCAATAATATAACTTAGTATCTAAAAAACTCATCTTGGTTATAATATAATCCAGACACATTAATTACCTCCATTTGTTGTAAATGATTAACATAGAACATCCATTGTGACCATATCTTCAAAAATTTGGGCATCTCTATCCAAAGTGAGTAGGTTAGTCTTTCCATCTGGCAGATTTCATTTACACTCCAGCCGCGTTACATGGGCAGAATATCTTATCGATCAATGGTCGAAGAATCACCGCACACGGGCACAGAAAACCTTTTTCTCCGACAGGAACAAACGCTCCCATGGCTCACACTTTTGTTCGAATGAATCATCTGGGCATGCGCAGGTGTAAAAATCACCCGCATGCAGAAATAGTCCTGTTGTAAACAAACCGCTGCCACAGACAGACAGCATGTGCTGCAGCTCCGTAATACGAGACGATAATAGCGCACATAAATGTCTGGAAATAACATCAGCCTTTATTTTGTCGGGACACAACTGGAAACACAACCAATGGACACCACGCGACATTTACTTCTGCTCTGAAAAAAGTTCACACAGGCCGCCCTGTGCCACTTGTGAGCTTAGTGTCTGAGCTCTGTTCCGAACACGGTTCCTCCCTGATCCTGCAGCCGCGTAACCCAGAGCGGCGGAACGGCTCGCGTAGTCTGATTCTCCCACACCACAACAAAAACGCACACATAACAAAGCACCCCCACGACACAAAATTATCAATCCAGCTCCTCTGCTCACTCTCGGGTGCCAGTGGACCGAGTGAGCGTCGGGGGTAACGGCGGGAGGGAGGAGCTGCGCCACGGGCGCCTGCAGAGCTGGTCGTCCCGTGAGGCCTCCAAAGCTTTCACAAACACTGTCTATGCATGACGAATTCCAGAGCAGCAGTGACACACGCATCGGAATGACCGCTTATACGAACAACGACGATAAACGACGGGTATAACCCACTCATTCATATCGGAAAGAAATTCTGATCCGAATGAGCCCGACCGCAGAGTATCTAACGGCGCGCTTACATGACATTTTCTTTTCGATTACTTTTGCCCATGTAAACGCTGCTAATGTCTATCCAATTGTCCATGCTGGGGAGGAGCCAGTGTTCAGTCAGTGCTTTTTTACCAGCAGTTATTAATAATATTCTGAAGGCATTTTCATTGGTAGGTGGGAAAGGTGTCTTACTTCAAATCAGACTAGTACAATCACAGGGTCTTATTTATTATAGACTAATGTGTTTATGTATTTTCCTTCAAAATAGTTTTATAATGGAAACATTCCCAAAGTATGTAATGGTTGGCTTCTCCCTTGTTTTTTATCTCCATAACCGTGTTTCTTTTGTTTGGGCGTAATAAAAACCTCATCAACATTTCCATCTAAATTTTCCATGCATGTGAATCTGTGCATTTATACACCGATTGACATCCATCTCTCCATTCTTCGCCTTGTCACAGTAGTGTTGCTTTTCTTTCTCCCATTTACTTTTATATATTGAGTCGAAGTCAATATTTTACCATAAATCCTTTTAAAGCCCAGATACTGATCCCTTTTAACATTTCTTTTGTATGCTGTTAATATTTATTTCATGGTTCCTGTGTATTCATGGTGTGGAGGAGTCTTGTTAAAGTGTAAAAATCATTTTTCCCTAAGTTATGATTATCCTTAAGTGTTTGGAAATCTGTCATAGAAGATCTTTTTAAAATTGTCTCAGTGAAAATAAGAAAAATATCAGACTTAGGAGGTACTGATTACATTAAAAAGGCTCATAGACACAGGCAGCTGAATAGCAGGCACTGCTGCTTCTGCGACAGGCTGGCCACCCGTCTACAGGCTGCATTCCTCCTTCTCAAAACCGCCTCCCAAGTCAAGAAGCCTTTAGCTGATGAATGCAAAAGTTTTTTTTCCTTTGATGTTTCATTGGCTGAATGATCCTAAATATAGTGGAAAGGCAGCTGTCATTTTTCAGCTGAGTTCAAATAAAATGTTTGTGCAAATAAACCGCTGGACTGTAGCTTTTTTGGTATGCGCTTTATATGTATTTTCTGCTCTCCAGGCAAGGTTGGCGCTACTTTGTCCACTCTCTACGACATGGAGATCATTAATACTAGTTTCCTGGCATGGAAAGAAGACATCGCGCAAGAATTCCCTGGAAAAGGAAAAGCATTGTTCCAGGTGTGTACTGAGACGGAGGCTGCATCTGCAAGAAAGCGAACTGCTCTGACGGGTGTCCTCCTCGCGACAGGTAAACCAGTGGCTCACCTGGCTGGAGACGGCAGAGGAGGAGGAGTCTGATGACGACGCAGACTGAGAACCCCGCCATATTTAGCTTGACCTCTTCCTGTATTTAGGCCTTCTGTTGATCACCCTGAAGTTAACCACTCGAGTGGCTGCTGGCGCTCTAACCTAAAGCTTACGTGTAGAACCTCGTGTGTAGGTGTGTGTGTGCAAGGCGTGTGGATTCGCAGTACAGTCACGGGCGGCAGCGGGGGAGCAGTCGCCTCTGAGCTCTTCATCAATGTCATGAATTTGTGAAATGTAGAGTAGCTAAAGTGTTTTTCTTCGAACTCCAGGTTTGTTTGCGTTGTCATGTTGATGCACAAGCTTCTCTCAGCGGGTTGGAGAGGGCTGCCCCTCCCCTCCCCGGTAGAGGGCCGACTGTTCGGAGAGGATCCTCATTCACAGTAGTCCCAGCATGTAGGCGCCAACGAGAACACGTGCTTCACGCTTTTGAGCATTTTCTCCCCCAAACTTGAAGAAGGTTAGAACATGTAAGGAAAGGGCCGAAAATGAAGCATTAACCTGTGAAACATTCACAACAAAAAGTTTTCTTTCTGGTCACGCTGAGCATCTTGGTCATCTCCTCCTTATTACGAGTCGTTGCAATAATCCTTCGTTGTTCCAATATTTTGAAGAGGTGTGATGGATGTGCTTCACAGACGCCCGTGTTTCTACCTCTGACACGGATGTTTAGGCTTCCTGCTGTGAGGAACAGAGAATTGAAGGCTATTCAACCCAAGCCATGGTCAAGTTGTTGTTTTTTCCCTTTCCAGCATGAAAGCAAGACGTTTCTAGGAAGGCTTCTGGTTGTTTGCAAGTAGGACAACATCCAGCAGATTCTTGCAGAAATGCACCAATGAAATTGCTGTTGTGCTAAATTTGGACCAATTATTGTCCTGGCTTCAGAAAATAAGACGATTGATCATGAGATGAAGTGTACGTCAAAAAGCCTGTAACTGATCCTCAATTGAATAAACATTTGACCCTTTGAACATTTTGGATAGGACAGTGGATTTTCCTGATTTCTGTTCACCTCCTGCTTGAATGTCAATAAAGTCCAACACATGAGCATCAGCTGTGTTTCTTTGTTCTTACATTTTTTTAATTGAATCTACTGGCTGTAGCCCACCAGAGGAGCATCGTCACTCCTGGTCTGTTGGGATCCAGAAGTATTCCACCACCTTCCTGCCTCTTCGGGATGGAGCAGAGTTGGGTCGCTCTCCTTCAACCGCTGGCAGGTCTTCAAAGTGGCTCGGTCCCAGCTCCCTGATGGGGTGTGGGGCTGAAATCCTGATTACGGTCCTGGAAACACAAATGTCAAAAGTACACACTTTATTTTAGTCTTTTTCTTGGGATAATTTAGGAAAACTGAAATCAGTGTTTGTGTGGCTGAGGCCCCCTGGTGGCCACAGGGATAAACTGCTACCTGGACGAACTTCCCTCAGATTCTTGAGGACTGGACTCAGTTGTGGAAATGAAGACAGGATCTCCTTCCTGTGAAGACAAAACAAGTTTGACCCTTAGCTCGTAAACAATGTGAGGTGATTTATTTAGAAAGACGTACATTAATTTTGACCAGTCTAATTCTTTTAGAACTTTGATCTACTTACTGTAAAATTCCTCGGTGCGCCATCCGGGTTTTTGAGGATTCTGATGCGCTGATCACTCTCTGTCATGCAGAGAAAGTAGCTCTTGATGTTGGCTTGACACTGTTTAGATGAGATGATTTAGAATTTACAAACACACGCACACACACTGCCATTTTAAAAACAAGTGTTCAGAAGACCTGTTATAAAAATCTAATGTAGTTTAAAATGTGATCAGAAATACGCTTTTTGTCCCTTTCTAGGCTTTTTTTTAGGAATTTATATATATACTTTAGCTGCAGTGACAAAGAGAAGGAATTTTATCTTGAACTGATTTTGCCCTTTTTTAAATGCTTAATGATGGTAAGTTTGGGAAAAAAGGGGGTTTGATGTATATTTGCATCAATAGGCACCAACGAGTAATCAATTATTCAAGCTTTTAGGTGAAAAAAACTTAAATGATGTGGATTTTAAAGCCAACATCAGTCTTTTTAGAAATGGACAGTTTGATTTGCTTCTCAGGAGAGGTCTGGTGGTCTAATAAACCCCAACCAGCACAGGTCCATGGTTCCGACCCCAGCTGTTACATGAACAGAGCTCCATTCACACCGCCCTCATTAACGCTCTTTCAAGGAAAACTCTATGTAAATGCACGTAAACATGCCTTTCTACGTTCAAAACTCTCCCGTTTGTTTGTAGCCATGCAGGTTTCCACGACCGTTTTCAAGCTATATGTTCAAACTGTCCAACTACTGAACGCACGTCGAAAGTCAAACCAGGTCAAACTTTGTCTGAAAATTGCTTTCTTATTTATTTATTCATGACTTACTTAATTATTCATTGCAGTTTCATGTGACATCAAATCTTTCAGATATCGGAGTAGAAGTGGGAAAGAAAAAGCTTCACCAGATTTACCCCGCCTCAACGTTTCGCGCTAAGCCTCTTCCACCTGTAGGTGGCGGACATGTTCTAGTGAACAGAGCAAGCAGAGGAACAGAGGAAGCCCCTCCCTGCTTGTCCAGTGTGAACACTTTGGGTAAACGTTTAGTGTGTTCTTGCCTGGACGTCACAGGCTAGCAGGTAAATTCTTTTGGAACAGACTCAGGAGTTTAGTTCTTGGTGACCCCCTGCCCCTCTTTCTGGCAGAAATAATTAACGACACCCCCGGACGCCGCTGCCCCGATGAAGAGCGTCCTCACTGCTTTGCTCTGTCGCTGAGCTTTGAGGTCCTCCTGAGCTCTGAGGACATCGGCCAGCTCCTGGTGCTTCTCCCTCCAGCGCCGGGACTCGGCCGCCCTCTCCTGCCGCTCCTTCTCCACCAGGCGCCTCTCAGCCTCGGCCTCCCGCAGCGCCTGGCTGGCTCTTTTGCTCTCCTCCTCCAGTGCCATGGCTTTATGCCTCAGACCCATCTCACTGCAACAAGAACCAAGAAATGAGGAGTGCACAAACATGAAGAAGAGAGATGGCAGCACAGAAGGATTCATTTCTATACGGTCTGTTGGGAACCAGAATCTCAAATTCTCTTTGAAAGCTGCTTTTGACCTGGAGTGAGCGGTCTGCTCATAAACGTTGGCGTCTTCCATCCGTGTTGGCTCTATGTAGGACTGAAAACCAGTCTTTTGATTTTCATGTGGAAAAACAGCCATCAAAGGCTCAAATACACTGTCTGGCATGTCCTGACATGTCCTGATATCATGCAGACACATCAGCCACTGAGGCCTGGAGTGGCCGACCCCTGGTCTAGGCGACCTTTACCTGTGAGCAGGTGGGGCAGAGACTAATTGCATGATGGAGTGGTTTTTGCATGTTTCGTTTGCTGTGTTCAAAAACTCTAGTAGCTTCAAGGAAAGTAGCTTCAACAGTAGCTTCAAGGAAAGGTCCCCGATCAGCCAGGACGGCGGACGCCCCAGGGGTGCTCGGACCTGCGCCCTGGGAGCATGGTGCACGCTCCGGGAACCACTGGGCCTGCACGCACGGGGGGGGGGGGGGCGCATTTGGCCCGCCAGACTACTCGTCAGAGGAGCTGGTGAGGATGTGAGGAGGAGGGCGCACGCACCAGGACCAATTGGACCGCTGGGGCCGCCAGTTCTGGGGCCGCCAGTTCTGCCATGCAGTCAACACCCGGGGGGGGCAGGAACTCTGCCTGCGATGTGAGTAGAAGGAACGTTGAAGCACACAAGAAGAAGGCTGGGTGCAGAATGTCTCTGGTGCTGCCGCCTGTGTGCTCCCACGCAGGAGTCCCAGCGCGTTGGAAGGTCAGCCACAAGACGGGGAGGAGTGTGTGACGCGGAAAACGCGCAGAGGCAGAGGGGAACTCCCCTGCAAGTATTGGGACAGCGTAGCCACACTCCTCGGGATGGCCTAAGGCAGCCGTGGTCGCTTCTGGTGGTGCAGGCAGAAGTTTTTGCCTTCAGGTCCTGGTGCGTGTGACCGGAGGACTACCCTGTGCGTCGAGGGAGCGGACATCACAGACCAAGTCTGGCGGGAGGAGGACGCCCCCTCGGTTCTTGTTCTGTGGCCTCCCCAAGCTGTTTTGTACCCTGTCTTTTAAACTGTTGCGCCTCAGACAGTGCAACATACTATGGGATTACATGTCTGCCAAAAATTGAAAGGGCGTAAAGACAACTGAGCAGGAACTGAGTGAGTGAACCTTACAACCGTGCAGGCACAATTCTAACCAAGCAACCCCGTATTTCACAATTGCACAGCTGAAATCCTTACTGAGCAATGATCTTGCTCGGGCAGAGCCTTTTTGCTCGCTCACCTGGATTTACGCTCAGTGTTCAGGGGGCGTTTTTGTCACTTGGGGGCGGGAACCTTTCTGGTTGATCTGATTGGCCGAAATTTGCATGTCTTATCAGCGAGGCAGAGGGGCGGGACTTTCATTTTTCAGAGCAGGGGGAGGGGGCTAACAGGCGGCTCTCTGCCTTTTAGCATATTTCTATATACAGTACTTTCACAACCATAAGGGGAAAGTCTTACAGCATGATGACGGTACGCAGAGAGGTGAGGACGTGAAAGGAAATAATACACCCCCCCCCCCCCATATTACAAAAGTGCAGATATATGCATAATGCAGAACAATTTCATTTGGAAACCCTGGAAATGCAATGAGACACGACTATGAGGCACAGTTTAAACTGCAAGCTATCAGCTACGCGGAGGAACACGGGAATAGAGCAGCTGCAGTTCGGTTAAATTAGATCTTTACAGATTTTGACTTCCTGCTTCAATAACTCTTCTGAAAAACGTTCAAATGTGTCAGCAAGTACCTCACTCATTTTGTATTGACACAGACAGTGAACTACAAAAGCATTTTTAAAGAAAAAAGATCGTTTTTATTGCCTTTTAGTCAGAATTGTTCGTTGTAAGCTGTGAATGCAGAAAGAGCAGCGAGCCGGCTGCCAAGGGACCGTCTACAAAGTGCAACCCCTGTGAAACAGCATTCTGTAAAAATCAGTAAACTTCTAAAAGGCAAATACATGTCTATATTTATATGAACTGGTAATGAAGACTCTTCAGCATAGTCATGCTAAATTATTATTATTATACTAAATTTTGTTTGAAAGTCAACCTCCATTTTATTGCTTATAGTTTTTAAAATTTAATAGAGATATGAATCATAACAGAAATGCTCAATAGCTCTGAAGATACTAAAGCTTCTGTCACCAAACCTCCTTTGCCTCCTTGCCAAACCTTATTTTCCTACTGCAATAAAGATTATGTCATAATTCACGTTGTTTATTGTTAGGAATCTTTCATATTTAAATATTGATCAGATTAGGTCCTCAATCCTCAATAGCTTTGAAGATACTGAAGCTTCTGTCACCAAACCTCCTGTACTGACTAATCATGACCTTATTTTCCTACTAAAATAAAGATTATGCAAAAAAAAATTAGCATCTTCAGAGCTATTGATGATTTTTGACCAAATCGGATCCATTTGTAAATATGAAAAATTCCTAAAAATAAACAAAGTGAACTATTGACATTCTTTATTTTAGTACGACAATAAGGTCATTATTAGTGCGTACAGACGGTTTGGTGACAGTAGCTTCAGTATCTTCATAACTACTGATAACTTTAGTCATGATTCATATCTATTAAAATTTGAAAAAGTATATGCAACTAGATAAAATAAAGATGGACTTTCCTACAAAATATGTATTGTAACAAGAATATGCTTTATAATAATTTTATGAATTTTTTGTGAGGTTATTGATTTTTACACAGTGGTGTTTCACAGTTCACAGAGGTTGCACTTTGTTGACGGTCCCTTGGCAGCCGGCTGCTGCATGTCTGCATTCAAAGCTTTAAGCGAACAATTCTGATTAAAAGGCAAAAAAAAACGATCTTTTTTCTTCAGAAATGCATTTGTGGTTCACTCTCTGTGTTAATAGGTTCAATAAGAAAATTCCCACCTCCAGGGATTTAAATGGAACGAAAAGTATCCCACTATTTAGAAATGATTTTATTGTTCTCTTCAGACAATGTGGGGTAAAAATGGAAATCCTCCTCAACACCTGGAGTTGGGTTCTTCAGTGCCAACAGACCCACCTGTCTTGGATTTCTGCCTTCTCCTGTGTGGTTTGCCTCAGCTTCAGACGCAGCTCGTCCCTGTCCTCTGAAAGACTTCGGTTCTCCTGCACCAGCGCCTCTTTCTCCCCTGATGCTCGTTCCAGCTTCAGCATGCTCTCAAAGTAGTTTTTCTCCGTTTGGACCAATAAAAGCTGCAGGTTGGTATGCTGCGGAAAATGCAAGAATTGATTGTGTGAAAACATAGTGAGGGAGCTGCAGAGGTATTGTCTGGTCTTCACTCAGACTTCACCTTACAAACATCACCAACTACCACTGTGGCAACAAGAACTATTGTTTTACGTGATGAGAGCATTTCTATCATTTTTCATTAGAAACGGTATTTTGAATTTGAAGAAATCTTTTTTTATTAGACATATAATACCTGTAATTGTTTCTATCTGACTGGGCGAAATGTTATTTTATAAACTTTTAATACAGAATATTAAATGCAGAATGAGGTTTATTCGTTATATTTTCAGTCATGTAGTGTTAAGGGTTAAAATCCTCTTAAAACATTATTCCTGTCCGTGTTTCTATTATGTTGGAGTCAGAATGAAGGTCTGCGGCGGTTGCAGGCTTTGTCTGCTTTGTTTCCTTTTTGTGCACAGCAGAGCTTCTGAACATCAACTCTTCATAGCAGAAACACACACACACACTAGGATTTAAACAGTAATACTTCATAAAGAATGAGCAGCGCAGAGGAGCTGCTTCATTCTTTGTCTTTTTTAGCTTTGCTTGAACATTTGGGCCTGCAGAGCAGACTGCAGCCCTGAGGTCAGACTCTGCTCTTGTTTCTCTACCTCCTTCCTGAGAAGCTGCATCTCATCACTGAGGCGTCTCCTGTCTGCCTCGGCTGTCTCCTTGTCCCGCTGAAAGCAGAGGGCCCGGGCCTCAGCCAGGGCTCGGCTCTGCTCTGCCTCCCTTTTGGACTCCTCTGCCTCGTCTGCAGCTCGAGAGCACAGGGTCGCCCTCTGCTGGCTCTGATAAAGCTTCTGCTTCAGCTGATGCACAAATGGGGAGAATCAGTCAGAAACACTAGATGCTTCTTTTTATACATGATGTAATGCCATCCTGGACAGCAAGAGCCAAATCGGTGACTATTTTGTTCCTGTGAAGTCCCATTCCCATCATCGTTTGATCTTTTTTCAGATGGTTCCTAGTGGTCATCAAAAGAAATGGCACAAGAACATGTTAAAATGTTTGTTTTTTTCAGAGTGGCTCTTAAAAGCTTCTTCCGTGACGTCTAACTTGGATGATTAAACACCAGTTGAACAGATGTCATGACTTGCTGTCCCTTTAACCCTCTTTGAGAAAGAGGTTCTCAGTCTCAGCTGAAATAGACACAAGAAGCCAAGTGATCAGCGTCCACATCATGTTGAAGGAATAATGGCTTTCTAAAGAAACAATGTGAGAAATATAAGGTGCCATAGTATAAGCCTTCACGGGTGAATCGTATGAGTGTGTGTGTGCGCTGGTGTTGTCATGGATGGATGGTGTCAGTCCTTCAGTCGAATCTTGAGTGATTTGCTGCTGAAAACAGTGAGGACCTCTTTGACTTGGGCCTGCTGATCCTGGTTCAGGCTCCTGAGGCTCCTCATGGTCAGCTCGCTCTCTGTGCGCATCATAATCCGCTCCATGTGGATCTCATTCAATAAGAACTTGTTTTCCTTCTTCAGATCCTCACATTCCTGCAAAAACGAGCTGATTTCAATGATGTGGAGTGAGGATCAAAAACAGTGGTGTTGTCTGAAATGTTCTTGGTTGTTTACTTTTGAATTTTTTGGAAATGTCTTGTTCTTACACTTACACTGGAGTGTCCATTGAAACCAGCGATCTGCAACCTGGAGCCACATGTGGCTCTTTTATCCCTCCATTTTGGCGCTTTGGCTTTGAAGTTAAATTTAACCATAGGCTCTTTAGTTTAGTTTAGTTAATAAAGTTTTATCATTCATGCTTAGACAACATGTCAGATAACTGAGCAAAACGATAGTTGAATGTTTAATCTATTGTAAAGTAATTTAATCTTAAAATAAGGTTTTTGTGGCTTGCAGCAGCAGTCACTGACTGCAAGGACCAAACTGTTTTCACAACGACGGAGGAAAACTCAAAAAGGTACAAAACGGCCAAAAAAAACGTCAAAAGAAATAAAATAAAATAAAAAACCCATACAGACATGACCAGAGTGTAGCAGAACAAAAAATACACACACACACACACAGCCCTAACCGCAAAAACATCCAAATTGTTTTTGTGGTTAGGGCTGTGTGTGTGTGTGTATAAATAGATAGAAAGACATTGTCGGCCCTAACCGCAAACACTTCTATATTGTTTCTGGAATGTTATTTCTTCAAAAATATTATTATTCATTTGAATTGAATTCTACACCGTTATTATCTTTTCTATGTTTAAGGAGATAAAAGATAAAGGTGCAGCAATTAGAAAAATCCATGTTTGACATTCTTACATTTTATATGCATGTAAATCTGCTGCAGCAGAAGATTCTCATTTGACGTAGTGGGTTTTATTTTAGAGGAACTTGTGTGTGCTGCTATCAAAAGTTGAATAAGTTCAAATAAAAAATGTTAACTGTTATGATTCAATTTATTTAAATGTTTAAATGCTACATAGTAGAAATGGTCATACAAACACAACTTGTGTGTATTTTCTTCTGGCCCTAGCTGGATTTTGTTCACTAAGATGTGGACTCTTAACCCTTGTGCTATCCTATGGGGTCCAGATGACCCCCCCTTCCATTGACGTGTTCTCCCTACCATGACAAAGGTGGATAAAGGTGGAAAGATTTCATGTAATCCATGGACACCAGTGAAGATCACAAATCATTGAAGAAAAAAGGTTCAGAGCACTGTCTAGTGGGTCTAGATGACCCCACTCCCAATGGTAAAGTGCCTAGGATAGCACAAGGGTTACAGGTTGCAGACCTCATGTCTAAACTGCTTATCATACCTGGATTTGCGTTAAACACATAACCTAAATAGTCATCTAAAAGCTTGTTATGTTGCATTTTGTTAAAGGAAATGTGTTGAGATGGAGAAGAAACTGATGCTGTTAAATATTTCTAGCTAAACTGGTGAAAGCAACAAGGAGCTGAAACCTTACTGCTCAGTATTTTTCCCTTTAGCAGTCAAACATGAGCAGCAAGCAGTCCGATTAGACTTCTCATGGTAGACTTAGATATGAATTGGGATTGCACTCACCTTCCTCTTTCTGACCAGCTCTCCTTGCAGGTCATTCATCTGTGGGAAGGAGGCGGCAGAGCTGACGGCGCTCACGGGCCGGACTATCCGCACTGGGCGTCTGGAGGCTCTGGGCAGAGCTTTAGTCTCCTCTGTTTTTCTGTTTCCGAATCGACCACCTCTGGTAACGCTTGTGCTGCTCATGGAGAACGATTTGCACAGGCTGTCATGTATGGAGGACTTCCCAGCTGTCTGCAGGTTTGCATGAGAGTCGGTCCTGAACGGCATTTTGAAAGCCAAAGAGAAATGGAGGATCCTTTGTAGTTGGAATGAAGTTCTGTTATCTGTGGAGTTGAACGGCTGTATCATGTCACCAACGGAGCTTCATTTATTATTAAAAATGTAATATGAAGAGCTTGACCTGTGGAAGCCAAGTCACGGCATGGAAACACCAGTCATGAAGCTCAGCAGGAATATTCTGTAAAAAAATGTCTTTTATTAAAGAAGACCAGCATTTTTATGGTTGAGATATTTAACAATCCGTTATTATCTAAAAAAAAAAAGTGAATGCTGTGAAACATCAGTCAAGATGCTGGCATGTTAAGTAGGTCATCTGACATCTTTAGACCATTTCAGCAAAGAAATCTTAACAAAGTGTTTGTCTGACACAAATAAATTGGATAACCAAAGAACTTGAGTTTTTACAGAAGTGACAAATGGTGGGTAATTAGTCAAATGTACTCAAGTAAAGGTTGCGTAACATTTATAAAAATCAATTTGTAAAGTCAGGAAGTGAAATGTGTGTACTTATATTACAGTTTTCTACCTTCCTTGACAGCTCAAGGAGCATTACAGAGCGGACACGGTACCATTCACACATGTGCATTTGCACACTGACACTAGCACCACAGCCTTACACTGGTGCCAACCTGTGGCCACCAGGAGGGATGCAGGGTGTTGCCCAAGAACACTTTGGCATGCAGGTGTGCAAGGCAGGAACTGAGCCTGTGATTTTCCAATTAGGGGTTGGCAACTCTACCTCTGCACCACAAAAGAACTTAACTATTTCAAGGAGTAAGCATTTCTTTTTTTAAATGTACCAAAGTAAATGTTGATAAATGTGAATGTAGTAAAATGATCATAGTCCTTTCTATTTGAAAACAGTACCGAACCGGTAATAGATTATAGCATCTTCAGAACCTGCTGAAGCTCTTTTGGGATCACTGGGCTGCTGGAGTCAACCCATCTACTGACTGGGGCCACAGTAACTAGGGGTGCACGGTGGTGCAGTGGTTAGCACTCTCTCCTTGTGGTAAGCACACAGATGAGAGCTGAAGGCCTCTTGTGTTGGACAGATTTCACTGTTACACCAGGGGGTTATGAATCTTTAGATAAGTTGTATATTTGTATAAACCCCTTATGTATTTGAGGCTAAACTTTATTTATACAAAAGAAAGGGTACAAAAAGGCGGTTGAAGAAGTTGGAAGATCATTAAAGAAGTAGGAGGGGATAGAATCACATAGCAACAAGTTGCTGGAGGTTTATCATCATTAGTGTTAGCTGAGACGTGACGGGGTTGCACCATCTCTATACCTGCCTATTTGACCTCTCGGGGCAAAATCTTCTGCCTGGAACTGCTCTCTGCAAAGATTGGAGAACTCCGCTGCACTAATTCTACATAATCTCCTTTAAATAGTATGCCGGTTATTGCATCTGAAGACTGCACAAAACTAAATTCCAGTGGCAACGTAATTCATCAAAGAGACTCATCCAATCTAGTACCAAATACTCCAATAAGGCGTCTAAGTATATAATCAAGTTTTCATTGGAGGTACAGATGAAACAACAAAAGGCTACACCAATAGATATATTAGAACTAAAATTTATTTTTCTGTTTTACCTGTTGCAAAGTTTTTTTATTGGTATGCAACCATAGGTGATTTTAATTTGAAAGGGCGGATATCAAATTTTTAAGGTTAAAGATAATCTAGGAAAATTAAAAAAATAAACATAGAAGACCCAGGAGATCATTTTCCATGTATTTTATCATCATATGTACACAAAGAAAGTATGGACTGATTTAGACGAATTTATCATCAGAAAATTGAATGAAAATCTTCAAACGAATATTTTTGATGTCATGGTATATTTTGAATTATATGGTTTTCTCGAAAAATGTATTTTTTTTACAACTGTTTGTTATTTTCAGGAACTTTCCTATTCTCAGATGTAAGTGGTCCAATTCACAGCCTTGTTTTAATTTATTTAATCTGGACTTTATAGTTATATTACAATACAACAGAAAACATGTGAAGCCTACAATAACATTTAACCTTTTTAAGGAACTACTTCTTTTATTATTATCATTTCATATTAAGTTAAACGATATATTTTTAAACCTTTGTACATTTTATGTTCAGTTTGCACGGTATTTGAAGTGTTTTCTTTCACCCATTCTTTTTGTCTCGTCCTAATAAAGTTTATTTAAAAAAACAGCCTCTGGACTCTGTCATTAGCGTGCGACAAGCGGCTCCTGATTGGTGGAGGCAGGAGGACGTTCCTCGGATCTGAGAACCCATTTGTGGCCATGCACACAGTATGTTTGAACACCGGTATCCCACCCGGTCCAGGTGTATGACTCCTTTTCACATTTCTAAGACAGCAGGCAAGCGGCACATGAAATTACATAAATAAATAAACCCGCACACACAGCAAAACAAAACTCAAGAGCTTTGCCCCATTCGCTGGTGTAATGTCGTTTATCCCTGTAAAGGTTGAAGAGGAGTGAAGTTGTACAGCCCATAAGTAGACTTCCGGAACAAATGTGAGTTTACTGTCAGAATAAAAACAGCTGGAGGGCAGCTGGAGGATTACTGGTACTCTATCTTGCATATTCTGCTGTCCTGCTGTTTTTCCTTCCAAGTTACTACCATACGTTTAAATTGCATACCCAGTGAAACTCACAGATCAGAACAAACCGCCAGTCATCGGAGTTTTACTTTGAAGGTTACCGGAAACGGATGTTTTCCAAATCTGAGAATTGCAGCTGATGTGAAACCGTAAACCCGCACAGACAGTTGTTTGGAGTAAGGCGTCTCAAGGTAGGATCTGGAATCGGCCTAGCTTCAACAGGTGACGCCAAACACCGATATAAATACTGTCTGTAGCGAACTAAATCTTATGGTTTTGGCAACATGGCGGAAGTGAAATTTATGTGTTTGCTAAGGCTAATGGTTGACTAGAATCAATGTTAAAAAAACGGAAACAGTCAGTCACATTTAACACTTACACGAATTTACATCTTAACTTACTAGTTCGTTTAGCTGCGATGCTTAAATGAAGTCTGACCAAGTGAATAGGAATTTAAAGAAATAATATTCTGAATAAATATTATTTACTGGAACTTTTTAGCAAGTGAAGTGAGTCTCAACTGCGAACACTGTGTGTACGCAGTGTACTTATTCGACTACAAAATCACGTCAAAGTATCGCTAAGGGAAAACCTGGCTTAATAATAATTTATATTTTAGTCTGATTACAGAAACAATTCCGATTTGATTTTAGATCATTATTATATGAACCTGGAACTTGGTGGGAATAAATATTCAACTACCAGAGCGAAAAATGTCAAATAATAATTGCTAGTAGCAGCTGTTTCACCACAATATTACTACCCCCACGTGATTTAACCATTGCAATGTCCGCATTTTGTCTCTTTAAATAGAGAGCCATGTTTCGAATAATCAATTATCAAGCAAAACCCAAGTTCGGGCGCCTGGTGGGTCAGCGCCGCTACGAACACCACACAGCTGTGATGGCCATCCGGCGCGAGGACGTCAGCCCGTGGGAGAGGAGGGCCCCGCTGGCCCCACGTCACGTCAAAGAGCTGACCAACGCTGGTGTGAAAGTTCTGGTCCAGCCCTCCAACCGCAGAGCCATCCACGAGAAGGTAGGCCGTCTTCTTGTTGCATTCTTTCCATCCATATCCATGTCAAATTTTTTTATTAGTATTTTATACACTAAAAGATCCCATAGTACAGGGGTTCCCAACGTTTTTGTAGCGGAGGGCAAAATTAGGAACTCTGCATTAGACTGAGGGCCAGTTTTGATCACTTTAATGACCAAGTGTCACATGTACAATTAACCAGGCCCTCCAGGTGTTGGTTTCTGCCCAACCAGCACGGTAATAACCTGTACTGTTGACACCCAAGTGTAATTACCTTTTTTTCCTGCAGATGTTGCCAGAAACCACAAAATAATATTTTCCAAGCAATCTACAGCTGGTTTGTTAAACATCAAGTAGGATTTATTGAGGGCCATCAAAATTCTTCCCGCGGGCCGCCATTGGCCCCCGGGCTGCACTTTGCGATCCCCTGCCTTAGCAGAAGGTAGTACACTTTTTTTTTTTTTTTTTAATTAATGGAGTATAAGCACAGCGAGTATCCAATAGTCAAGGGGTGGCCAAATGTTTTGCAGTGGACTGGATTTGTTGGACAGGTCTTTAACATGTAAGTGTGTGATTATTGTTGCAACGCTACGATGAAGGAGGAACCGAGACATGCCGGACTCTGAGCTTTTATTTTGAAAGGCATGTCATTGTGCATTGCACAGGTGCTATCATCCTCTCCCCTTCCCACACTCATGGTGCTAAAAAGAAGTACTGTCTATTAAATGTAGCTTTCTGTTTTTGGGAAGTCGAAGGCTCCTTTTTTTTCCCCTGGCTGGGCGCAAAAAAGAAGAACTGTCTACCCACCAATTTTAACTGCACCCTTCAGTACACAGAACCTTTACGCCTCGACTATATACACTCAAACCCACACACACACACAAACTAACAACACATACCTTAGACATGATAGGTGGAATCTCTGATCATCTGTCCCCTGGTGGGGGGAACCAGGCCCTCTGCAACAGGGGCCATGTCCCTTGGGTGCTGGCATCCCGGGGGTGCTGGCTCCCCCGTTCCTAACCCGCTCTTTAGGGACCCCCACCTCTCTTGGGTGCCCTCCTTGTGGGCGAAGTTGGGCAACCCCTGTCTTGCTCTCTGGGTGGGGTGGTGGTTACCTGGAGCAAAGGGCGGGTCCTCCTCGGGGGGGTCCTGGCTCATGCCTGAGGAGGGGGAATGCCTGGAACTCCCGGTTGGTGGTGGGCTGCTCGTGGGGCTGGGTGGCGGTCTCTCCTGGATGGGGTCCAGTTGCTGCTTTTATTAATGTTACGGTTATCATGAAGTGCCTGTTCGCTCATCATTATGGCCCGCAGCAGCAGTCACTGACTCAAAGGACCATATTGTTTTCGCAGTGGGAACGACGACTTCGCCGCCTTTCAGCGAGAATGTGACCCCCGCCGCATGCGCGAAAAGTCACCAAAACGTGCACACACCTGGGATAAATTGCAAATGAATTTTCCACAAAGTCAACGTCACCCCCCCGAAGACGATGACATCACGGCCAGTGATCCCGTCAAAAAAATGAATGGGCCGAAAATCGCGTATGGGGCCCAACAAAATGTACTTCAAAATACAGTCGCGAAACCAAAACACACGTGTCGGGGATATCCCAAAGATGTTTTGAAATCATTACGGGACGGCCACACGACCTACGGCTTGGCGGCCATTTTGTGGCGAACTCTGAGAATTGGCGATTTTCGTGTTTTCCCACGATATGGGGAAACGACACTTTTGTTTGAGCGATTTTCACGCAATTGCACACACTTGCTGCCAGCCCAGTCTACAAACACCGCAGAAGTGTCGTTGACCTTTGACCTTGGGAAAAGGCCGCCATCTGTTATTTTCTCAAAAAAGCCCCTTTAGCACCAGATACAAACGAAAACTCGTCGTTGGAATTTTCATCAATCGTCTCGTAACTTTTTGGGCATCAACGGCCAGCTACTCTGGACAAAATGTTGTAATTAGAAGTTGTAGATTTTGAACGGCGTGCGCGTGGCGAGCTCGCAACCGTTGCCATCTTAGCTAGCTCGCACATTTTTCATCGGAATGTCGCGAAGAGGAAATATGCAATTCCCTGGCCCGCGCTGAACAAAATGATGTCACGCACGACAAGATCGATAAAGGAATGTGGGCTTGGTAAGCAAAAAACCGTCGCAAAAAAATGTGACGACTCAGCAAAAACGAAAAAATTCGGAACTTTTTTTTTGAGAATCGCCAAACGAAACCAATCTACCCTTGTTCGCGATATCCAAAGGAAGTTTTGAAATCTTTACGGTATGGTGACACGACCTACGGTTTGGCGGCCATTTTGTGCCAAAATCTACAATTTCGCCATTTTCGCGTTTTTACACAATATGAAAAAATGAACTTTTGTTCCAGGGATTTTCACGAAATTTCACTCACATGTTGCTAGAGCGAGTCCACAACTACCTTTGGAGTTTCGTCGACCTTTGACCTCGGGAAAAGGCCACTATCTTGAATTTTCCACAAAAAACACCTTTACTTGTCGTTGGAATTTTCAACGATCGTCTCGAAACTTTTTGTGCATCAATGGCAAACTACTGTGGAAAAAATGTTGCAATTAGAAGTCCGCATGGCGAGATAACAAAGTGGCGCACTGTTGTAACTCCCATGCCTTTCATTAGAATACATTGAAAATTTAATGCATGCATCCATAGCAGGAACTGAACACTATTAAAAACACTGGATATGGACATATAAGGAATGCATGACACAGGGCTCCAGACTGCGACCAATTGCTCGCATTTTGCGACCAAAATTTGAGAGTGTGCGACTGAATTTTACATCCAGTCGCACATGCGCGACCAGTAAATTTGCCTCCCCCACCCTCCGTATTTTTTTATTCATTAAACGTGGAAGCGGCCCGTCAATGATCAATGAAATCATCAATGAAATCATCAATGAGACGCGAGCCCACACGCACGCAGACAGACACACACACACTCGTGAGACTGGAGCACACGCGAGCGCATACTCGCATGTCATTGAGTGATGCCTGAGGCGGCCAATGCGTGTGAGAAGAATAGGGAAAGCCACTGTGAGTGGCTAAAATATGTGGAGGGGGCGGGGCCTAGAGATAATCGAGTGCGCGTAAACATCTGTGGGAAGGAAACGGCGACAAATCATCACAGCCTGATATGTGCGTCTGAGCTATGAACAGCTAGCGAACTATTGATTCGTTCTTCCGACCTGCAGCTAGTGCACCAGTGCCAGAGTGTACAGCAGGGGTCTCAAACTCGCGAAGCAAACCACGGCTCTCATACACGGCTGTAACGGCATGACTCCGCTCCCGCGGGAGATGGTCAGCTGAGGAGCATAAATGTCCCACACCTACATGCGTGACAGCTAACGGGGCTCAAACATTAAACATTTGTGAGCGACAACACGATTTAGTCTTAGACGCACTTAAAACACGTGTGGAAAATGCAACGATAGACGTGTTTAAGATGAACCAGCGCCGGGGGGGGGGGGGGGGGCATGGAGGCGAAGCTGCAACAGGAAGTTGGAGTTGTCCTTAACATTCAATTTAATAATTATGCATCTCCCCCTAAGTATGATCTGTGATATAACATCTTTTATAATTATTTCAATGTTTTGTGATGTATGTAGCCTTTTTTTAATCAGTTGGTATTTTAAATTATTTTAATTGATCAGTGAACTACAAAAAACCCATCAGGACACATGTCCCATAATGCATTGTTTTGTAGTCTGCAGGGCAGCTTTCAGTCAGTTCAGTACTAAATTTGCAGCTGCGTTCGCTCAGGTTGGGGTCTTGCTTCCGCCCCTTTCTGGTGATATTTTGGTTTTGATTGACAGGTGATGTTGGAGCAAAAACAAAAATATGTCTCACATCAGGTGATCTGTGCAGCGTTGAGTCCATCTGGGTGATCTCAAATTATTGTGCATTTTGGCTGCACCTATTTGGTGTCGCCAACATGAATTTCCATCCCCTAATGTTTACATACATTTAAGTATTGTTTGAAACTGTGAAATGACCGAAAGGTTACTACGGTAATCACTTGTTACTAAAAACTTTTTTTTATTCTAAATCTATGGTATTTTGTTTGCTATTTGTACTGTCATGACAGCGATGCTGCTGTCAGTTTACCTTCTTGTTGCATCTTCAAAAGTGCAGAATAAAATCTGACACTGAATTTGAAACAGCACATTGTAATTTTTGCATCTATAATTAAAGTATTTATTTACTTTATTTATTTTAATTAGTGTATTTATAATACAGTGGAAATTAGTAGATTTGGTTAGCATGTTGATTTACGGTATGCGCCCCTAAATTTTCAGGTTGTGCCCCTAAAATTTTCATTTAGGGGCCACAGTGCTCCTAGTGAAAAAAGTTAGTCTGGAGCCCTGTGACACCACTGTTGCTAAGGACAACAAAAATTTTACTTTTGCCGATTCGTCTGAAACTGAACTTACATCGATCTATTCGTCATCATAAGGCGACCAAAACACAAAATGGTTGCTATGGAGATAAAATCAACAAAATGGGGATTTTTTTATCAACTTATGACGTGCTCTCACCAATGGAGGAATGTGTTTTTCTGAGTCAGTTGATAATGCTGATCGCTATGCTAGCAATTTTAGCCACAATAGCATAGCTGGCATAGTTAGCATAATTAGCATTTTAGGTAATGTTTTTTTCTGAGTCAGTTGATGATGCTGATCGCTATGCTAGCACTTTTAGCTATATTAGCATAACTAGCATAGTTAGCATAATTAGCATTTTAGGTAATGTGTTTTTCTGAGTCAGTTAATGATGCTGATCGCTATGCTAGCACTTTTAGCCATATTAGAGTAGCTAGCATAGTTAGCAAAATTAGCATTTTAAATAATGTGTTTTCCTGAGTCAGTTGATGACGCTGATTGCAATGCTAGCACTTTTAGCCAAATCAGCATAGCTAGCATAATTAGCAAATGCCGTTTTGACTAGCCTCTATCAAAAGTGGGCAGTGAGGGGGGTGGGGAGGCGGTGGTGCGTAAAGTTGGGCGTTGAAGGCGGGTTGCGTCTGCGGGCCATACAACGCCGCTTGCGGCTTTAATTTTAATTTTAATCTGTGTGGTGAGTGCTTTTTCTGTTGAAGAACGGAGCCGGAAGAGGCCAGGACTAAGAGAGGCAACAACAACATTTAGCCTTTGATGAACATAAATCCATACAGGAAACGCTGCAATCCTGGCTGCACGTAAATATGTGGGAACAACATCAGCCTTTATTTTGTCGAGACACGACTGGAAACACAAATCCATGTGATTGTTTGAACGGTTTAGAAGGACTGAGATACACATTTCTGATACACACAGCGCCGTGAGAGCTGACGGTCCGAGCTCTGTCCGGACACACACTTTTACTGGAAGACCCGCTTCTCCTGAGTTTGGTAGCTCGTTCAAGTAGAGCTGCGGGACGTATCACAGTCTAAAGTCTCCCACACATAGCACACACGTAACAAAGCATCCTCCCTTCCCCTCAAACACAAAGTCCGACTGCTCTACTAATCCTAATCACTAAAGCCTAATCAAACGCAGGAGCGGACTACTTCTTTTCTATTTTGTTTATTTATTTATTTATGTTAAAGTCACTTCCCTCAGTTTATACAGGATCACCACCGACGAGTCATTAGTTGGGAAATAAAATAAATGAAGTAATAAAGTAAAATAACGAATAATAATTATATAAAAACGAAATATCATATCATTGTCCATCCTGATGGTTTACTGCAAACATCGTCACCTGCCAATTTAAGGGACATGGCCCAACCCTAATCAGGATATTGTGGTGTTGCAGCCCTGAAACATTCATGCCATTGATGACAATTCATGTGATTGTTCTTCATTAAACTAAATCATCCATTTGAGAGATTAGCTTTGCACAACGTATCATTTCTTTTAATAGTCATGCGCTGTTCTTTCAGTACTACATTAAGGCTGGAGCTGTTGTCCAGGAGGATATTTCACAGGCTTCACTGATAATTGGAGTGAAGAGGCCGCCAGAAGAGAAGGTCATCCCTAGGAAGACCTATGCTTTTTTCTCTCACACCATCAAAGCTCAGGAGGCAAACATGGGGCTTCTGGAGGAATTACTGAAAAAGGTAAGCTCTGTTGTGTTCATTGAGTCCCCTTTCTCTAATTTGGTTATCTACTGTTAATGAAGATTTCAGTTTATCAAAATTTGCTTTTTTAATAAAAATGGCTTTGTTGTTGCTCAAAACGCTAACAATTATTCATTCACTCCTCATTCGTATTTGGTGATGGTAACTGCTAACTTAGCCACAGCTGCCCTGGGGCAGACTGACAGAGGCGTGGCTGCCAGTTTACGCATATGGCCCATCTGACCATCACTGGGACATTCATGCACATTCAGACACCAGTTGAGTCGCGCTAGAGGCAACGACGGCTGGCTGGGGGGAGCGGGGATCGAACCGCTGTCTTTGGACGACCTGCTCTACCACCTGTGCCACTGCCGCCCCTAAAATTAAAGTGTTTTCACGCATAGGACCAGAACGATGGGATTGATCTTTTTTAGCCAACATCAAATGTGTGTTGTCCGCTGTTCTTTGTTGTTTTTACGTTAGAGTAGAGCTGTGACGGTGTCGGATTTTTTATCACCGCGGTGATGAACCACCAGGGGGCGCGGTGTCGCAGCCCCCCCCCCCCCCCCAAAAAAAACCCACAAAATCCCCCCGCGGCCGCATCGGAAATGAACACAATTACAACGTACTATTCTTTATTAACAATTAACAGTTACAACTACCTACTACCTAGATTGGCTGTGACCGTGTGAGTGCGGTGGGTCTTGTCGGACTAGGAGGAAGGTGCGCACACGTGTGTCGCGGGGGGGTGTTGATTCCTCTGCAGCGGGCCGCTCTCCAGCGGCATGCGAGTTTCACCTGTGCTCTCTGGTACAGACGTCTTCTTGGAATATTATTTATTGCCCAGTAATAAACAGACTGCAGACACTGTCACCTTTCCGGGGCAGGAGGCTCCGCCTATGTTTATACAGACATGTAACTTTGCGCTCCACAAAATAGTTCCCAAACAAGAAAATATAGGGATATTCATGGAAATCTAACAGCGCACGTTCATGTTTGGTGTTGCAGAGTGACTAAGAACAGTAATACCCCCCCCAACATAAAATCCTCCGGTGGGCGGCCGTGTCGCGCACTTAAGAACGCACGCAGCTCAGCTTGTAATGGAAATTAATAATTAGAACGCAGTAAATTTGGCGTATTTCCTTGCAAGACAGAAACTTCTGTTGTAGAATGAGCATGTGTCTGTGTTTCTGAAACAGGGCACTTGTGTGTAAGTAGAGTGCGCACGTGCCTCGTGCTTCTAAGAGACAGTACTGACAGCCGCGCGCCAGCGCAGGCCGGTGCAAGGAGAGAAGGAGGAGAGTGATAAAAGGTTTCCCATAGAAACCCTTGAAGTCTGAACACAGGACTATCGGAAAAAGTAAATTATCAGCAAAGATTAATGTGTTTAATGTTTTTATTATAGTTCGAATCACGCACCATATGCAAAACTTAAAAAAAAAAGTTGGGAAAAAAAGTGCGGTGATGCGGTGATGACGTCATCACCGCGGTGATGCGGTTATCGTCACAGCCCTACGTTAGAGTAAAATAAACCTACTGTGCCTCAATTCAAATGGTATTTTCCAATATCGATACAATTTATTTTACTTTAAAAGAACTTTAGAATGGTTTTGGTCGACCAATCGTTACACCTCTAGACGATATAGAATTGCTTTCAAAAGATAGATACAACTGTTAACAAACCAATAAATGAAGTAAGGGCATTATCAGAAATTAACATAACATTTTGACTACCTTGCTCTGAATGATTTCCATATTTTAAATTGGAAAAAGCTCACGATGATTTACCAACTTCATGTCTTGGCTTTGTAAAACAGTTTGCCTCAAATAAGGTATACATACATGTATCGACTCACTCAGTCACATTCATTGATTTAGATGCTCTGATCACTTATTTACAAGCTCTCATCTAGGCATGCAGACTCCTTTTACTGTTATTTTTGACGGAGTGGGAGCCCACGAGAGCTTCTGTGATATGTGGCTAACTGTGCTCACATTTCCAACTGTGAACATTTCAAGTAGATAGGTATTCCACCGTCAGATGACCGCTGTGTTCTAAGGCTGAAACAGGCCAAATTAGAAAATAAGTAACCACGTGATGGTGCTTGACAAATTTATGTGTCAAACAAGACCTTGTAAGCAACAGACACACCAATGACCGCATTGTTGAAAGAATGTGTTGTTGTCTGATTTATGAAAACAATCAGACGACACATTCTGCATTGGAATACAGTAAACCCTTGTTTTTCGCGGGGGTTAAGTTCCAAAAAGAACCTGCGATAGACAAAATCCGTGAAGTAGAAACCTTTATTTTTACTTACAATTATTATACAATTAAAAACTCTATTATACATTGAAAAGAAAGAACAAACCATTTTACAGGCTCAAGCATTTGTTTCACAAATCAAAAATACTTTAGCAACATTTTTTTCAACAAATAACTTCTGTAGTGTACTGTCAAATAATAATTTTAATCATCATGTGAACAGAAGGCTTCAAATTGCGGAGATTAGCCCCGCCCACTGTGACCCGAGTAATTGGATTAAACAGGAAAAAATTTCAAATGATTATAAAAAAATTACACATTACAGTGGGACAAATATTCACTCAGATGTATTTCACTGCTCTATGGACTGAGCCGCTGCATCCTGACACCTCTCTGCAGTGTTTTCTTCTTTTGAAGCCCGCTGTGCAGCTGTGTTTGTTCAGGAGAATAACATAGTGATTGACAGTTGTGAAACTAGAAATTGCTAGAGAATTTGCAGGTACATAATGTAAATTTGGCGAGCTGTTTTACATACGTGTACATATTAAACTGCAACATTATTGACGCACAGGTAGAGAAGAAGCGGAGTGACTTTTTTTAGCCAATCAGAATGCAGAACACATGCATGATGCAAATCCATGAAGTAGGGAAACCGTGAAACGTAAACCGCGTTATAGCGAGGGATCACTGTATACCAAATAGACTACTAAAACTGTTGTTTTGAATTTTCAGGAAGTCCGCCTCATTGATTACGAGAAGATGGTAGATGCCAACGGTTTTCGAATTGTAGCTTTTGGTCAGTGGGCTGGTGTAGCAGGTATGGCTCTTTTTTTTTCCTTTTTTTTTTACATCTTAAACCTCTTTTCTGGATAATACATGTATTTAAATGGACTGCATCTTTGTCGTTCAAACAGACTAGAAGCAATAGCTTCTGGATTTGACTAAAATGACCAGATTGGTTTTAAAATAATATTTTTTGTTTATGCATCTTAAATAGATGCTGCTATAACCTTGTGGTTAAAGCTTGTAACTGGAAGTAATATTTAGTATAATTAGTAGTACATTTTTTCCTCATAGGAATGATAAACATTCTGCATGGATTGGGTCTTAGGTTCTTAGCTTTGGGCCATCACACACCGTTTATGGTAAGAATGCGAATAACCACACCAAGAAATAACATTTATTACAATTACTGTTTAATTTTTGAGAGTTCTAACACATGATCCCTTTTTCTCTGATATAATAGCACATTGGCATGGCTCATAACTACAGGAATGTAAGCCAGGCGATCCAAGCAGTGAGGGACTGTGGATACGAGATTTCCATGGGTCTTATGCCTAAATCCATTGGCCCCTTGACATTTTGCTTCACTGGAACCGGAAATGTCTCCAAAGTAGAGATGTGCAAATCAAAGCAAAAAGCCTAATTGTTTGACCTACCACTCAGTGCTATCTCACTTGTTTTAGGGAGCTCAAGACATCATCAATGAGCTTCCTGTTGAGTACGTCGAACCTCATGAGTTGAAAGAAGTCTCAGAAATGGGAGGTATGACATTTCTTTATTATTTTTGTCCGTTTGCATCATTTACTTCATTGAACCGAAGATGCCGCCAGTTTCTGATCTCTACAACAAACTGGACGGCATCAATTTTTTTGTAGAGGATATTCAATGCAGCTCACCTAAGTAGTTTTAGAAGTCTTATCAAGTTTGAGATTTAATGCACAATCTGGGCCCACTTGTTAAGCAACCTAGTCTGAAGTTTCTGTTGTCTAAAGCTGAAAAAAACATCTTTTGTAAGACTATTCAAGTGTAAAAAAGCTTCCTTGGAAATAGATAAACAAATACAAATGATTTTAACATGTCCATAGTGAACCTAAGCATAACAAAATAAAAGTCTTGACTCTGACATGATGTGAAAACAATAGAAAGCTAAATGAAAAATGCTTCATAAATGGTGTTTTGGATCGATCAGGAGGCATTTGATGAAGGGCTGGGAAGGGACTGCAAGCTTTCTGATTGTTCTAAACTTTGTATCAAAATATTCAGCTTCTTTAGTAGATTCTTGCTCGTAATTTTTTTTTTTTACTTCTATGGTTTTAGAAGACGTACCAGTTGGCTTTCTGGTGTTGGTTGAATACCAATCCATTCAGAGTTTCCTTTCTTCACCTGTTGAGTCCTGTGCAGGGTCACAAATGCATTTTATTCTCTGCGAGTCAGAATTTTGATGTTTAAACTTTGCTTGATCAAAATCAATAAGGGAAAAGAGCTGCAGATTCTCAGAGCTTGGGCTTTAATTCAGTTGATTTGTTTCCCCCTCAAATTATTTTTTCTTTTGAAGTTTCTGTTATCACTTAAGGTTTTTGCTTTGAATTTTTAAGGTTCTTTCAGTGTCAGTCTTGTCCTTTTGGTTTTTCATCTGTCATTTAGTAATCTTTATGCACAGTTTTCAGGAATATAGCTGCATTTATGAATATATCTCACTTTCTGAAAATTCAAGTCAAAGAGCTTAAAAGCATCTTTATTTCATGCTAAACTGTGTTTCAGATTGTTGTATACAGTAAACCCTTGTTTTCCGCGGGGGTTACGTTCCAA
Organism: Oryzias sinensis; assembly: GCA_037389245.1. Taxonomy (NCBI): domain Eukaryota; kingdom Metazoa; phylum Chordata; class Actinopteri; order Beloniformes; family Adrianichthyidae; genus Oryzias; species Oryzias sinensis. Next base: position 26,754,566 of record CM074499.1, on the reverse strand, counting down.
AAAGAACCCGTCATAGACAAAATCCGTGAAGTAGAATCCTTTTTTTTTTTTTTACAATTATTATACAATTAAATATTCTATTGTACATTGAAAAGAAAGAACAAACCATTTTACAGGCTCAAGCATTTGTTTCACAAATTAAAGTACTTTAAAAACGTTTTTTTTAAAAAATAACTTCTGTACTGTACTGTCAAATAATAATTTTAATCATCAATGTGAACAGAAGGCTTCAAATTGCGGAGATTAGCCCTGCCCACTGCGACCCGAGTCATTGGATTAAACAGGAGAATGTTTAAAATGATTATGAAAAAAAATACAAAATACAAAGTACAGTGGGACAGATAGTGACTCAGGTGTATTTCACTGCTCTTCAGACTGAGCCGCTGCATCCTGACTCCGCTCTGCAGTGTTTTCTTCTTCTGAAGCCCGCGGTGCAGCTGTGTTTGTTCGGGAGAAGAACACAGTGATAGGGGCAGTTGTTGTTGCTCTATTTCTATGGGTTATAGAGAAACTCGAAATTGCTAGAGAACTTGCACGTATGTAATTTAAATTTGGCAAGCTGTTTTACGTACGTGTACATATTAAACTTCAATGTTATTGACGCACAGGTAGAGAAGAAGTGGAGTGACTTTTTAGCCAATCAGAATGCAGAACACAATGCACGATGCAAATCCATGAAGTAGCGAAACTGTGAAAAGTAAACCGTGTTATAGCGAGGGATCACTGTACCTCAAAGAGAAGCAGCTGTGGCTTCATGAGACTATTTCCTCTCTTTTATTTTCCAGGGGAAATCAGAGCTGCTGTCCCAAATCAACGTTTAGATGTTATCTTACTGTCACAAAGTTATCACGCTTTTCATTTCTATTTTTTTTTAGACATGACCAAAGTGTATGCAACTGTTCTGAGCCGACACCACCATTTGATGAGAAAAAGCGATGGCGTGTACGATCCCATTGAATATGAGAACCACCCAGAACTGTACACTTCAAACTTCCGAACCAGCGTGAGTTGTTCTTCTGTGCCACCAGTACACTAATTCCTGTCGTATAGGATTGACTTCACCCTCTCTGGAAGTCTGTTTGAGGCTGCAGTATTAAAATGTGTTTACCTCAGATTTTCAGGACACTTTTTCTAAAAACAATCCAAGCAAACTAAACAATTACGTTAAACACAAAGGCTGGGGGATTTGAAGTTTTTGGTATTAATATGTTGATCACAATTATTTTTGCAAATTATTCTTATAGTTCATTGGTATCTCATGAATGCAATGTCATGAACTCCCCATTAGCACATACTGATTTTTAAATGAGTTTTTGAGAGAGACTCTTTAACATTGGGAGTGGGGTCTTCTGGACCCAACAAGATAGCCCAAGGGTTGAGGATTGATAAATAACTCTCAGCTTTCTAGGCATCCTCTTTCAGTCTGACATCAATGCTACATCCATGCTACATCAACCAGGCATCAACAACTTTGCGACCGTCAGGTGCCTCAAAGGATTTGCACAACAATCCCCACATGGGCTTTATGTCTAGAACATATTATCCCAGCTGCCCCCCTTTCTCTGGTGATTGTTGTGTATAAGTATTTTAATTTGTTGATGTTTGCGTGCACACAGAAATCCACCCTTAAATAAAAACGTACATGCATTGGGATGAAGGATAAACATTAAGGAACTTTTTTCTGTTTTTTTTTTTTAATAGCAAATTCTTTCAGTGTTGATTTCATGATAGTACGACCTAATTGTGCTCCAAAGATGCTTCTAATTTTCACATAATATTACCTTGGAAATAAATAAAAAATCAACAACATAAAAGTACTTATGCCCTTCTCTATCATCTGTCTGAGTTCATGATCTAATCTCAGGTTGAGTCATGTCAAGTTCAAATCTAATTTTTTTTATCAATGTTAATCAAGTCTTAGGTCATGACTAGTTTCAAAAAATATTATTTGAAAAAAAAATACAGTAAAATGGGATTTGAAAGCATTATACTGTTAAAGTTTATCTGTCTTTTGTATGCGTTTTATTATTTAAGCCTCAAGAAAAGCTCAATAAGGGATCCAGTGAATGGCCTTAATTCTGTAGTCAAGGTCCTGGTGCTTGTTTGACTGTTATGTCCTGCAGACTGGTACTTTTAGCTTTCTGTTTTTATTGAAGCAATATTCATTTCGGACTCTAAAACTTTAAAAAATATTTAAAGATATTATCGCAGTTTCTTGTTAAACATCTTAAAAGAAAAATATTTGTCGGATACTGTCTTAATTATTTCTTTTGTTAACCACCCAAATGTTGGCTGGTGGTGTCTTTTTTTTCGCAGGTTGCACCTTACACAACCTGTCTGATTAATGGCATCTACTGGGATTCAAACTCACCTCGACTACTCAGGCGACTTGATGCTCAGAGACTCATGCGACCTTACAGACCCTCCGCAGCAAACAGGGAGGGATCACCAGCTTTACCTCACAGGTAAGCAGTGTTGGGTATTTTACTTAAGAAAAGTACCGGTACTTAGTTATAGTTACTAGTTACGTCGCTCAAAAAGTAATAGAGTTATTAATTCAGTGACTGCAAAAACGTGATTTTTTTTTCTGCTCAACAAACTATTTCCATATTAAATTTGTGTTAAAATACAGCAAAAAATAAATAAATACATTTTTCCTCAACTGCCTGCATACAAACCAATTAACCTAAGTTAAAAAAGACTAAGTCTTTTGTCTTTTTTAGCAGCAGGTGTTGATTAGAAATGGAATGCTGATGTCGACGTAACCCTCCGCTGATATCCCACCATGCCTTTTTTCCCCCCTCTCTCCCGCTAGCTTACAGCCCCTTATAACCCCAAGCTAGCATTAGCAGTGTAACAAAAAGAGCGGGAAATATCAGAGCTGTCCAGCCGTACAATTTTGAATCAGATGGTAGCTCAGACGAGGAAAACAAAGACATTAATGGATCTATTTGTCTGCAATGGGGAGATTTGGAAATTAGAGCAGATCAGGAAGACTTTGGCTCGCCCATTTCAGTTCCTGCGTCACAACTGAGAGCTTTTATCTGCTCCTGATCGTCACGATTTGAATAAAGAAATGCTCAGAAACGCAGTTTTAATCTTAAATTCTTTTATACATGTCCTCCATCATGAGAGAAATTCTATAAGAACCAGTTAAACAATCCGATTCATTGATCTAAAATGGATCCATTCATTAAGTCAACTTTATGGTGAAAATGAAAAAGCATTTCTGGCATTGACTTTTGTTTTTAATTATGCTACAGGAATGCTTCCATAGTTCTTCTTTGGTGCAAAGGCGAGCTTTTCCAAGACTGAACAGTCTCTCTGCAGGCACACTAGAGCGAGCGGCTGCATGGTAACATCATGAAGTGTTCTTAGGTGGCCGGGGTGTAGCAGTAGGGCGGTCGACCCATGATCGAAAGATTGCAGGTTCGATTCCCGCCTTGCACACCCATGTGTTGAAGTGTCCGTGGGCAAGACACTGAACCCCACCTTGCCTCTGGTGGGAGGCTGCCGCCAGTGTGTGAATGTGTGTGTGACTGACTGGGTGGATGGGTCTTTGACTGTGAAGAGCTTTGGGCTTTGTTGGTAGAAAAGCGCTTTACAAATATATGGCCATTTGTCCGGGACACAACGTGCACAACGCGTAAACATCCTCTCCTTTTGTATCAATTAAAGCAAATATTTCCAGCCTGAAAATGCTACCTTTGTTGCCAGATTTGCCATCGCTGCCACTTCTTGTTGTTTTGATCCAAGCTGCTGCACAGAGTGGAGTAAGCGTGAGCATGCACCGCCCACTTGACTCCTTAACCAATCATCATCTCTAATGCTACTATTTCCCCACCTCCACACTGAAGACACTTGTGGAAGTGAAGTGCTCGAGGCTGATTAATAAATTGTGAACTATAACTGTATTGTCAGCTGTAATGGCGTTGTAGCAAGGATAAAAATAATTAGGAAGATTACTCCTTTACTTAATTTATGATGCAGTTCGTAATACCCATATCCATGAACAGCGTTGCTCTCAACACTTATTATAAGTCACCTAAATTCAACACAAAACCAAACTAAACCATTTGTGTGAACAGAATTTTTATTCCAGATTGGTTGCAGCCTGGGTTAACGACTGCCACCAGGGCTGTTTAAGCTTCTGGAGGTCAGGGGAACAGGCGGGAAGTGGACTACCATTTGTTTATTGGTCAGATAATAGGAAGGCATGCTCATTATGAAGCTAAAACACGGCCATAATGTTTGCAAAGGTGAAGCAAAAGCTTAAGGCGTAAATGTTTAAACACTGAAATTTTTCATCCATAAAGTGAATGAAATATTTTTTTACCTTTAAAAACTATTCTTTAAAATGGTTTTGTTTTTCTGAAACGGCGATCCTTGATTTTATATTTTATTTTACTATTAAGAGTCAAAAGTTAAAAGTGAAAAAGGTTGATGGAAAATTAAAACATTTAGAATCAAAAGTAAATAAGAATTTGACCAAAGAAGCAACATATCTGAGACGAAAAAGATAACATTTTAAGCTGCAAATCGTGTTTTGAATAAAAAACTAAAATAAATTTTCTACTTAAAAAATAAAACAGTTTTAAACCAGAGGACTTATTTCAAATAGAACATAGCTGTTTTGAGCAAAAGGGATTTAAAGGCATACATTTCATTTACTTTAGTGTTTAAAGTTAAAACCTAGAATTTACAATTCATATAAACATTTCTCTTTCAAACTAACATTATGGCAGATTAAGCTTCATGTTTCACAGATGGGGAGGCAAAAGGAAAGGCAATAATGAAGGACTTGGATGAGGAACTTTGAATTCCCCCACTTTGACAGAAAACTAGAGAACATGATGGAGAGAAGAAAGGTGGCCTTTCAGCTGGAAGGAAAGCAGGGCTTTCATGGCATAGAACTGATGCGGGTTTGAAGGCAAAAAGCAGCAACATCAAATATAGCTTTGATTTAGAGCATCCCTTTTGTTTGATTACTTAACAATTTGTAAATTCATTTTAAAATGGTCAGATTTCTAAAAGTATTTCTAGTTTACAGCATTTTCTACCCTTGCCTGAAACTTGTATTCAAAAGTATTAATACCCAAAGAGTTTTCTATAGAATATTAGAAACAGTGTCACTTTTTGTTGAAATTTCATTTCTAATCATAGCAGCCTCTTTCCCTCTTTTTTCTGGGGAATCCCTGTCTCTCTTTTGTCGATCAAGAAGAAACTTGATGGGTTAACTATCCAAATTTTAAGGCAGATTTTGAAAATGATACAAATCAATTTAGGCTTAACTCATGCTTTGATGTATTCATGTTTGCATGTCTTTCAATCTGTCTAACCCTTTAACCCTGGAGAAGTCACAGGCGACTCCTAAATAACACACTCTCTGACATATGTAAGTCTTCGACCGTTTATGCCAGTGGTTCCCAAACCCCGGACTGGTACCGATCCGTGGGTCATTTGGTACCGGGCCACACAGAAAGAATAAATAACTTACATGACTTCCGTTTGATTTATTTCCGAATCTGAAAGATGTTTTACTTTGAAAAATTGCCTGATTCTCTGTTCCATCTGTCTATGTGTCTCTTGACGCAGGCTAAGGTGCTCTTCTCTGTCACATGATTGGTTACCGCTATAATAAAACCCAGGAACTAGCAAAATGAGTAAAAAACATACGTCTTTGGAAAGTTTCTTTGCCAATTGGAAAACGCCCAGCCAGGAGACAGAAGAGGAGCCTTCGACTTCACAAAAACAGAAAGCTGCATTTAATAGACAGTACTTCTTTTTTGCACCATGAGTGTGGGAAGGGGAGAGGATGATGAGACCTGTGCGATGTACAATGTCATGCGTGTCAAAATAAAAGCTCAGAGTCCGTCAAGTCAGGTCTCTGTTCCTCCTTCATCGTAGCGTTGCCACAGTAATCGTCCACCACATCTTAAAGACAGGTCTGTGAAAACTTTGAATGAGGTCATACCGGTGCGCAGCGTTAAAAAGGTTGGGGACCACTGGTTTATGCAATCAGTGTAACTCAGCTGATTCTACCGTTTAAAAAAAAAAAGGCTTTTCATATCGAAACACCGATCTGTAACTAATGTAAAGTTTTGCCTATCAGTGCAAAGCTGCTTTTCTCTGCTTCAAAATCTGCTGGATTACGTTAATTCCATCAACGGTTGAAGAGTTGCGTCAGTTGAAAGAATTTCAACACTGGAGCTAAAGCCGTGTTAAAGGGTTAACATGACTTTCACTTTCAAATTCTCTACTGCTATTTGTTTATTATAGGATGTTTACAAAGTCGTCTTTTCTTTACAGGTTTCTTGCAATCTGTGACATATCCGCTGATACTGGAGGCTCTATAGAGTTCATGAACGAGTGCACCACAATTGATAAGCCTTTCTGCATGTACGATGCTGATCAACACATTGATCATGACAGGTACAGTATAAGCAGTTTATTATGACTAGACGGTTGTAAAAGAGTATTTACTTTTGGTCACGAAATGTGTTTTTCCATCTGTTGTGTTCAAAATATGGCACGAATCCTACAAAAATCTGTTTTGGAAACTCAAACTCTGTGGAATGGCTGCTGTATAGGGGCTACAACTGCAAAGCAAAAAAAATGCTTCTAGTTTGCAATATAAACAAATTATGGTAATCGTGATCAAAATTTTTAGACCTGATTCGTTGAGCCCTTGGTTATTAACAACCGCCAAAGGTTCTGTTAACCTTTACATTAATTTAAATGATTTTAGGAGCTGGAAGTTGATGGGGTGACGTTGATGAATGATATCAGTGGCTTTGCCCCTAAGGGTTGGATATGAGCAGAGTAAATCTACCATTGACTGACTTTTGAGAAATACATATCAGGAAGTCAGATTTCTTATAAAGTACAGAGCTCTCACTCTATCAACTATTTTATTTTCACCTGTTATACCAAGACTTTCCGGGGGTTTAGAACATTTTTGTTTAAACATGGTATTCCCACAATGTATGTAGTGTCAGCAGAGGCGGTCCTGGCTAGTTTGACAACCTGGGTGAAACACTGGACGGCACCCTCACCCCACCGTCACCCTTTCCAGCCCCGCCCCAGCCTTCATACAAACACAAGAACAAAATATATCAGTTATTTCACTTTCACTATTAATCACATAAGTGAAATACTCTTGTATAGCTGAATTTACAATTAAGATATAGTATTTAAGTATAGTATGTTCACCCTTAACAGGCATTAGTTGGGGTTTTCTTTTTGAAGGCTGGCTGGTTCTTGTAAAAGTTGCCACATTTTTCTATTCTTTTTTTCTTGAGCTGAATACAACCCTGACACGAGTTATGAAAGAATTATTCCAGTCATTTCCATTGGCTTCATGAATGAACCTTAATGGAAACGAAACAGCATATTCTTCTGTTTTTTTGTACTCGAAGTGTCACATAAAACTGAACAGAAAAAGACAAATGATTGTATACGTTAAATCTGAAGCATTGGCTGATTATGAGAACGGCAGAAGAGCTTAGATCAGGGGTGTCAAACTCATTTTGGTTCGGGGGCCACATTTAACCCGTCTGATCTCAAGTGGGACGGACGGACCAGTAACATAAAAGCAAAATAACAGCTTTGTTTTAGTTTTTTACTCAGTTGGAAAAAATGCCTCAATCAACATAGTAGCCTGATCACTTGGGGCCAATGGATCTCAAATACAATTAATTTCAACTAAAGAAAAGTTGGTCTATCCAAATTAATACAGACTGAATATTTTACATCTGACACTGAAGCAATCCAGAAGCTTTTCTTTATGATGAGTCTCTTAGTGGTGCTGAATGTCATATTCTTTGAGCACTGCGATGTTGATGACATACCAAGCATGGGGGTTTTGCATTCAGCTTCGTGAAAGAAAGAAAAAACTCTGTACATTTTTCCTGGAAGGCTCTTCACTCCACTTTACATTTGAAAACATTTTGGTCATTAGGGTGTTGCTACTGATCATTCTTATAGCAAGATTACAGCGGTAAGGCTCATAGGGAACCAAAGTGCATCTTACCCAGACACAGAGCTGTAATGGTTCGCTTTTGGCACGTGCAATGATATGCTGTTTCAACTGTTTTTCCTTTCCTCTGCTCCCACTACTGGCGGAATTGCGTATTTCGGTTATTTCTTTAAAAAATCATAACTCGCCACAGGAATGGACTAGAAACTTGCTTTCTCTTTAAATCATCCTTATGATTTTTACTGTTCCTGTGTGGGCCGGACTAAACCACCTGGTGGGCCGGATAAGGCCCGCGGGCCGTATGTTTGACACCCCTGGCTTAGATGAAGCTAATTAACAGGACTAGTCTAATGAAGTGCAAACCTTCATTAGCCACATGTTGCACAAAACTCCTCAAACAATAAATCTGGTCGTATTTGGTGCCTAGTGTGTGTTAATTTTGGACACAGCCTCCATTCCTTTATCCTTGGTCTGTTTTTCTTGCTCTTCTCTTATTTTCTTTCTAAACTGGATACCTGATGTTTCCTTTGATCTTTTGTCTGTTTTGCACAACCTTGAATAGACTTTTCCGTCTGTCAAACACCAGGAGTTAAGATGAGTCAGATGATGGGAACAAATTCACTTTGATGCAGACTTTTCAAAAGATCCAGTAAAGCCAATAAATTATATTACATTTATGCATGAAACCTGTTTTTATGTATTTATCTATTAGGAATCAGCAGTTAGTTTGTTGTGGGGTCTGGAATCATGAGCGGTGAGTCTAAGCCCCTCCCCCACCTCTTTTCCTGCTTTTTCTGTCTACCTGTCCACATTCTCTCTGCAGCTGCGAGTTTGTTTACCCTGCGCACCCCCACCCCCTGTGCACGCTCCTCCAGTGTATTCTACACAGACGGCACAAAATACGGTCATCATAGTAGGGGTGCCCTAGCACAAATTTAATTAATTATACGCTGGGCAGTTTTAAGATAGGAAAACTGCTGGGACAAATTTTTTTTCTTTCTTCATTTGTTTTTTTTGGGCGCCCCACATGAGATTGTGCCCTGGACGACCGCCCATATTGCCCATAGGAAAAACCACCACTGAGTATCAACAACAGCTATTTGTGTAGTACAAACTTTAGACTATAATGAACAATCAAAGATGATAAGATTATAGAGTATATGAACACGTTTTTACAGTACATATATATATATATATATATATCTATAGATATATATATATATAGATATATATATAGATATATATTGGCAGTTATCAGATACCCTGCAGGAATAAAAAGATGGCCAAAGGAAGAGATACAGACCATTGAAGTTAAAACACAAAAGCTCCTCACCGTGCATATCTAGCACCCTGAGACTGTATACTAGCTGCAAAGAAGGAGGCCGAGGACTAGTGAGCGTAGCAGCCACTATCCAGGATGAAACATCCAAGATGCATGAATATATCAAGGTCTTTTGCAATTATTTTCTTAAGTTGCCACAAACAGTTTTTTGTCTCAAAATTGTGTGCAGTGCAATGATATATTTAAGAATAAACACAAAAGAACACCTTTGAATTAATTATTTAAAAATACATTGGTTTAAAAAAGGTCTGCAGATTTTTTTAGACCAAGTCATTGAAATACAATTATCAAAATTCAACACTGTAATGTCAAGTGAATTATTTTTCATATGATGTACTTAAACATGTTAAGGCACAGAGTACCAAAGCAGCTAGCACCCTTTGCTGCGTTCACACCGAACGTGATTTGCACTGCAAATTTCCGTCCTTTGCCTCTGTTTTGATGCATTGGAAACTGCTGGAATCTTTTCCAAAAAACACGATCATGAACCTGATACTCCCGCTGCGTGTGGGAGGCGATACTGTTTAACCTTTATCACTATATATCTCATACAATGCACAGAAGACACAAATGTTATTGAGAGGTCAGGTTTATTTATTTTGAAGACCTTTACCAAAGCATGAGTAATTAGGTTTCCATGTCTGGGTTCATGACATCATTCAGAGTCTTAATGCGATGAGGTTCACCATCTACTGCAGGAGCTGCATTTGAATGACGGCCGCTTTCAGCGCTACTTCTGTCTCTCTGTGACCCAGTTTGATGACCTGCTGTCCCGCATTAGTCCAAGGAGGGAAAAATAAAATAAGAGGACCTTTTTTGTTATCGTCTCGATACAAATAGGAAAAATATTAGACATAAATTTCAACAGGAAAACATTTGGATTCTATATGTCGTCAACATGTAATGAGCCAACGCCGAGTCCCTGATTGGTTGACATGACGCCTCTTCTTCTTTTAAGTTATGATATATGATACTCTTGATGCGCCACAATGCCCAAAGAGCACCGCGACCCCTGAAATGCCTTCCTGCTAGTCCACTCCACCTAGTGCTCAAAATGTGCAGCAGAGCCTTTGAGTGCATCTGTACATTGACTTCACATTGAAACTGGACTTCCCAGACGTGCCAATCACGTTCATTGTGAACGGAGCTTTAGGCTGAAAAGCAGATTACAGTCATCAGATTTTACAAGACTTGTTAGAAAGTCCCAGAACTTTTTTTTATCTAAAGATAGAACAACAGCTAGCAACTATATTAACTATGTTATCCGTTATATGATTTGATTTGTAAAGTTCTTAAGCGAACTAAAACACAGATCTCTGAAGTTCAAAGTTGACTGTTCTTGTTCTGGCAGCGTGGAGGGAAATGGAATCCTCATGTGCTCTATTGACAACCTTCCTGCTCAGCTTCCCATTGAAGCCACAGAATACTTTGGAGACAGACTCTTTCCTTATATTTGGGAGATGGTAAGGCATCTTAATTTTGTCTGAATTGGTGATTGTTTTTTCATATCGGCCTTTACGTTGATGGATTTGCTTCTGATCTCCATTAGTATGTTTTATTTGTGCTAAAGGTAAACTGTAAATATTACTCAATGTAGCTCATCAGCTACTTATGGATATGATCAGTTTCTTTCTTTCGTTTTTTCTTTTTTTTAATTGAACCAGCTGCCTTCAGATGCTTCCAGACCTCTGGAAGAAGAGGATTTCAGCCCTCAAGTTAGAGATGTAAGTAGTGGTTAGCAGTTAACAATGGTAGCAAAATTGAACTGTGGGGAAAAAGAATGCTTTAAGATCATTTGAAGTAGTCATTTGGTGCCTATTTATCTATTAAAGGCTAAAACACAACAGAGTTGACAGGAATTGATCAGAGCTAGGTCAAATCGATATTGATCAGTATAAAAACACATTTTATTTCTTCATTTTTACAAAGAAATGTAAACAAGGGCTACATCTTTGGCCGAATCTGAATTCTTTCCCTAACTCCTCTGGGTTCTCCCCATCCCTCCAATTGTTGTGGCATTAGGGGGGTTAAGGGTGTAGGAAGTTGTTTTTTGAAGGGGACACCTTTGTGGCGGGAGGGCTCTGCATCCCGCACCGGGGGACCCAGTGACAGGCCCCGACCCCAGAGAGCACCCCCAGCCCCAGACGAGCTGCCCCTCCAATCCATAAATTCTAAGCCAACATCCCAACCCAACCCCAGGCACGACCCAGGGTCCCCTAAGGGAGATCCGCCCCATGCCCCAGGTAGCCACCCACTCAGCCCACGGGAGGTCAAGGAGAGAACAAGGCTAGGGCCGCCCACTCTTGCCCATGAAGAGGACACCCAAGAGAAGTGGGGGTCCCAAAGAAGTGTCGTAAACATGGCCTGGCCAGGCTCACCTACAGCTGGAATTTTGGAGAAGGCCGGTGCTCAAGGGCAAGGTCTCCCCAAAGAACTTGGGGATCCCTCTCCCTGCGTGAAGAGGGGGTAGCCGGACCCAGGAAGCCAGCACCAGCAATCCAGGGGACACGGCCGCCATTGCCAAGGGCCTGGTTTCCCCCGCCAGGGATGGGGTAGAGGACAGGACATCAGAGGTCCCACCTTCCTTGTATGTGTGTTTGTGTGTATGGGTGTGTGTTTGAGTGCATATTGTAGTGTGGTAGAGGATATGTGTACTAAAGGGTGCAGTTAAAATTGGCGGGTAGGACATCTCCTGATTGCTGACAGTGATGTCCAAACACCCCTTGGGGGACAGCGGCTAGACTGGTACCTGGTTGGGCCCAGGTCTCCTAAGCCCAGGGGCCCCGATGCTCAAAGGACCGACCCCCCCCCCCCCCCCGGACCCACACCCGCCACCCCCCAGAGAGAGAGAGAGGAGCCAAGAAAGAGCCGATGAACAGCGACCATTGAGAACGTCGTTGAGTGGGAGTGACGGCCGTGTTAGAAGACACTATTTTTCTATAACTCTCTGTTTGGAGGGCTAAATGTAGGGGTAGGGGAAGAATTCGGATTTGGCCTTATAGTAGTTTTATTTTTAAGAAATTTGAATTTACTTCATGTACCTTATTTTTCCTTTCTTAAAGGCAGTCATTACCTCTAATGGAACTCTTACCCCAAAGTTTGAGTACATCGAAAAACTTCGAGAAAGAAGGTAAAGCTTTTTGCATTTGGAAATTCTGTTTTTCATTTAGTACAACTGTCCAAAAATTGTGTGATTAATATTTGATACTTGTTTAATAATCCTGGTGTGAGTTGGTACAAGTAAATACAGTGAGGTCAATAAGTATTTGATCACCCTGTGATTTAGCAAGTTCTCCCACTTAGAAAACATGGAGGGGTCTAAAATTTTCATCATAGGTGCATTTCCACAGTGAGAGACAGAATCTAAAGAAACATTCAGACATCACGTTGTACCATAGTTTTTTAACAATTTATTTGTATATTACTGTGACAGATAAGTATTTGATCACTTGATTATTAGATAGATTTCTGACCAGCAATGACCTGCTGTTCTGCTTTTAAATAGTCCAACTCCACTCTGCTCATGATTCTTAATTAGTGGCACCTGTTTGAGGTTGTTAGCTTGCATAAAGGCACCTGTGCCCCCCACAATCAAAAGTCTAACTACCAACATGGGCAAAACCAAAGAGCTGTCAAAAGACACAAGAGACAAAATTGTAGACCTTCACAAAGCTGGAAGTGGCTACGGGGCAATTGCCAAGCAGCTTGGTGAGAAAAGAACAACTGTTGGAGCAATTGTCAGAAAATGGAAGAGGCTAATGATCACTGTCAATGTCCCTCGGACTGGGGCCCCTCGCAAGATCTCACCTTGTGGGGTATCCATGATGCTAAAAAAGGTGAAGCATCAGCCCAGGACTACATGGGAGGAGCTGGTCAATGACCTGAAGAGAGCTGGGACCACCGTTTCCAAGGCTACTATAAGTAATACATAAAAACGTCATGGTTTAAAACCATGTATGGCACGGAAGGTTCCCCTGCTGAAGTCAGCCCATGTCAAGGCCAGTCTGAAGTTTGCCAATGACCATCTTGATGATCCAGATGAGTCATGGGAGAAAGTCTTGTGGTCAGAGGAGACCAAAATAGACCAAAATAGAACCTTTTGGTCTTAACTCCATTCTGTGTGTTTGGAGGAGGAAGGAGGAGCATCATCCCAAGAACACCATACCTACAGTGAAGCACGGGGGTGGAAGCATCATGATCTGGGGGTGTTTTCTGCACAGGGGACAGGACGACTGCACTGTATTAAGGAGAGGATGAACGGGGCTCTGTATTGTGAGATATTGGGCAAAAACCTCCTCACCTCAGTCAGAGCGTTGAAGATGGGTCGTGGCTGGGTCTTTCAGCATAACAATGACCAGAAGCACACAGCCAAGAAAACCAAGGAGTGGCCCCGTAAGAAGCATATCACGGTTCTGGAGTGGCCTAACCAGTCTCCAGACCTAAATCCAATAGAGAATCTTTGGAGGGAGCTGAAACTCTGTGTTGCTCAGTGACAGCCCCGAACCCTGACAGATCTAGAGAAGATCTGTATGGAGGAGTTGGCCAAAGTCCCTGCTGCAGTGTGTTGAAACCTAGTGAAGAACTACAGGAACCATTTGACCTCTGTAATTGTTAACAAAGGCTTCTGTACCAAATATTGAAGTTGTTTATCCCAAGTGATCAAATACTTATTTGTCACAGTAATATACATATGATTATGATGATGATATATATATGATTTCTGAATGTTTCTTCAGATTCTGTCTCTCACTGTGGAAATGCACCTATGATGAAAAATTAAGACACCTCCATTTTTTTCTAAGTGGGAGAACTTGCTAAATCACAAGGGTGATAAAATACTTATTGACCTCACTGTATATGAATACAGTATTTCCTTTTATGTTGAAGAGACATTTAGCAGGTTTTCTTTCAAACTTAGGACTTTGCATTCTTTTGAGTATTGTTAGCATTTTTTTTCTTATTTGGCACATTTCTCTGCACAAAAATTAATTATATTAATCTTTGCAGAGCTTGATGAGGATTTTCAGCAGGCTGTAGAATGGTACAATTTATAGCTATAGCTTTGTCCTATCAGTAACAATTTTGGAGTAATGTAAAATACAGGATTACCTTTATTCATTGTCATAAATATTGTTCTGCTTCTGTCAGAAAATGCATCACAACTCTCACAACATTGGTAGAATTGCAGATGTATTGATATCAACATGTTTATTTGTTTGTTTCCTTTGTTTGCTCTGAAATACATGAAACTGAGAAGAAAAGTCAAATCTCACAAATTTGGACAGGGAAACCAAAAACTTGACTGAACAAAATTTTCTGCATCCTTCTTTTTATTGTAACACCCACATTGGAAAAGTAGTTGAACTAATTTGCTTCCTGTTACCATGGTTGTCTTACTCATCTTTTGGAATTTGGACTAGTCAGCTAATGCAATCCTGCTCATATTCATATTTGAAGGCTGGCTTCTCCCACCTGCTGTTTTAAGATCTTTCCATAGATGTTTTATGGATCTCAGAACTGGACTCATTTCTGGCCATTTCAAAATTCTCCAGCTCTATGATTGTAACTAATTTTTAAGTCCTACCTATGGCATTGAGTGGAGATTCATCTCTCTGAACTCTGATACTTTCTAGTGGCTACTATGTTGCCCCCCAAAATTTCTTGATTCCCATTAGGTCTATTGAAAGCATTAGCATAGTCAAGGCATCCAAGACACCATTGAACTTTCTCCATGTTTGAATGTAGGGACAGTTTTTATTCTATTAAGGCCTCATTTCTTTCTCTGTGTTGCTAATCTGTAAGCATGTCATCGCTACCAGTTAGGCTGGAGCCAATTTCCATTATTCAGGCTTCTATTAACTATGATGATGCCATTTCTAGGGCATAGTTTCTGCAGAGCAGCAGTAGTTCAGGAAAAAAGTGCATTTGAGTTTCCCATCATTTCCCATCATAGCTTTGTTTACACCCTCACCCCAAGCTAACATTAGCCGAGCGTGTAATATTGGAGCTATCCAGCCGTACAGCTTGGAGCCAGATTCTAAATCTATTTGTCTACGAGTGGATGTATCAGAATGGAGCGGAACAGGGAGATTGTGGCCTGCCGGTGGTTTGTATGTAACAACTACAAACCCACAAAAACAGGACTGTGAAGAAATTACCATTTCATTCTCAGATTTTGTTAAACGATAGAGACAGATGTTATAATTCATTGATTCAAAATAAAGTTTTTTAAAAATGATTTCTCTGTCTTCAATACTTCTACAGTATGGACAGGAGCCAGGTCGTGCTGCAAGATGAAATCAACTTTTCCAATGAATTTGTTTTTTCTATTTCAAATAAAAGGGAAAGATTTTAGTTTGCTGTTACGTCACACAAGTCTGCCAGTTTTCTGTCTGTTTTATATTTAGGGAGAAGTCTCAGATCATGAAGAAGACTGGAATGAAGCGGGTTCTGCTGCTGGGTTCAGGATATGTTTCAGGTCCAGTTGTTGAATATTTGACCCGTGATGAAACAACACAAGTCACTGTTGGTAAGTTTGCTTAACACAATTTTATGGAGGTTTTTCTGTTCCATAAGATTATGAATTTTTTTTACCTTTGAATTTTCTTGCTGAATTTCTTTTTTGAATCCCTTGATTTTTAAACAGCAAAATTTTATACCCTGAAATATTATTTTCCAATTTTAAATATTTCAGTGTCTTTTATTGTTGAGACTTAACATTTTGAGGGCCTAGAAAGTTGATGTAAAAAAACTCGATGGAAAAACGTGGCTTCAACCGTCTCATCAGAATAACTAGTCAATCTAAGAACACGTCGATTTCCAGCCAATTCAATCATGACACCGACGTGACGTCAGCTACATTCTGTTGGAGCCCAAGGTGGCAGCAAACCTGTTGCATGAGTCCTATAAAACAAATCAACGATGCCAGAAGTCATGCCGCGACAGGGGAAACAAATTCTGGCAGGGGAAACGTATTTTGCCACAGCACCGGATTGACTGCATAATTTCACTGCGATCATCATCATACCACAAAACACAAAAACGCAACGTTAGCCCTCGGATGAAAATGTAAATAGTTAGTGTTATTTCTTATGTAATCCTGGTAGTGCGTAATATAAGGAGATATATTTCGTGTTTCAATATTTGCAGATTTTTTTTCCAGTCAGGTTACCCTTCCGGTTCATCTCAAAAATTAATTTAATAAGGTTTTTAAATGAAGAAATGTGTCCTGAGTCCTAAAAACTCATAAAGTACTGTACAGTCTGTCGCTCTAAATAAATAAATAAAAAAAATCTTTGTTAAAATCCGGATTTTCGAAAAAGGGGGAATACTGTAGTCCCAAATTATTGTAATATGAGGTCAAATTAACGTTTCAACCTATTAATTCTATTCCACATTTGCAAATTTTATATTCAAGGGGTGCATGGATCTTAACCAGATTTCTTACAGGCTTATGTGGGGGGAAAATGACAGCTCACAATCCAAGTTATCTCAAGGCGGGAGAAAAATTCAATTAAAACAGCAAACCTAATCATATCTGGTTATTTTAGGGATAAAATTCATTTCACACCATCAAAGATTCTGATTCATTTTGACACTCAGAATAAGGCGATTTTATTCTAACCTAATAACTGATATGTTGATGTACAAACGTAAACCTTTTTTAATGAAAGTTTCTCCCTCTTTCAGTTCAGACCGCTAGTTATGTTAAATGGTTGTTTTAACGAAATTAAACTTTAAGAGTTTTAAAACCAAGTCTTTTAAATTGAATTATAAACGTATGAGATCAAATCAATTCAGCATTTTGGTTTTGTCTAACTCTAACATTAAGCTTCTCTAAAAACTTACTTTTTCTACAACTTCTACATCGTTGTATATAGACTTAGACCATTTGACCAACGCATTGTATTATGGGTAAGAGTGTCACGCACGAACCTGTATTACTGTAAAAGATACACGGAGAAAGTAAAAGGGTTAAAAGGACTAGACCCTTTTTAACACAAGTAATGTACCACAAATGTTAGCCTACATAACCTTCTTGTTCACAGTTGAAACTGTAGTTATGGGTTTAGAGCTGCCATTGTTTTGGACTTGTAACATTTTGTTTTCATTTTAGCTTTGGACTCTCTTAAAAAAAAGTCATAATTACAGTCTTTTCTTTCTTTTGTGTATTTTATCTGCCGTTCAAGGTAAAGAGCACTGTAGTTTATAGCAGCATAGCCATCTTATAAATATGTAAGATAAGAATATACTTTAAGAGTTTAGGGAATGAAACAACTTGAACAATTGCTTCAAAACTCCGAGATTTCAAAAACAATGAGTAGTTTTTCTTTCTTGCCAGAAAAAAGATAAAAGCCTATTTCATAGTTTTTCCATCTTCAATAACTGATGTAAATAGCTACGATGCTTGATCACACAGAAATGTCTTGCCGTTGTCTCTCTCTGCCAACTTTATTCCGCTAACTAAGGCTTGCTTGCTTAAGGAAATTCATTCTTCGTGCTCTAGCTACTCGATGCAAAGCAAAAGACCAGAATGTTTTGCATGACATTGCAGAAGTGTGACATTTTGTAGTTTTACACTTTTAAATAAACAAAATGAGGAAGCCGGTTTAGCTCGTGCTGGTTTGCGGTGCCTTCCGTCCGTGAAACCAGGGTTTGAATCCGGGCTGCTCCCTGTTCCCTTCTTTACTTCTGTGCCGGTCCCAAGCCCGGTTGCTATGAGAAGGTTGCGTCAGGAAGGGCATCCGGCGTAAAACATTGCCAAGATTACCATGCGACTTGTTCGCTGTGGCGACCCCTGATGGGAAAAGCCGAAAGAGAACGAAATAAACAAAATGAGATTATATTTGACAAAAAACTTGATATATCTTTAAATTATTTTCCTATAAAGAAGAGAGGCATTAGAAAAGAAATTTGTTGTGATTAGAAAATAGAATCCTATAAATTTCAACTAGTGCACACTTAAAGGCAAAACTCGCACTTTTAGAATGACTTAAAATCTTTTTGTTTTTTAGGTGTGAACCCTGTCCCACATAGAAAAAATATATAGGTATAAAATCGTTAATTATTAGCTTTCATGAAGTCTAGACTTTTAACTTAAGCTTGGTTAACCCTTCTTTTTTTTTATGTACAATTTATTTTGTTTTCCTTTTTTGAGTTTATTTTTTGCCCATTACTTTTAGCATCTGTACTGCTGAAGCAGGCAGAAGAGCTGTCTACCAAATACCCCAACACCATCCCTGTGATGCTAGATGCCAGCAGCAATGAGAGACATCTTGAGTCCTTGGTCAAAGATCACGACCTTGTCATCAGGTACGGAGTGAAGATCAAAATGGCTTTTTCCTTAACTTGTCAACAGTGTTGACTTTCTCTAACAATTGCCTAGTTCAGTGTTTTCCAACCTTTTTTGAGCCATGGCACACTTTATCCTTGACAAAAATCCTGCAGCACACCACAACTGATGTACAGTTCCTCTGCAATCTTACACGCATTTATCAACTACATTATTTGACATTTTACCCTGGTGGTTGTTTTTTCCTCCAGTTTACTAACAATTTTATGTAACCTCACAAAAAAACAAATATATTCTTTCTACATTGGGATTTATTTTTATTTTTTATATTTATTTCAATGCTAGTGAAAAGGCAACTGTAATTTTTGGACAATATGGGACAATGTGTTTGATAAAGTTTACACAAAAAAACTAACATTATATTTGATTTCTGTAGCTACACAAACGGTGAACATGTTGAAGTTTTATTAGTTTTTCTTTTGTCTTAATCAAAGATGAAGTCTTTAAAAACTTTAACAAAAATGTTTTATTTCTTTTTAGATGATTAAGTTGTTTAAATTTTAGTTTAATTGTGTCTGTTGGCCACTTCACCTTAATCTCGTTTCTTAAATGTTATTACTTCTGCTTAAGAAGTCTGAAAGTGAATTTGTCCTTCAATCCAGACGTCATTAGAAAAGTGTTTCAGTTGTAAAGATGACTTGGACCAAACTCTGGGATGTTTGGCTGTTAAGAAACACAAACCTTGAAGGAGAACTAAACTGTTGACCTCTGACTTCATCAAGAAGATTTAAAAACTGGTAGATGTGTGTTCGTTGTGGTTTCAAGACATTTAACAGGGAAGACTCTTAGTAGCACAGAGATGCTGTCACTTTAACCCAATGCATCATGGGAGATGTAGTGATGGCAGACTGACTCTCTTCTCTGAGTTTCATTGTTTTGTTCACTTGTTCCACGGGCTGATACTGGATTCTGTTGAAAAGCTACACCACTAAAGACGAGCTTTAGCTGGTATTTTTGTTGGAACTGAGAGACTTTACAAAGTGAACACTTTAATCACTTGTGATTGGTCAGACTGATGACGTGTGATCAAGCCTCCAAGAATGATTGGTGGAGACAGTTAAAGGGGCGGGACTTTGCCTAAATCAGAGCTGAAGCTGCGGATAAATCGCGGTACCGTCATTCTAGTGTTTTTATTTATTTATTTATTTTTAAATCTTAATTTTATTCATCCCACAATGGGGAAATTGTTCTCCGCACTTTAACCCAGCGGTGAGCTGCAGACTGGCTGCGTTCGGGGGGCGACAGCTGGCTGGGGAGAGCGGGGATCGATGTGCTAACCATTTGGTTATTACACGACCTGTTCTGCCGCCTGAGCTAAACTGCCGCCAAGTAGAATACTTTAATAGAATCAAATAAACACAAATAGAAAAGTATTTTATGATCTTTCATATTCCCAACTACTCAGTGTTTTATCAGATTGGATGAACACAGAGCTGATATCCTGTACATGGCAAATCTTTATAGATCAGTGAAAATTGGTTATTTCCCACGGCACACCTGACCATTTCTCACGGCACACTGGTTGAGAAACACTGACTTAGTTATTGTCACCACTGAAGCCTGAATCACATGTGCCCGTACAGGGGTTACCCCGTACAGGTGCCGTAGGTTTTGGGTTGTCCGGGCCTATGGAAGGTCATAGAGTAGCAGCTGCATATTAAGAGGATTGCAGGTGTATTTTTTAATGTACCTGAGGCTATGTACCATAGATGCTGTTGTATGGTGCCCTTATACCACACACTTCTCATTAGTAAGTTGTGGGTACCATGCCTCCTACTGACTCATCATCTGGGACCAGGTAACAGTCTAAGCAGAGATGCTTAGATTTTCCTCTTCACTGCCACTTTCTTCAGCTCCGCTTTGGGGAATCCAGGGCATTCCCAGGCCAGTCGAGAAACATGGGCTCTTTCCAGTGTGAACTGAGTCTTTCCTGGTGTCTATGCCCAGTGGGATATGAGTGGAACACCTCCTTAGCCTGAGACACAGCAAATGGCTCCTCTAAATGGTTATGAGCAGTGCCTTTACTCCAGGGGCTGGAGGGGTCTGGCTTGGGGACCACATGATTTCATCTCTGCAGATGAGGCTGTCCTGTTGGGTTCATCAAGCCAGGACCTCGATCATGCCTTGGGAGGGTTTACTTCACCCTTACTTACCCTTGCGTGTTGTATACGGTTTTCCAAGACCTGCCGCTTGCCCGTAGAAAAAATGTCGAATTAAAATTCGAAACAAATAAATTCTACTTTGTTCTTTTCAGCCTGCTACCTTACTCATTCCATCCGCTCATCGCCAAACAGTGCATCAAGAGCAAAGTGAACATGGTGACAGCTAGCTACCTAAGTCCAGCCATGAAAGAGCTGCAGAGCAGGTAATGGCCACAAAATAAATATTATATTTATATTTTTTTTCTCACATGAGATGTAATGTATAATCGCTTTTTACTTAACTGTGAAAATCACAATTTTTGGGTCTTTTCAAATTGTCGGCTTATTTTGTGCACGTTGGGATTTAGTCACTGGCTAATCAGTTTTTCACTTATTTAAATAAAATTAATGCCTAAGTACCCCTAGTTGTACCTTGGTTGGGAATCACTGGTTTAGACAACAGATGTCGTCAAAAATATTCCTACTGAAATAGGGGAATGAGTAGACATCAAACACAGCCTTAACTACATGAAAGGAATAATGTAAGAGCATTATCTAAGAGCATGAAAAAGTTGAATATTTAAAAACAAGCTTACATCCTTGTTAGTGCGGAGGAAGCTGGTATTGTTATCGTGAATGAGATGGGATTGGACCCGGGCATAGATCACATGTTGGCCATGGAGTGCATAGACCAGGCGAAAGCTGACGGCTGCACAGTGAGTCTGGACTTCTTTATTTTTTATGTGTTCCCTTGTCTGTTCACATTTATGAGATGTACGAGAAACAGGAAATTCTTAATTGGCCAATGTGGCAGCCCCTAATGAACAGATTATTACTATTTTAGGTTGTCATTGTAAATATTTTCTCAATAAACCACAACACATATATGTAGGGATGGGTATCAAAACCCTGTGCCAATGTGGTACCAGTACTGGTGTATAGGGTACTACTGGTACAGTATAATAACACCAAATTTGGTGCTTCAATTCTGTGCTTTAGATTTTGGAATGTCAATCACTTGTATTTCTATTCAGTTTTGCTGCAGAATTAAAGCCAATCATTTTACCCCTTTCCGGTGATTGTGGGCGGGCTCTTAAAAGAATGATTAAGGCAGTGAGGGTGCGTGCCTGCATGAAGCTTTAGTTCAAATGCTATAGGCGAAAGCAAGAAAAAGTTTGGCTGTACTTCTCAGCAAAAGATAGAATTCAGCCACCTAATGGATAAGAGTGACGTATACAATGCTCTGAAAAAAGCCTTACGTTGTAGCGATGAGCTGTAACATGCGTGTTTACTTCAGTGTATGCGAAAGTGGACTGCTACAGTGCAGACTATAAGAAAGAATGAAATAAAGCTCCTCATTCAGCCTGTGATGCATGCTTTATACCATGAGGGTGTGCACTAAAAAGTGATGATACACGCCTAAAAAAGAAGTTACGGTCACCTATCTTAAATGTTTCATATCACTGCGCCGGCTTCTTTAAAACAACCTTTAGCTTCATCATCTGGACAAAAACAAGCGGTGAGAGGTGAACTTTCTCTCTGAACTAATGCTTTATTCAACCCATCGGGACGATCAGCATATATACATCGCTTTATATCGCCAAATCTTGACTGCAACAGTGGTGCAGCACCTTGTCACGTTACCATGACAAGGTTCCACACCACGTAACAAATAGTCTGCTTTTCGTGAAAAAGGTGTACCAAATTGGAAAAATCAAAAGAAGAATTAAGGACTAGAAACTGGTTAATAGTTATTTCTTTTGTAAGTGACCATGGTATAAGCGGGTTAATGGCCTTTCAAGTGTGCATTAATACTTAAGTGCATTAATAATTAAGTGTGCTTCGCGTCGGACTGTTCAGGCTTCCGCGGCGTGCATTAAAAAGTGATAATGCACACTTCAAAGCCCATTAACCCTTACTTGTCCCACTTAAAGGGTCTATATCTTGCAAAATCAACTCCTTTGAGCTTTTAAGTGTGTAATAATGGTTTTTCCTCTTGAAAAACAACCCCAAAAGTGGTATTTTGATCCATTCATGCATTTCTAAGTATTCCGCCCCTCCCAACCCACAAATCTACATCACATTGTGATGTAGATAAGTGAAAAATAGCCCCTTCCAGGAAGAGTCTGCACTGCCAGCACCGCCCCCAGGCTAACACACACACCCGGTATCTCCATGGAGCTAGCAGGGTTCAGCAAAAGCTTATAGCCACAATATGCACATCCATCTTTGCAAAAGTTTGGATGTTGTTTGTTACTGTGGCCGATACACGGACATGCTGCCGAGGCTGACTCTAGGTTGACGTTATGAAATGGGCGCCACCCACAAGGAGCAAAAGGCAGAGCGTCAGAGATCGAGTAGTCCTACTTTCTGGTAGGAAAAAGCAGGTGCGAAAATTACTTGTTGGAGTGAGAAATCATTCTTTAGTGTTTCAAAGGTAATAAATGATCATATACAGTGAAGTCAATAAGTATTTGATCACCCTGTGATTTAGCAAGTTCTCCCACTTAGAAAACATGGAGGGGTCTAAAATTTTCATCATAGGTGCATTTCAGTGAGAGACAGAAGAGAGGATTGCATTTTCATTTTAATTATGACACAAAATAAGCGGTTTTAAGTATAAAATGAAAAAGCATTTTGAAATATTGCTTTTTCATTTTAATGTTGAGGCATTTGATGCGGCTTCATTTTGAAAATTAAAAAGCATTTCTGTTAATCCATTTTAATTGTCAAATTAGACATTTCTAAATGAATTTTGCTACACATTTACCATGGACCTTTTTGAAAATGAAATGTCAAATACTATTGTCTTTATCATTTTAATTGACAGAAAAAGCTGTGTTGAGGAAGGAAATGAAAAAGCATTTTGAAGTATTGCTTTTTTATTTTAATTTTGAGTCAAAAAATGCAGCTTCATTTTGAAAGTGATAAAGCATTTCTGTTTTTGACTTTGCTTTTAATTTATGCTACAGAATCGCTTCCATATACTAAACGTTTTGGTTTTAAATTTAATTTAAAACCTCACACTAGTTATTAGTTTTAACTTTTATTTTTATTTCCTGAAAAAAGGTTGAGGTGTTTTATGTAACAACGAACCTCAAGGTTCCTCTTTCTGTTGCTTTAGTGGTGAAAAGTTGAGTCACCTTTCTAACTAAAGCAGTTTAGCTTTCACCACCTCAATGCTGAACACATTATTTCTAAGTCTATTGTCTTGATGCTCAACTGGACGCTGGTGATCTTAAGAAAAGATGAGCTTTGCCCATATGCTGATGAAATAAAGCTCTCTCTGTTCTAAAAGGATCTGCTTTAAAAACAAATGGTTAAAATAATAACTCATCATTAAATACATTTTTGTTTAGATTGAGTCCTACAGCTCATTCTGTGGTGGACTTCCTGCTCCGGAGCATTCTGACAACCCTCTCCGCTATAAATTCAGCTGGAGTCCATATGGTGTTCTTCTCAACACCATTAGTCCTGCTATATTCCTCAAAGATAACCAGGTATGTATGCTTGATGGTCCTATGTCCGTCCATCCTTTAGCGTTTGCACGTTGTTTCATTGAGTCAAAGGCCGCCTTTACACTGCATGGTTCAAATGACCCAATTCCGATTTTTTCCTCTCTTGTGGCACAGATCAGATATGATCGGTGAACGTGTAAGCAGGACAAAAGCGCATGGATTCCGTTTTTCTCAAATCGAATACAGGCCTCTCTCATATGTGGAAATAAATCGGAAACAAATCGGATACGTGCATTTGGGTGTGCCATGTAAGCAGACAAATCGGATATTCCCCAGTAAATGCGAGTCGTACGTCAGTGACGGCAACTCAGGACACCACCAACTGAGATCACATGACTTATTGAGGTACTTTTTGTGCGCTGATTTTGCTGTCAGTGTGTTACCTTTCAGCCTCAGGCTTCAGACCGTAGTTGGAAACCGCTGTTATGTCCGGTCCGGACGCAAACGGTAACTAATGAAGCGGGACACCGTTGCTATGGAACAGGCTAGAAGCCATTTATTTCTTTGGGGGGCGTGTATGATGGGGACCATGTGTGTAAGCGCGGAGCGGGGGACTGTCAGAGAACCGTAAATTAAAAATAAGGTGTCTCGCCCAAAAGTTTTGGAGTCTTTCTTAACCCACTCTGGAGGCTGAGGGTTCAGAACGGAAAAGAGAACCCCGAGGAAATCTCCCGTGTGTTTCTGACCACGGTCGGAAAAGAGAAGTCATCGCGCAGGAAAGGTTCAACACTTGGATCAAACTGTTCGGACAGCACAACGTCTGCAAACACTTCCTCATTCAAAACTCAGAGAGAGCACATAAGACGGCCGAGCAGCCCTCCTTTTAACATCCCCGTGCATCCCGTCAGGAGCGCCCAAGGCAACGCCTCCTTCCGTCGCCGCCTTGCCTCCATTACAACCGCAATCACAAAAGTCAGAAAGAGGTCCGCGGAAGGCGGAAATACTGCTACGTAGTCCTCAGAACGTCTACGTTTGATAGTTTCAGCATTGTATAGTGTAAATGCAAAAATCAGATACGGGTCACTTTTAAAAGATGATGTAAGCGGGTCGTTAAAAAATTCGGATATAGTCAGAAAATCGGATATGGGCATCAAGACCTGCAGTGTAAATGCGGCCACAGAGACAAAGGTGATTAGAAAATGTCTCTGTCAGGTGGTGAGTATCCCCTCTGGTGGCTCTCTAATGGATTCCTCATCACTGATGGATTTCCTCCCCGGTTTTAATCTGGAGGGATTTCCAAACCGGGACAGCACAAAGTATGCTGTGCCATATGGCATCCAGACAGCACATACGCTGATCAGAGGAACTCTGCGATTCAAGGTATGACACAGCACTAACACATTTACAAGAAAAAAACACCCATATTTGTGTTAAATTTAAATGGAACAGAGTGGTTAACACCCCGGTTCCAATCCAGGGTGGCACTTGTCTGTGTGGAGTTTGCATGTTCTCCCTGTGCATGCCTGGGTTTTCTTCAGGCACTCTGGCATCCTACCTCTCTCCAAAAACATGCTTCATTGGTTCATTGACGATTCTTAATTGTCTTGGGTGTGACTGTGTGTTTGCATGATTGTGTGACCCTGGAACAGACTGGAGACCTATTCAGGATGTACCCCACCTTTGCCCAACAGTAGCTGGGTTGGCTCCAGCAACCCCATAACCCCGACCAGTTCTGAAGATGGATGGATAGATGGAATCCATTAATAAATTAAAGTAAAATGTGAATGAATGTTGCTTTTACTGTTAGGAATGCAATATTTGACTTGAGCTTTTGTCCCACAGGGCTTTTCACAGGCTATGAGTGGCTTTCTAAAACTGGGTCTGATCAACACTGAGCCTTGTCCATTTCTACAAAGTGCTTCTTCTCCTATTTCATGGGTGAGACATTTCTAATGTTTATGTTTTAAAGCAGGCATGTTCTTTATCTACCAACTGCTTTATAGCTGAAGTACTTCCAACTCCAAAGAAAAAAACAAATATGTCATTTTTCTTTAGATTAAAGGACAGTAAAATATGAATCTTTTTCTTAAGAAAAGCTTTCTTTAAATGCCTTTCCAGGATTGTAGAGAATTTCTGTATTCTAAATGGTTTAGATGTGAACATTTTAACAAAACAATGTTTTAAGTCTGTCTGGGACTTTTCCTTTGGGAGTTTAAAATGACTCTGTTTGTCTCTGAAGAAGACAAAAGAAATACCCTAGTAGACTTGAACACAGTTGCTCCCAAGTTTGAACTTGTTAAAGAGTAAAACTCAAAAATATTGCCCGGTTTTGTTTTTCTTCTGCTCCCTGCAGAAAGATCTCCTTTGTCGTCAGCTGGGACTTTCCCCTTCTATCCCTCAAGAAGCCTTTGAACAAGCAGTATTTAGCCACATTGGCCAGGACCACTTCAAAATGGAAACCTTAAGATGGTAAAAATGAAAGGACTGTCTTACACACATGCTACTTGGAAATGTTTAAAATGCACGTCTGCAAATGTGTGTGATAAGTGGGAACTCTCAGAAGTAGTGTTAAGCTTTCTGCATATTTATGTCTAAAACAACTCCGATTAGTGTTTTGGTGCTTTTCATTTGAACACTCTTTACGTTGAATGAAAAAGTCCCTCACTCACTGCCTTATGGCCACTGACCACCGAAACCATAAGGTGGATTGGCTATTGTGGACTTTGAAAAGGTGTTGTGTCCAGGAGAAGAGTAAAACTTTGTTTACCCGAAAAAGGGAAAATAACCTAGTCACCATAGCTCTGTTTTAAACAACAGATAGATGATAAATAACATTAAAATAATAATAATTGTCCAGTTTCCATGAGGCATGTAGAGTCCAATAGCTGATGGAAAGAAAGGTCTGTGAGAGCACTCCTTCCTGCAATGATGTTGGTCTCTGACTGAAGGAGCAAGTATCCCTGCCAACATCTGTGACCTATACACGTTAAGAAAACACTGGAATGGGTTGCATTGCTCATCTTTGTCGTGAAAACAGTCAAACATTTTTGGGAATGATTGACAGTTCTATTTCACAAAGTCAATGAGGCTCCAGCATTGCACTTTTTGGTAAATGCATTATAAAGTGACCAGACATATTCATTGTTAATGGACTGTAGTGGTTTTCATTGACGGACCTTTGTTAGGTTAATTTGTTAGTTTCATGTTTCACCAAAGTTAAAATGAATGTGAAGCATAGACTGTTAATGAAGACAGCTTGGTGTAACGTCCCCCATAGAAAAGGCCTAATAACTGGCTCCAACTAAATGAAGCCAATTCAATCACCATTTATGGCCACCGCCATTTGGAGCCAGTCGACTATGTCTGTGTTTGAATTCCTTCCCTACTCACTACATAGTGCACTATATAGTGCGTTCTCCATTTTGTAGTGCTGTCCGAATCGACAATTCCAAAATCGAGTGCCCTAGAAATTTCACTCACTAGATTGCCGAAGATGGAGCACAATGCCTTGCGTTCAAAGCAGTGGCGATTTCTTCAAGACTGCAAGGGAAGCTCGGCTTCCCTTATAATGTCACAAAATTAATGGTCAAATATGTACTACAGTCCCTGACAAAAGTCTTGTCGCTTCTCCATTTTGTAGAAACAAAATCGTATAATCTCCCTGTTAATGAATCCATTGGTTTTAGAAATGTCTCATATGAAAGCTAAAACCCTCCCTAATTATGTTCAATATACTAAAATAAAATTGCTTCACTATAGAAAGATTGATCATTTCTGAACACAGAAAGGTCACATTTTGGCAAGACAAAAGTTTTGTCGCCTACAGAGAGTGATGATAAAATTTATCAAATAATTTACTTCAAAAACAAAAATATGTTGCATAACATCAGTGAATTAAGTAGTGCTACTGTCAGATCCATATTTAATATCTTGTATGACTTCCATGAGCTTGAAGGACAGCATCCATGCGTTTTGACGATGATTCATACAATTTATGGATGAAGTCATCAGGAATAGCAAAGAAAGCAGTCTAACATGCTTCCCAGAGTTCATCAATATTCTTTGGTTTGGTCTTCCATGCTTCCTCTTTCATTCTACCCCAGACATGCTCAATGATGTTCCTGTCTGGTGACTGGGCTGGCCAGTCCTGGAGCACATTGATCTTCTTGGCCTTGAGGAACTTTGATGTAGAGATGGAAGTATGCGATGGAGCACCATCCTGCTGCAGAATTTGACCCCTTTTATGGTTGGGAACGGAAGAGGTAGCTAATACTTCTTGATATTTTAGGCTATTGATATTGCCTTCCACCCTGCAAATGTTTTGCACACCCCCATACTGGATGGAACCCCAGACCACCAAACTTAACTGTTTTCTGGGTGAATCTTGGGTCCATGCGGGCTCCAGTTGGTCTCCTGTGATGTAATTCAACTGAAGACTCATCTGAGACATCCACCTTCTGCCACTTTTCCAGCGTCTATCCATTTAGCAGGCTGTGGGCCTTGGCAAATGCCACACGTTTGTTCAATTGCCTTTTGTTTAGTGCTGGTTTCTGGGCACTGATTCCACCATGGAGGCCATTTTGAGACAGAATTCTACAAACTGTTCTGGTTGACACAGGGACTTGAGGTGGCCAGGCCTGGTGGAGCTCTGCTGCAGTGGAAAAGGGGCTGGCCTTGGATTTTCCAACCAACAAACGGTCCTCCCGAGCAGTTGTCTTGCGGGGTCTGCCGGACCTGGGCTTGTCAAAAACATCTCCAGTCTCTTCAGATCTTTTTCTTATTCTTTGTACTTGACGCTGAGACACATTGAAGGTGTCAGCCACCTCAGCAGTGGAGCTGGTCTTCAGCCTCTTGATAATCAACGCTTTGGTCTCAGGGTGAATCTTAGGCATGTTGTCAGAGGTCAAGTTGCAGTTGATGTGAAGGCCTGGTGTGCTGGGGTTCTTTTTAGACACACCCACTAATTGATTGAACAGTAATTGATCACAGGTGAGGCTGTAATCTAGGATTGGGTGCATCATATGACAAGGCGAGAAACCTTTTGTCTTGCCAAAATGTGACCTTTCTGTGTTCATTAAATGATCAATCTTTCTATAGTGAAGCAATTTTATTTTAGTATATTGAACATAATTTGGGAGGGTTTTAGCTTTCATATGAGACATTTCTAAAACCAATGGATTCATTAACAGGGAGGTTATACGATTTTGTTTCTACAAAATGGAGAAGCGACAAGACTTTTGTCAGGGACTGTATAGTGTTAACATTTTATTGACCAAAAATGCGTTCATCTCAAAGACGAGTTCGTTCAGAATCAGTTACATATAGCAGGTCAGCTGACTCCATTTCCTTCTCATACATTCCCGCAGCATCACAGTTCATTTCCCTAGTGAAGCCCAGCATTAAATGGGGCTGCTTTGAACGTTTTTTTTCAGCGCTTCGAAACTACAGGGTCATTGGATAAACGCTGCGATTATGTCCCGCCCACGGACGCTCAGCGTCTCTGGGGGTAAATGGGGAGTGGGCTGGCCGAGCTTCTACGTGATGATTGGAGGGTCTGTGTCAAAAGACTGCGTCTCCTTTTGACTGACAGCGAGAGCCTGCCAATAAAGTCCCGGCCTCTCAGCCTGGGGTTGACAGCAATTCTGTGCTATAAGGAATCACTGAAGCTATTCTCAGTCCCATCGCGGATTTCTCAAGTTCAGTCGAAATAAAAACTGCTGCAACCTATTTCTTTGATATTTGCTTGGTGAAACTGCTTGATTTTCATCATACATTTAATACAATTATACAACACATTCCTTGTTTCAGTTTTACTGAGTTTGATAATTTTTTTTTAGATCGTTCATTCATTCATTCATTCATTCATATAACGTTAGTAGGCTAGGCTAGCGTCGTGGGTGAAACTGCGCACGATGCCAGACGGTGCTAATATTGTCGTCCTGATTTTGGCAAAGCCATTTGAAAGTGTTCCTTACGAGGATAAACTTAGAATCAAACAGCAGGGCAGATCAACACCTAAGATTGTTTAGTGCAAAAGATAGGGAAAAATAACAGGGCGAAGCTGGAGCGAGACTGAAGGACAACAGGAACATTGAATTTAGTTTTAATATGCCTGTGTTTTTTTCCCCAATGTTTTGTAATGTATGTAGCCTTTTTTTAATCAGTTGGTATTTTAAATTATTTTAATTGATCAGTGAACTACAAAAACCCATCAGGACACATGTCCCATAATGCATTGTTTTGTAGTCTGTAGGGCAGCTTTCAGTCAGTTCAGTACTAAATTTCCAGCTGTGTTCGCGTAGGTTGGGGTCTTGCCTCCGCCCCTTTCTGGTGATATTTTTGTTTTGATTGACAGGTGATGTTACAGCAAAAACAAAAATTTGTCTCACACCAGGTGATCTGTGCAGTGTTGTGTCCATCTGGGTGATCTCAAATTATTGTGGATCTTGGCTGCACTTATTTGGTGTCGCCAACATGAATTTCCACCCCCTAATGTTTACATACATTAAAGTATTGTTTGAAACAGCACATTGTAATTTCTGCATCTATTATTAAAGTATTTATTCGTAATACAGTGGAAATTATTAGATTTGGTTAGAATGTTGATTTACGGTATGCGCCCCTAAATTTTCTGGTTGTGCCCCTAAAATTTTCAGTTGGGGGCCACAGTGCTCCTAGTGAAAAAAGTTAGTCTGGAGCCCTGTCCTTGAACCTTCCGATTGTATTCTACAAACTGTCTAGTAGTTTTACAGTTGTACACCATGACTGTTTCAAAGCGTGATCTTGCCAAATCTAACGCGAGTATCTTTAGGTCACTGGAAAAGGAAAGGCAGAAAAGATCAATCTCTACTTTTATGGATTGATTTTTGATATATTAAGCTTGGATTGATTTAGATTGGTTAGTTGATTTTTGTCAACCCAGCCCTACAAGAAACCCTGCAGCCAATCAGAATCCAGGATTCACTTGGTCCATGCTAGAAGCTACTTGGCTCTTTTCAAATTTCCAATAAAACGCAAATGAGCAGCAGTTGTGTGCAGTGTAAACAATAGCTTCATTTCCATAACACACACGCGCAAACTTTAATGAAATTCTAGAAATGGAGAAAAACCACATCTTCACAATGTCACTGTTTCCATTAAATCATTTATGTAAATAAACACAAACCAACTGGCATGATGTCATTCAAAAACATGGATGTAAAGACTGATTTACAGCAGATACCTTTACATTTCTGTCCGTCTTTTTCTCATTCCAATCCATGGAAGACACCAAGGATGTGTAGACATCACATTGATCTATTTGAAAATGTTCTACAGAAGCATCGGTAATCACGTCTCCAAGTCTGGGTTCATGACATTCATGACCTCCCGGTACGATGAGCTTCATTTCCGGTGCAATGAAGCCGCTTTCCGTTGTAACAAACCACCCTCCACTCTGTGAGGGGAATGTCACAACGCCGTCCTACGGCAGAGGCATTGAATATCCTGTCAATCTGCACAATAATATTAACAACAAAAAATCACAAATAGCCGCTTGTTTGTGCAGCCGTGTATTCTGCGAGTGCATGAACATTTATCAATTGACCATCACATTCATCACTCAATGTATGAAAACCCGATTTCCAGATGTCCATAATATTCACAAAACCAAAGTGTAATCCCAAATCCCGCAGTCTGATGAGAAAAGAAAAGAAAAGTGTTCGACAGTCTGATGCGTTTGGTGGGAGGCCGCTCCTGGAACGCCTCACTCGCTGGAACGCACGTCCACCTGCCAAAGAGCCAGCCGCTGATCCTCGTACCGGAACGATCCGAGCCTTTTGGGAAACAATACTCTGCCAGGAATTGTAATGTCTGGGGTTATCCCAAACGTAGCCAGAAAGGTAATCCACAGTACGAGACTCGCTTGCTCCTCCGCACTCTTGGTCTGCCATCAGCTGTCTTTTTCATTTCCGCGCACCCGCGTCACTTAAAAAAAAAAGGTGTGTCACCCTGTCACCTGGCTGTCATTTATCAGCTGGTCCCGTTCATCCAATGGCATGACGACAGACAAAACATGACCACAAATGTCAACTTGAATTACAACCTGTTTTCACATGTTTTTAAGCTTGCTATCATGAATAGAAACAGACACCGTCGCTGCGTCCGTCTGTGTCTTTGTGACCCACATTAGTTTGAGAGGGCAAAAATAAGTTAAATAAGTCAAAGAACATCAATAGGATGTTCCAGTTTTTTCAAAATTTACGTTTTTCCATGAGGCAAATTTCTTATTGCACATCCAATGTGTGCAATTTCCTAGGTAATAGAAACACGTCTTATGGAATGACGAAACTCAAAGCTATATATGTGAACTTTTTGCAGGTTTGGGATGCTTGGAGATGACTCAGTTCCTTATGCTGAGAGTATTCTGGCTGCTGTTGCAAAACATCTGGAAGCCAAACTTTCTTATGGTGGGACTTTTCTCTTTGTCTTACAATACTAATGGTCAAATAATATTCTGTCACACGCTAATACCCTTTATCTTGACATTAGACAAAGCTGAGCGGGACATGGTAGTCATGAGAAATGATGTGGGGATTAGACACTCAACTGGTGAGCTGGAAACCAGACACATCAGTCTGGTGGTTTACGGTGACCCAAACGGTTTCTCCGCTATGGCCAAGACTGTAGGGTACCCAGCAGCCATTGCTTCTCGTATGGTCCTTGACGGTTAGTAAAATCACAATGTGAAACAATTGCATTTTTCCAGCCTTTTTAAGGTGTCTGATACATAAAAACTTCAGTCAAATGACTGAGAATGGGAGTTGTGTTTACAATTGTTTTCCTTTCATGCCACATGTCTTTTTTCTGTAGGAGAAATCACCACTAGAGGCTTGGTGGTCCCATTGACCAAAGAGATCTATAAGCCAGCCCTGGCCCGACTGAGGGAAGAAGGGCTGCACATCATTGCAAAGTCCACCTTGCAGGAATAAAATAAAATGTCTATTGTCTGTTTGAAATTATGTTTTGATTTTCTTTCACTTCTGACTTCCACACAAGGTCCCTGCACTTATATCTGAGACTGCACATGAGCTGTCCCTTAGATGTATCCATTCCTGATCTTAGCCATCTTCATCACTCAGAACCTCAACATCTTCATCTCTACTACCTACAGCTCTGCACCAGAGCCACTGTTTGTAAACCAACACCACAGCTGCTGTCACTGTCTTGTATTACTCAACATGTTTTCATCATAAGGAGGGGTTTTCAGTGAAAATAAACTGCATAATGTAGAAACTAGGTTAAAAACAAGGCATTCCCTCGCTCTGAAAGTCCTTAAACAGAATTTGTCGTTAAACAAATGGTTTGAAACCATATGTGGTTTTTGAAAGAATGTTGGCAGTCAGTACAGAACTTCTGTAGTAAAAGCTGTTCTCACTGGAAAAATAAAAGCAGTTATTATAATATTGTAATTCCCTTTCTTTCATCTTACAAACTCATTTAATTGACTAGAACACATGAATGATTGTGTTTTTAAATGAGCTTGGCTGCCAGTGCAGAATGCCAAACGTGCCGGACTACAACTCTTGTCATCAAAAAGCCATCAAGTAATCTAAACAGCGCCACAACCTGGACCACAAGAGAAACACAACAGCAGCATGGTTCAAAAAAGAGACACTACAAACAAGTCAGAGGTACCACCACTAAACAAGCCCAGGTAAAGACTCGAAGGCGACTGGTGCACGGACAAATCAGACTTAGCAGAAGTCTGGTTTCTCTTGTTGAAAGATGAAATGTGAAACGATAAATAGCAAATGTGGCAACGTGAGCGGTTCAGGCACAGTAATAAAAATTGGGGACTCAACCAGGCGGAGACATGGTTCCAACTTTTAAGAATTATAGAAAAGAACAGATTAAAATAATAAAAAACATGAAGGCCCAACTGTGAACAGAGCTGGTACAAAAAAAAACATTCACATGCAGGAATTCATTGTAAAAAATCAAAGCAAACAAAAATAAAACCAAGAGAATTTCCACTTGTGTTCTTGAGTCACTGTTGCCAGTGGCCAGGGTATGAGTAGGTGCTCACGAGTCCCTACAGGCCTCCAAGTCCCAGGGGCACCTGCGGGGTCACGTGGTCGGCCCCAAGAGATGTGGGAGAGGAGACGCTGCTGTCAGCGGCTGACCCGTCGGACCAGCGGAGTGGATGAGAGGGACCCGTGAAAAAACAATTGTTAAAACACTCCCGAATGAAGGCCAAAAACCGTCGCAGCAGCGGGTTCCACACATAACCTGGAGCAGGTTTAGTTGAAGGTTAGTCAATTTTCAGAGAGGTGAAGCAGCATGGTGTGTCCATTTGAAGATGATTTAGTGGATGAAGAAGCTCAGATAATACTTTTTCCAACGTGAGAGGGTGATAAGACCACATATGGATGTTGGAAAAATAAACTTTTTACACTGTTGATCTGACTTAATTATTGGCTTTAGTAAAGATAAATGAATTATTTTTAGTTAAGTCAGCTTAAAAATAACACATAGTTATCAGTTATTTTACTTTCATTCAAATTAATTTAATTAAGTAGGTGTAACTTTGGTGCTGCTGTTACCTCGGCACCGCAAGGGATTGTGGGATACCATTCCCTTTCCCTGTCTGGGCGGATTTGGGTGTAAGCAGGGCCGGCCCTGGTCCTCTGGGGGCCCTAAGCGAAATTTAATTTGTGGGCCCTCTAACTGGTCAGCAGCACCAAAAAAACGCAACTGTTGTTGTAATATAAATGAGATATCTCTATTAATACATTTGTGAATTATTGTTGCTGCCAAAGAATTGAATACAGTATATTGCCTGCATGTTGGATATACATTAAGCGGTGCCAAACAAATTTTAAAATGCAAAGAAAAAAAATGAATGACAAATGTATATATAAATAGATATATATTTTTAATGTAACATTAGGCACTCAACAAATGACATTCACAAAACTCCAACTTATTAAAAACAGCAACTTAATAGAAAATCAAATAACGATAAAACAATCCAAAATAAAGAATAACAGCTCAATGAGGGGATTTTGGAGAGTCATAGTCTTTCTCAGTCTGAAAAGGACCTCTTTGCACCAAATCCATTCTTTGTGGATCAGAGAGTGTGGTTGGTCATTCAGCTGGATCAATTGGATTTGAGGTACCGGTAGGTGGAATTTTGGATCCAGTAGGCTCCTCTTCCATACACGCCTCTCTTGGAGCCTCTGGAACATAAGATACAGAACTTCAATAAAAGCAAACAGTGAAAAATAAAACAGTCAAATGTTTCCCTTTCAACAGGAGATGTGGTGACAGGAGTTTCTTCTGCAGCTAAAAAACAAGAATTATTATTATACAATAATCAATGATAAAGCTAATAAAATATCTATAGCAGAATACTAATAATAGTTTAGTGGCTCATTTAAAATCTGTGTGCAGGTTTTTCACAATTTCATGATCTTTTTATATATTAATAAGAGATTTATTGGTTGTGTATTTGCACAAGATCATATTTATTAATTTAATTATGAACAGTTTGGGGCTCCATACTTTTTTTCAGCTGCTGTTTATGAAAAAAGGGTTATGCAGACAGTTTTTTTAATGACTTTACATGCTTTTAAAATTACCTGAGATTACATCTTCAGTGATGTCAGGATCATCTTGGAATGTGGACGCTGCACAACCTCCAATAATTTTAATACTTTTTGAGAGCAAAAGAAACTGAATCAGAATTATTTTCTAGTTTTCCATTGGAAATTACGACAAACTGGGTCGTTATGTGAAAACTTCACCTCGGATCGATTAGTATCTTACGAAAAAATTGCGCAGCTGCACAGAAATACTGGATAATGTAAAAAAAGACGGCCCCAACATCTTCCAAACTTACCTTTTGATTGATGTTGAAGTTCTTCATCTTTTTCTGTGGCATGAAGTTCGATTGTTGTCGCTTTGATTGTCGTTACAAAATGTGCTTGTTTTTTTCTTTCCCCCAACTTTATTGAAACAAATTCCTCTCGTAAATGCACACTGTGCCAGGCTCAGATGCAAATATGTATGAGGTTCCGTTTGTGCCAAAAATCTGTTTTTGTGTCCACTGTCTATGTCTTTGGTCCATTGTCTATGTCTACTGACCAAGTTCATTGAACATTGGTTCATGCGTTATGTGTAAAACTTTGCATTTGTCTTTGTTATACGCCCTGTCGTCTCCTTAGCAACCGTTGCTACTGTCGTTAGCTACGACGTTTGCTACTGTCGTTAGCTACAACGTTTCCCCGTGTCTTGTCGTTAGATCATAGATCTTGTCGTCTTTCAAAGTCGTCAGAAAAATCCTTTGTATGGCCGGTAAATTGTTTCCTGTACTACCACGGAGTGAAAAAAGAAATGTTTATTAAAGCCGGCGCCAGGGTTAACCATGACAAATACTTTTTTAAGATGAACTTTATTGATATTCCCTCAAACGCGCATTGCCAGAAAGAGGGGGGGGGGGCGCATACGTACAACGCTTTCATGTTCCCGAAGCGACTCTCTTGCCAATTTTTAAAAGTTATTTAGAGACTAGCTTCAATTAAATCTGGAGATGAAACTACTATTTAAGTCTTTTAAAAAAAAAAAGCTGATATTTATCAAACATGCTGTCACAAATCGGGTGGATAAATGAGGAGCAGACGGCCCAAAATCTTTGAATGGATTTTGATCTTTTGTTTTCAATCTGTTATGTATTTATTTGAGCATGAGGTGGCGCTCTCTGGACCACTATAAGGCTCTTTTGGGCGCCCCTGCTCCTCGTTTATCCATCAGATTTGTAACAACATGTTGAATAAAGATCAGTTACTTTTCAAAAGACCTTTAAATAATAGTTTCATCACAAGATTGAATAGAAGCCATACTCTAAATAACTTAAAACTAAATAACTTTAAACGGGAACGCGAAACCGTTGTACGCATGCACCCCCCCCCCCTTTCTGGCAGTGCACGTTTGCAGTATTATCAATAAAGTTTTGTTTTTTTTTAAACGTGTTTTGTTCCGTGATAAAACAGGAAACCATTTACCGACCGTACAAAGGACTTCTCTGACAACTTTTGCAAAATTTGAAATACAACAAGATCTAAGGACACGACATGGTGAGACGTTGTAGCAAACGACACTAGCAACGGTTGCTAAGGATTTTCCTGACGACACGTGAAACGACGTAGCAAACGACACTAGCAACTGTTGCTAAGGACTTTCCTGACGACACGTGAAACGATGTAGCAAACGACACTAGCAACTGTTGCTAAGGACTTTCCTGACGCCGTAGTTAGACGACATGGGATAAGGACAATGACAAAGACAAATGCAAAGTTTAAGCATGGATCAAGCATATACATCACAAAGTAAATACAAAGTAATAATCAAAGAATCATGGACATGCAGAAGATATTGCTTAGTAGTACATAGACATGAACCAATGTAAAATGAACTCATTCAATAGACAGACAATGAGCCCAAAGCATAGACAGTGGACGCAAAAACACAAGCAGTAGACATAGACAATGGACCAAAGACATAACAGTGGACGCAAAAACACATTTTGATATTATTGGCACAAATGGAACCTCATAAATATGTTGACCAATCGTTGCTAAGAGTGGTGTAACGTCATTATTTGGGTTGCCAGATTGGTTCAGGTGTGCTGACGGGGAGACCCTTAAAGTGCAGGCAACTTTCTTTTGCACAACATTCAGAGCGCACGATACAGAGGTTCTATGAAATGGGTTGCCAGATTTGGGTCTTTTTCTATTTAATTTTTGTCGCCACTTCGGGGCCCTGGTGGTGACGGGGGCCCTACGCGGCTGCGGTATTCGCGTATAGGGAGGGCCGGCCATGGGTGTAAGTGTGGGTTTTTGACTATTTTGTCCTACTATGCTTAAGTCTCTGCACCGTGAGTGAGAGGGAGGAAGAGGATGATGAGATTATATAGCACCCCTACCATGAGGTGACGTAATGATAATGTCTGAAAGTTGGTGAATGAAATTATACAAGCTGTGAATATTGTTTCTTTCTTTTTATTGTTATACAAATGAGCATATCTGCTGGCTCAAACTTAGACATATGATAGTTCAAGAATTACAATAAATTAAGATGGAAAAAAGATTAATTGAATTGGAGTAATATGACATTTAGTTAGATAAATACTTAAATTTGAGTTGTGTAAACACTGATTAAGTTTTATAGATGTAAGAAATTAGGTCGAATAAATTTAACTTACTTTTTACCAAATACAAGTAATTCATTATAAGTTGGCAAAATTGGATAATATATACATATATATGCGTCACAAGGAAAATGGAAAAAAGATCATAAAGTTTAAACATGCTTCCTGGAAAACTCCCCTGAAGTGTAATGTTCTTCATAAACTCTCAACGGCTTCAATAGCAAAAGTGTTACAAGTGAGAGGATTTGTAAATATCTGATGGAATGAACTACTTGGAAAAACAAACAAAACAAAATACTGGACTGGAAAGCTGATTTATGAATTCCACGCATTTCACAACAATCCATCCAGTGTAGTCATCAGAATACAGGAACCAGACCAAAAGAGAAAGCTGTGGCCATTAAGAATGCAGAATACTAAGATGAAGAAAGTAATGAACATAAAGTCCCCTCATTGAAAGACAACTAAACCAGTTGCAGTGAGGACACCAGAAGAGTTTTGAATGATCAACAATAAATGTTAAAGATAATGCGTAAACAACATGAAACATTGCGTCCTGCTCAGTTGAACATTGGCAACAAAATCTGCCATTCTGCAGTCTTCAAGCGAATGAGGACGATTTCTCTCTGTCTCCATAATTCTCCAGTCTGAATATGAAATCCAGAAGAGCTGCAGTGAGAGCCCGAAAACTTCTTTGGGTGATTCCAGAGGAAACACTCCTGGGATGGGTCAGTGCACACCCCTTAGCAAAGCTTGTGGTTATTTTTTTGGGTGGATGTGACCATAGAACCAGGGAAGAGATGCACAACAAGGCAATTCCCCTCAAGAAGGCCCTCTAGACTCAGAACTATAAAAAACTGCAAATGAAAGCCAAACTACAACGTCTGGGGGAAGATAATACAAAAAGAAAAAACAGACCTCTAGATTTTGGAGGACTAACTCAGGCCCAGTGCCTGGCACAAGTATTGTAGCATCCCTTTTTTCTGTTCTCATTGTTAATGTTTTGTTGTTTAGATGCTAAATTGCTCTGTTGATTATGGGGATCTGCGGGCGTGGCGAGAGAGGGGAAAAGCCGCAAGACTAGAGGGGGTTTGTTCTTTTGGGGTCTCTCTATTGGTTGTATGGCGTGGTTACAGCTGACAGTAACGAGAGCTGTTTGTGAGTTTACCAGGTAGTAAAACCAGCGTCTGCTTTCTTTGCAATGCCACATTGGTGTCAGAAGTAAAAGAAAACCTAAAAAAAAAATAACCTCTGAGTTCTGACTCACCTCTCTGATAGTCTGGTTGTGCTCACTGTGCTTTGCAACTCAGTGGAGAAGATGGCGAAGCCATGAGGAAAATCCGACGCTCATCCCAAAATTACGGAGGAGGCGGTGCACGATGATCGCGCTGGTCTTTCTGACCATCTGGTGGGATTGAACCACACTGCAGAACATGTAGCCCATCTGAGACAAACAGCCAGGGAGCTGGCCGCTGACGCCGTTCTCAGTGAGGGAGCCAGCGCCGGCACAAAATATAGTGATGTCAGGCCAAATGTAAACAAAGATGGAGGCGCCCTGTCCGGCCAGCTCCAGGCGAAAACTCCGAAATATTCCGGCAAAGCAGATTGGGAGGCCTTCCATGCCCAGTTTGAACTTTTAGCGCGGGCTGGTCAGGGGATGTTAAAGCTCTGCAGCTGGCCATGTGCCTTACAGACGAAGCGTTAACATGCCTGCTGCTGCTTAGCCCAGCGGAAAATGGCTTTATATGGCTTCGGTTATATAGCAGTGCTCTACAGCGACAGTTTGGACAGTGTTGCAGATCCAGTGTTCTTCGTACTTCATTGGCAAACAGACTGAGACATGACGGTGAGCCGCTCCGTGTATTGGCCAATGACATTGAAACCGTAAACTGGCTAGAGAATATTTTATCGGAGCCATAAGACCCATAAAACTGCGGATTCAGACACAACTGGCACACCCCTCTAGCCTGCAAGAGGCTCTGGAGCTAGCCCTGGAACGAGAGATGGTAGAAGAGGCAGCAACAGGGAACAACTATGTTGGGAGCGGTCCAGTTGTAAGGACTGCGGTGCACGAAGACTCAAGCCAAGAAAAGCTGACATGGGCTGACAAATTGATTGACCTAAACTCATCAGGATCCTCCCGTTTGCAGGATGTGCGGCCAACCTTGCAATATCAGCGTGCGATGCCCAAAGCGGGCTGGTGTTCAGGGAAACAACTCCAGGCCTGTGTAGATGGGACAGCACATGTCCCAACCTCTGTTACCCCCTGCCTCGCTTCCCCTGGTTGAAGCCCAACTTAACAGCTTGAACGGGGCTTCACCGTGGCCAAAGACAGACGTCACAGAGTCATTGAGGGTAGTGGACTCATAAAGGGGATTTTTGTCACATAGCCGTTGCCCTGGCCGGGACCCCTTGCATAGCCCTGATTGACAGTGGATCCATGGCTACGCTTTTAAGACCTGGCCTGGTTCCAGTGGAAACACAGCTAGAACTTACGATCGTGAAACTGTGAACAGGGACTGGTGAGCTTGCCCCTGTGCTGGGGAAAGGAACAATGGCCATACGGATCGGAGAACTTTCTGTGGACTTTAAGGTGTGTATAACCCAGATGAAAATCTCCGTTATTACTGTAAATTTGCCGGTTCCCTTGCACTGTGTAAATATAGTGAGACTATAAGTCCTAGAGTGACGTGGTTTTCGTTTATACGGAGGCCTGTCAAAGCACCAACAGATATGCAGGTAAGAGGGACCTGGGCTGTGTACCACTGCTGCAGATTGGCATTCATTACCCGAAGCTCGGATTTGAATCAGCACAGTTGAGCAAAAAGTGAACTGGCCAGGTCCCTAGACTGGTCGTCATGACAGACCAATTTATTGGACGCTTAACCTGAGCACTGGACAGAATCGTTGATCAGGGAGTTTACCACTCCCAGAAGAAAAAGAGGATAAACCCTCTGCAGATGGTGAGCTGAAAAGGAGCCCTGATCCTGACTTGGATTCTGCCCTCTTCAATGCCAGTGCGGTAGAATCTTTCTAACCCCCTTCTCATCCAACAAATTAGCTGGAGTGCTTCCTTCTTTTCTTTTTTCTTTTCCCAAAAGAGAACTTTAAAAAACTCTTCCATAAGGCCTAACGAACGCCTTAACCCTTGTGCTATCTTAGATGACCCCCCCCCTTCCATTGACGTGTTCTCCCTACCATGACAAAGGTGGATAAAGGTGGAAAGATTTCATGTAATCCATGGACACCAGTAAAGATCACAGATCATTGAAGAAAAAAGGTTCAGAGCACTGTCTAGTGGGTCTAGATGACCCAACTCCCAATATTAAAGTGCCTAGGATAGCACAAGGGTTACAAACTATAAAGACTAAAAAAACAAACATTCCTGTCCCTGTTAGTCAATGAGTTACCAACCTTAGTCTTTTAGCCTTAACAGAAACTTGGCTCCAACAAGATGACTATGTTAGATTGATTGAAGCAACCCCCCCCCCCCCCCACTTATGCTAACTATCAGAAATCCAGGATTTCAGGGAAAGGAGGTGGTTTGGCAGTAATATCACAGTCTAGCTTACTTCTCAGCCCTAAAGTTAAAAATGCTTATAATTCATTTGAAAACATCATATTGTCTTTAAGTCACCCAAACAGGAAAACTCGAAAACCTGTTTTACTCATAATTATTTATCGCCCCCCCGGCCCATATTTAGTTTTCCAACTTCCTATCGACTATTGCCTTAGATTCTGATCAAATTATAATATTAGGGGATTTTAATATTCATGTTGATGACCCCAGTGACTGCCTAGGAAAGGCTTTTGCAGCTTTATTAGATGATGTTGGTTTCACCCAAAGTGTGAATGAACCCACTCACTGTCATAAGCACACCCTGGACCTTGTTCTAACCCATGGTATAGAGATCAGCCAGCTGAGTGTCCTTCCTCTTAACTCCATCATTTCTGATCACTTTATGATTACCTTCCAGTTTACACTGGAACATCCTTCTGCCCCAGTGAATAAGAAACAGCTTAGAAGAACCTTAACTGACCGTTCTGTGTCTGAGTTTAAACACACAGTTCAGCCAGTACTTAGTGATATTCTGAGAAAATACTCTGAGATCAGCTCCCATGGCATCAGTCCTAGTATAAATGACCACTTTGTTAATGATGCCTTACAAGCCCTCAGGAGTACACTCGATGTTGTTGCCCCCTTGAAACCTAAGTTCGTCAGACAAAACCGAGTAGCACCGTGGTTTAACGCTGAAACTCGTTCTCTGAAACAAGAAACCCTCAAGTTGGAAAGAGAATGGCGCCGCTCCGGTTCAGAGCAGTCTCTGGATAACTGGAAACATAGCCTATTAAATTATAAAAAAGCTCTGCGTAGAGCTAGAAGCCAGTACTATTCAACCTTAATATCAGAGAATGGAAACAATCCAAGATTTCTTTTTAGCAATATTGCTAAATTAACTCACAGTCAGAGCTCAGTAGAACCACATGTTCCTGTTTCTCTCAGCTCTGATGATTTTCTTACATTTTTCGATAGTAAAATCTCAAATATTAGACATAAGTTAAATCAAGTTATTCCTACTATCAGCCCAGAACAGGCTGAAGTGGTAGAAATGGAGGCATCCATAAAAACCTCTGTAACATTGGACTGCTTCACTGCTGTGGATCAAGCGGAAATAACATCAATTATTCCGTCCTCCAAATCCTCAACGTGTCTGTTAGACCCAATTCCCACTAGACTTTTTAAAGAAACTTTTCCCCCAATTAATGATTCCATATTAACAATAATAACTACCTCTCTGGAAACAGGTTACGTGCCACAGTCTTTTAAATATGCAGTTGTTAAACCTCTTCTGAAAAAGCCCAGTTTGGATCCTAGCATGTTGGCCAACTATAGACCGATATCAAACCTGCCCTTTATTTCTAAAATCCTAGAAAGAGTTGTAGTTAAGCAGCTTTACTGCCACCTACAGGACAACAGCCACTTTGAAGACTTTCAGTCGGGGTTTAGACCTCACCACAGTACGGAAACTGCACTAGTTAGAGTCTCTAATGACTTGTTATTGGCCTCAGAAAAGGGACTACTTTCTATTCTGGTCCTGTTGGACCTCAGTGCAGCCTTTGACACTATCGACCACGGTATTTTACTCCATAGACTAGATCTGCCCTCCAGTGGTTTAAATCCTATCTGTCCGATAGGTATCAGTTCGTTAATGTAAATGGACATTCCTCTCAGTGCACTCCAGTTAACTACGGAGTCCCACATGGCTCAGTTTTAGGCAACTACCCCTGGCTGCAGCCTTCAGAATTGCTCAACATAGCGGAATGCTGAAACGCTGAGGAATGTGAACACGCTGTGGAATGTTAACCCCGCCCATGCTGAGCCCGTCTTCTTCTTTGGTTTTACAAGTTTCCATGTGCAATATTGCCACCTACCGGTTTTAAAGGAGATTTTCCTTACCGTGAAGGGTGGGTCTAAAGGCAGGAATATCCATTTAGTTTAGTCTGTTTTGTTAAAGTTTAGTATTATCCTAATGCATTCTTTGTATTCATGATCCCTTTTTCGTTGTATGTTTACCTTACAATTACCGGTATGAAGCCCATTGAGATGTCTGTAGTTCGAATTTTCGCTAAATAAAAAATAAATATTTAATTGAATTAGAGAATTTATACAGTGATTGCTGTCTTCTTATGCCTTTTACAAGTTTCCATGTGCATGTATTAGGGAGTTAATACAGTGGTTCCCAAACTTTTTCTGCAGGGCCCCCCTTTCTGAAGATTAGAATATTTTCGAGCCCCCCCCACACTGACACAAACATACAAATCCTTTGTTTGTAAACTCCACCGCGCCTTATAACATGTGGTTAATGAGAGATCATTCTCTGAACAGTAGAATTCTGTTATCTAAAGCTGAAGGAATCTCTAGATCTGTCTATGTGTCTCTGTCTTTAGAAATGCCAAAACACATCTGGAACCTATTAAACAAAACATTATTTGATTTTATTTGGAGGA
Organism: Oryzias sinensis; assembly: GCA_037389245.1. NCBI lineage: Eukaryota > Metazoa > Chordata > Actinopteri > Beloniformes > Adrianichthyidae > Oryzias > Oryzias sinensis. The sequence continues at coordinate 26,710,098 of CM074499.1, read as the reverse complement.
AAAAATGTCATTACTTAAGGAAAAATGTTTTGTGTAACACCAGATAACATGGGGGCATGGATGTGTTAACCTTTGAAACTTTAAACAACCCTTTTAAAATAAAGTAATTTATTGAAAGGGGAAGACAATATCTGGAATGCATTTCCCAAATATATATTTGACACAATGGGAGGCATTAAATTCTTGCTAAAATGTAATTGTAAAATTGAAAAATTACCCGCAAAACTTTCAAACTTTTACAAAGAAGCCCTGCTGGCCTGGAAACTCCTTTATAAACATAATTTTTCTCCAACAACTTGTTTTATTTGGAATAACAGTAATGTACAATACAAGAATAAATCACTTTGTTCCTAGATGGTATGATAATGATATTTTTTAATCAGACAACTTTTCAATTCTCATGGACATCTTCTGACGTATGAAGAATTTCTTTTAAAATTCGGTATTCCTGTTCCATCCAGAGGATATGCAATTGTGTTAGATGCCGTTCCAACCAGTCTACTTCAACTGTTAAAAGGGATTTAGAACACAAGTCAATTAAGAACCCAGACAATTCTTTGGACAATGTGGATATTTGTGTTAATTCAGTTTCCAATAAACAAATAAGAAATCTTTTACATACCATAACCTTACCTGCTGGGAGGTTTTATTGGGAATCCAAATTTGTGGACATAAAATGGACTTATGCTTGGACTATTAGCAATAAATACTGTCTAAATAACAAAGTAACACTTGTGCTATCTTAGATGACCCCACCCTTACTTTGACGTGTTCTCCCTACCATGACAAAGGTGGAAAAAAGTGGAAAGATTTCATGTAATCCATGGACACCAGTGAAGATCACAAATCATTGAAGAAAAAAGGTTCAGAGCACTGTCTAGTGGGTCTAGATGACCCAACTCCCAATGTTAAAGTGCCTAGGATAGCACAAGGGATAAAATATGTGTTCTTTAAAATATTGCAATGTATATATCCTACCAAAAAAAACTTTGAGTAGATTTGTTGTGGACATGGACTTGTTTTGTTCATTCTGTGGAACTCAGTAGGAAACTATTTATCATCTGTTTGTGGACTGCAGACATTGTCCTAGTTTGATGCAGCGAAATGTGTAGATCCATGTAACA
>CM074499.1:26692910-26708474 GCA_037389245.1 Oryzias sinensis | reverse complement strand
CCTACGAGATCGCCACTGACTGTCTTTCCAGAAAAACTTTCCATCCCATGACAGACTCTGGTTGGCGTTCACAGCTGCAGACACGCCCCCTCCGCTTGCTCACGCTGCTCTCTTCCTCCTGCCTGCTCTGACGGTGTTAAAAGCACCACGACACTCTGAGAACATCATAGTTATTTTACAAAAACACAGAGAGCCGCAGCATTTTGGACCGTTTAGCTCTTTACACCATCGTCTTCTTTGGTAGCGTTCCTGTCTGCGCGCGCCACGTGCTGTCTGAACAACAGCCCCGCCCCCCGTGCACACAAATAGCCAGGCAGACCTCTCCTCTTCAGCGAGAATAGCAAAATTAATATAATCATTAATGTATGGCACAAATAAAATGCGACTTCTCCAGTACCGATAGCAGAACCATTGAGGTCAGATCTTAATGTACTACGGTCTTGAAGAATGTTGCCCCGGGGCTCATTCAATACCAGGGCTCGGTACCCATCCCTACTGGTACACTAGAACGAATCAATAGTTCGCTTGCTCATAGCTCAGACGCACATATCAGGTTGTGATGGTATTTGTCTCCGTTTCATTCCCACAGATGTTTACGCACGCTCGGTTATCTCCAGCCCCATCCCACGCATTCCCTATTCTTCTCACACGTATTGGCCGCTTCACAGACAGGCATAACTCAATGAAACGCGAGTGTGTGCTCGCGTCTCATGAGTATGTGTCTGTTCGTGTGTTTGCGTGCGTGTGCGCTCACGTTTCATTGATCATTGACGTGCCCCTTCCACGTTTAATGTATAAAAAAAACGGAGGATGAGGGAGGTAAATTTACTGGTAGCACGTGCGACTGGATGTAAAATTCAGTCGCACACTCTCAAATTTTGGTCGCAAAATGCGACCATTTGGTCGCAGTCTGCAGCCCTGAAACGTGATCGTAGGTGAATGTTCTTTAGATGTGAGAAAGACTGCTCACATGCAGACGTGGAACTAAACAGTGTCAGTAGCAATACTCACACGCTGCAGTGTGTGGTATGTGACGGGAAGCGTGTTCTAAGTTTTGACAATCAGTGAGCAGTTTCACCTCGCTGCCTGCACCCACTACCCCTCCCCTTTTCCTTCTGGTAGGAACAGCAATTAGCAGGTTTCAGGCTGGTACAAACTCTGTGATAAAACAGATAATAGTAAACTAAAAGTGGCGCAGATTTTTTCTCGAGGCACTGCTACTACTGCGCCCCCCAGTGGCATTGCATCATGCCTGAAAAGGACTGGTCTAATGAAACATTTTTTTATAATTAAAGATTTTTCTGCGAGCCAGATGTGACCATCAAAAGAGCCAGATTTATGAGAACTGGACCAAGTGAGACTGACATCACCCATAGAACAGGACTTACTTCCTGCTCCAATGAAATGAAGTCAATTTGGTGGACTGTTTTTGCGATACAGACGCCCCCCTTTTATAACCAGAAATTGTCAGTAAGCAGAGATTGGTCCAAGTTGAGTCAACGTTTCAATGGCAACCATTCCTGCCAATCAAGAGTGAGCTTGTTGGAAGGCCACAAAATCTATCAGTCAAACATTCTGAATGTTCAGTGTAAGACTGCATGCTTTTATAAAGGAATCTGACTGCTCAGCTCAAAACTTGAATAACTTGTGCCACACAAAAAATGTGAAAAACAAAATTAGGATTATCAAGAACAGCAGAGCAAAAATAGTTATTTTGACAAACTGAATGATTTAGTAATAGCTGTTTACAGTACAGTGTTTCCTCGTTCATCGTGCAGGATGTGTTCCAGAAATAACTGATATGTGAAACAGGTGAAATCCGCAAAGTAGAATTACAAATGTTTAAAGGCTGTACAACTCCTGAACACACTTCTACACTTTACTCAGACACACGCAAACATTTTCACATTATTATTCTCTTGCTTAAAATCTCAACGTCCAAATAAGTCCAGTTTGAAAGAATGAAAACAAAGATCTGCTTTGGAAAAAAAGTTAATGTAACTAAAAACCACCAAACTGAACCCAATTATCCCCACTCGCACAAAGACGTAAATTCAAAATCAATACCGCCCAACTAAGCGGGAAACTGCCCAATCTGGCAACACATCAGCTGAGGAGCAGACTGACTGACAAGGTCAACAGCCAATCAGGGAGCAGAGCACAGTTTGCTGAACAGAGAAAAAAACATAGGCACGCAAACCCGCGCTGCAAAACAGCAAGAACGCAAGAGGTCAACTGTGATATAGTGAGGAACTATTGTGAGGAAGACAATAGGATTTTGGATTTTTGGAGCCAGCAGGTACTTCCTGTTTGGAGGGGGAGGAGTCACTCAGTCCAGTTCTCATAAACAGTCAATGAGTGTGATCCAAACAAACAGCATGCTCAGAGACAGATGAATGTTTCTTATCTTCCCTAAACTTGCAAATCAAGATGCTGTTAAGTTTGGCTGGAGGCTATAATTATAAAGAAAGCGGTAAACAAAAATAAACTGTCCTTTTTGTTGTCTTTGGTAAATGACAGAACTTAACAAGTACATTTTTCAGATTGAAAAGCATAAAATGTGAGCAGCAACATGAACGTAGGAACATTTGGGCAGTCAGGCCCAAGTTTAATACCATCTTTTTAGTTTAATTATCTCCCTGCCAGCATTTGTCAAGATAAAATTTGGCCTTGCTTGCTTTACAAACATTAGGTAAATGATTGCATATGTAAATGTTGGTGAGCTAATTTTTGAATTTCTAAGTGGGAGGTTTGCTGCATGGCTTCTCTGTGTTAGATTTGTTTGCTCAAGTGCTTGGAAATTAATCAGCAAAATAAATAAGCTGTGGAATGACAGGACTGAACACTACAAGTGCTGTGTTTGAAGAAAGGTTTTTTATTCCTGATGTTTCATTTTGACACCTTGGTAAATGAATCCTTTCCAGGAAGGGATGACCTGCAGAGAACCTCAGAAAGAGTGATACCTGCCTGTTCTTCTGAATGTGTGGGAGGGAGTCCCTGATGAAGGCAGGCGAGATGTTCAGATGAGGATTTGAGTGGGTGGTTGTTTTCCCGGTTTAGAGTTTTCCTGGGACTACTGAAGGTCGCAGCCAAACAGGCTCAGCACCTCAGTGCTGGCAGTGAGGCAACACCTAATCCCACAGCAAAGCAAATTTAACGTTTCTGTGGCATTTAAATCTGTTAGTTAAACAAGAAAACAACAAATATGAATTCATAAATATTCATTAGTCATTGTAAAACACCAGAGCTTCATTGTGAGAGCCAAACTGAAGTCACTTTGTTTTAGTCATCTTTCCAAAAACTTTCTCAAAAAGTTCAACTATGGTCAAATTTATGTTGAATATGAAATATCGTTTTATTCCCCGAGTGAACAGAGACTAATTTTCTGCAATTCAGATGATGAAGAAAATTTGTGGAGATACATTTGGACAATGTGAAGCTTTTTTTCAGATTTTTAATTAAAAGGGTTATAAGAAAAGAGTAAATTGACGTATTTCTCAGACTTTGAATGAACTGCCTTTTGGAAACTCAACAGTAGATTTTATGCGTTTTTCTAACAACAAGACGTTTGTGGCTTTTTGTCCTGATGTCTTTAAACTAAGCTTCTCATGTATTTCCTTGTTTTGAGAGTCAGGCCACACAAAAGGAATTATTTGAGATGCATGGAATATCCAAGATTTGATTCCAAATAAGACAGAGTTTCACAAGTACTCACACACGACAGCAGAGTGTCCGCCCTGAAACTGGAAAGTCGTGAGTCAAAATCCAGCTGAGTCATTCCAAAGACTACAAGCGGGACCCAATTACTCCCTGCTTGACACTCAAGAGCCTATATCCTGCTTTTCTAAAGCTTTGCAGACTAAAATGGACCCATCTATATTATAATATATTACCTTTGGCACAATAAAGAACACATTATTTATGAAATATGAATTATTTTCTTGAACTCTTTTCTTACTCTGAAATAAAACAACTCGATCTCTGAGGCTCCGCCTTTCTCTCCTCGTGGGTGCCGTTGATTTCATGACATCAAGCTAGAGTCGCTTTCTTGCACTAAAATATAGTTTGCTCCTTTTTCTGCAGCTGTCCTCTAATTATCATCCATCTGCTTCCTCCATTCTCTGAGACATTCAGGCTCCACCCCTAAATGTGGTGCAGATTCCTCACTAACATCTTTTTTTGACGCTTGCCACCACAGAAAGTACAAACGCTAAATTGAATGATGGTTTCTGGGACACGGCTACATTGGGTCTGTGGGTGTGTGTTAACCTGGGGGGGCAGCGCCTGAAAGGGGCTGTTCTCACTGGTCTACGTCACAATGTGAGAACCCACTTGGAGGGCCTGATGGGAAATCTTTTGGGGGAATACTCAGAAATGTGTGAATGAATCAAAATAGCACTTTGGGGTTAGTATTTACATTTTCATGTTTGGTACTAACAACTAATTGTTATTGGAATTTGATACAACTCGTTAATAGTAAGTTGCTTGCACTATGGTACTTAAAGCTGATGGTAATAATAATGAAAATAATAGAAAATCTAAATTTTTAGCACATTAATATTGATACAAAATGACAGTGTTTTTTGACCTTTTTTGAGCCAAGGCACACTTTATCCTTGACAAAAATCCCGTGGCACACCAGCACCCAAAAACTAAAAAGGAGAAACTCATAGCCTCTATTGATGTACCTCTGCAATCTCATGTGCATTTTTGTGATAATTGTGGCAGAAAAAGCTGGAAGTTGCAACTGTTTTTTCTAAAAGTTGTAATAAAAGGTAATTAGTTTTCATTAATGATTTTCAACTACATTATTTGACATTTTACCCTGGTAGTTGTTTTTCCCTCTAGTTTATTAACATGCAATTTTATGTAACCTCACAAAAAAAACCAAATATATTCTTTCTAAATTGTGATTTATGTTTTTATATTTATTTAAATGTTAGTGCACAGGCAACTGTAACTTGTGAACAATATGATCCCAATATGTTTGATACATTTTTATCAAAAATAATAACATTAGATTTATGATTTCTGTAGCTACACAAACGGTGAACATGTTTAAGTTTTATTAGTTTTTCTTTTGTCTTAATCAAAGATGAAGTCTTTAAAAACTTTAACAAAAATGTTTTATTTCTTTTTAGATGATTAAAGTGTTTAAATTTTAGTTTAATTGTGTCTGTTGGCCACTTCACCTTAATCTCGTTTCTTAAATGTTGTTATTACTTCTGCTTAAGAAGTCTGAAAGTGAATTTGTCCTTCAATCCAGACATTATTAGAAAAGTGTTTCAGTTGTAAAGATGACTTGGACCAAACTCTGGGATGTTTGGCTGTTAAGAAACACAAACCTTGAAGGAGAACTAAACTGTTGACCTCTGACTTCATCAAGAAGATTTAAAAAACTGTTTGATGTGTGTTCGTTGTGGTTTCAAGACATTTAACAGGAAAGACTCTTAGTAGCACAGAGATGCTGTCACTTTAACCCAATGCATCATGGGAGATGTAGTGCAAACTGCCACAGATGTAAAAAAAGTCCAGCGTCTCTGAGCTTCATTGTTTTGTTCACTTGTTCCACGGTCTGACACCGGATTCTGTGGAAAGCTACAAAATACCAGCTAAAGACGAGCTTTAGCTGGTATTTTTATTGGAACTGAGAGACTTTATGTAGTGAAGACTTTAATCACTTCTGATTGGTCAAACTGATGACATGTGTTTAAGCCTCCAAGAATGATTGGTGGAGACAGTTAAAGGGGCAGGACTTTTCCTAAAACAGAGCTGAAGCTGCAGCTAAATCGCGGTACCGTCATTCTTATCAAAGTGTCTTTAATAGAATCAAATAAACACAAAGAAAAAAGTATTTTTTCCTAACTACTCAGTGTTTTATCAGGGCCTGGAGATGGTAAATGTTTTTAGATCAGTGAATGCGTCATTTCCCACGGCACACCTGACCATCTCCCACGGCACACTGGTTGAAAAAGGCTGCAATATGGTATTAATGTAAGCAGGGGCAATGGGCCGCTGTGTGTCGGTGTATAAAACCATGTTTACATCAGCGTAGAACTACCTATGATGTTTTAAAAAAATAAAAATTTTCCCCCATAGGTAATGTAGGGGAACAGGAAATTAAATATTCTCTGACTACTAGCTAGCCTGGCAAAAAGCCTGTCCAAAGAGGAATGTTTTAAGCCTAACTTTGAATGTAGAAACTGTGTCGGCCTCTTTCAAGCTCTATATGGTGGCCTCCTCCCGAGGTCAAAGGTCAACAAAACTTTGTGTGTGAAATTTCGTGAAGATTGGTAACTAGTTTTCTTTTCTCATCTTGTCGTGAAAGTCCCCAAATTTAAACGTTTTGATACAAAATGTCCACCAAGCTGTAGTTTCTGTGGAAATGACCTTTGGGTATCCTCGACACGTGTATTTTGGTTTTGTTAGTGGATTTTAAAATAAGCCCTAAACGAGATATCCAGAGAAACTTCCTTTTCACAGAGTACTAGGTGGGTGCAGATCTCAGTGAGTTTTTGAGTATGTTTCTCTCAAAGGCACAGCAAGGCAGAAGAATTGTAAAAGCAATCTGGTCCTTGTAGTCCAGTGATGCTGCTGAACATTAAAGAAGTGTGGGTTCCTGAACCCGGCTCTTCTTCATATAGGGATGTGCAGACGGTTGTCATGTTTGAACCGCAGCATTTATAGGAGTAAATTTAGGTTACATTTGACTGTGTTTTTGCAGCAAAAGCCTTTTTTTATTGTCATTCCAGAGGTTTTGAGTTAAGCCCACATTTGGCAGCTCACTGTGTTGGCCTGGCTCCCAATTGCAGCAGGAGGTAATCTGTTGCAGAATGAACTGCAGGTGGAATAGAATGATCAGCGCGTGGACTACCCTTCGTTCATCTCATTGTCTGTCTTCCTAAAACGACCAAGTGCGAACCTGCAAATGTAAACATACAGAATTGATAAAAGTGTAATGAGGCTGAAGGAGAAAGAAGGCTGGAACTTTGAGTGAATAGCAATCTGCTCCTGTAAAAGCTCTTATTGGAGCTAGGGCCACAAAAACCAGCCGAGTGCGAGGAGCCTTGTTCAATGAGTTCATCTCCTCACAGCTTTTGATCCTCCTTTCTTCATCTCTGAGGCAAGTGGCATATAAGAGGACCCATCTTTGAACAGTTTTGAGCCCCCCAAATTACAAACAAACTAAAGGCAGGGGATCGATCGAGTGCGTCTCACAGAATGATGAACTGGCACTTCAGAGAGGGAAAATCAATAGGGTCTTCTCTTCCCTTTCTCTGGCTCTCAGTGGCTCTGAACTCTCCTCACAGCCTTTCTACTGCCGTGTTAAAGTCTGCACATTGCTCGGAGCAGGGCTTCATTCTGTGATTTAACGCTCCTTTGTTTCTTTTTTCTTTTTAGCCCAGAAGACCCTTGCCAATATGATGTGTAAGCATACCCAACAATAATGGCCCACAAGACACACAGTGGACGTAAGTGCTTCTCGTCTGATTTACTGTCCTTGCGGTCCTCTGGCCCTTTGAGCTCGGCCTCTTGATCAGCACAACAGCATCCTTTAAATCACAGCAGTGAGCTTAAGTGTAGCTGCCAACATGAAAAAATCCTCTTAATCTATGGGCCATAATGTAGTGTGTGATGTTGCTGTTTTCTATTTCTGTGTATACTGTTTGTGTAAATCATCAAGGAGGCAAAATGAAACATTATATTTCATATTATAATAATAATTTTAACAAATAGAACAGGCAGAAGCCTAAAGGGCCTGAAGTTGCCTCTGCCTGTTCTATTTCTCAAACCTTCATAGAAATTAGTTCCAGGATCTTAGAATGAAATCATCCGAACACGTTTGCCTTGGCATGTATGGTACTGATCGCCTCACTCTGGACAGACTTCCTCTTACTCTCATCTCTGTGGCTGAGGAATGTGGTTCAAACGGGAGCCACAGCGGAGGCAGGGAGGGAGAAGGGTCTTGGCCTAAAACACAACAGCTGTTGGTTGAGGGGAGCAGGGATCGAACATCCAATCATTAGCCGAGCCGCTCAACCACATGAGCCACTGACGCCCAATCATATCCAGTCAATGCACGAAAGAAACTGATGATGAGAGGAGATCAAACGTATTAGTTGTGAAGAGCTTTACAAAGGTGTTGATGATCACATCGCCATGCCTGGGATTTGATATCATTCAGAGACACCCCCCCCCCCTGGTGTGGTGAGGTTCACCATCTACTGCAGGTGTGGGCAAACTACGGCCCGTGGGCTGGATCTGGCCCGCCTCCATGTTTGGTCCGGCCCACTCAACAAGATCAGAGACCCATGTTTTTCTTTTCATCTGGCCACATGATGAAGACGTGACATTTTCTTCCCCCCTTCTGCAGTCTGTGCTCCAACCTGAAACCCTCTAAAGTCTCTGTCAAACAGAACAGAAGACAGTCGTTCCTTTCTATGTAGCATCTTTCCCGGTTTAGCTCGTTCTTCTAGGGCAATTATGCTGATTTTTTTAAACAGTGCATCCTGTTCTGTGTCCTGATTGGCCGGAGACCTTGTCAATCAATCTCCTCTGTGTCTCCTGTGCAGAAAAGCGGAGCTGTTCAGATCAGAAATGTGTGATCGATCAGATCTTTGTTTTCATTCTAAGATCCTGGAACTAATTTCTATGAAGGTTTGAGAATTTAAACCAGAGAAAAGGGAGAAAATGTTCATGTCTGTGTGAGAAAAGTGTATTTAGGCAGTGAGGAGTTTTACTGCCATAAAGGTCTGGAATCATTCTCCGTGGATTTCATCGATCAAGGTTATTTTTAGAACGTAACTCCTGCAATACACGAGGAACTCTGTAAAGGTAACACAGATATATGATTAGCTGCAGCAGAAGACATAAAAATGAGTTTTTTTATGACAGAAGAGGATCCACCATTTATTGTTTTTTTTTTAATTTTCTTTAATTTTTTTATGTATCAGTACATTTTTCCTGAATTTCTGTCTTTGAAAATCAAAGTGTTATTTGGTCATTGTTTTATTTCATAAATAATGTTATTTATTTTATTAAAAGGATCATGAATGAATGAAACTTTATTCAAATAGCACTTTACAACTCCTTGAAGGTACCAAAGGGTTTCGCAATAAAAATGATCTAAAATGGGAACAAAAGTTTTAAACCAAAAACTCTAGAATATTCTGTTTTAGAATATATGGTAATTTTACATCCAAATGTTTTTATCTACATTCCACGTTATATCATTCTCACTCCACACATCTGCTTGTGGTCCGGCCCTTCTATCCAATTTTAGAGCCCAATGTGTCCCAATGTGAGTTAAAATAATCGCCCACCCCTGATCTACTGCATCATCAACATGTCATGGATCAAAACTGAGTCCCTGATTGTGTCTCACGTTCTTGAACTTTGTCAAATTCTTTGTCAAAGTTCTGATATTTGAACTCTGGAAACATCTATGCCTGAAATGGGCTGCCATGTTTCCTTTTAAAGTCTGCATTGGAGCTTCAATCCGAATTGTTTCTGTCTTTTGGCTTACAAAATACAAATAGTTCCCCATGAAATCATGACTTAAAAGCTTACTTTAGAAGACAGCCACTCACTGCCAGAGGAAATCAACTTCACAAAATTGTAAACAGGTAAGATTTGCTTTACTTTAAAATTGTATTCCTCAAGAAATGGATAAAAAGTTGTCATCCAAATTATGTCTTGAGTAAAAGTAAAGGAGTAACAGGTGAAAAATATTACCCAATTACTAAGAAGCTGTCTTGACTTATAGTCTAAACCTTTAAAACCAGGAAAAAAAATAATTCATTGTGTTATGGTATTCCCAAATTATAGTTATTTGAAAACAGAAACATAACATCCTCTTATTTTAAGTCTATTTTTTAACAAAAATAATTTTATTGATGAACAATGAACACACGATATTTGAGTCCACGTTGGGTAAAAACTGCTAACCAATATACCCATACAGAACCTTTACTTCCTGTACTAAATGAATGTATTACATCTGATTTATTCTGTTGTCAGTGATTCATTTTTTACATAAAAGAATCCAGCTAGCACTAATGTCTTCATTCTAGTATTCAAAGCTAAAGTTTGGTGCTTATTTGGAATTCTTTCTGTCTGATCCTGACACATAACTTTGTATACAACTATTGCTCATCCCTGGGGAAAAGAGTAACTAGATGGACTCAGCTGAGTAAAAGTATTGGCTTGTCATCATCCATCTGTTGGGTAAAGTAAACAATTTGTTGCTTATTTACCCCTTGTGTTATCTTAGATGACCCCCCCCTTCCATTGAGGTGTTCTACCTACCATGACAAAGGTGGATAAAGGTGGAAAGATTTCATGTAATCCATGGACACCGAAGAAAAGAAAAGAAAAAAGGTTCAGCGCACTGTCTAGTGGGTCTAGATGACCCAACTCCCAATGTTAAAGGGCCTAGGATAGAATAAGGGTTACATGTAACAAAGTAAAAGTAACTCATCTGCTGCAAAAGAGCAAAATCTATAGATTTTGTTTTTGTTGCTTTTTTTTGTGACAACCAGTGCATTTGGGATTTCAAAAGGTGTCAAATCAAAATCTGCTTGTTGTCATTTCTGCATGAAAACATTCATTTGGAACTTGAGGAATGCACACATACTACAATAATTCTTTTCTTTTGTCTGCTGTCAAGATGAAGATTTATGCTCAGTTCATGGTCTGCCAGCCAATCCTGTGCTTTACTTTGCCAACTGTTTCTCGCGTGAAAGAGGGTTAAAATAACAAACATTAAAAAAGAAATTTGAAGAAAATTTGTCAACCATGAAAATAAAAACTACTGTACTCCTTAAAACGTCCTTTTCTTTTTACGCTGTTGGCCTTTTTAGTGTTTTTAACATTGTGGCATTTTTCTGCTGATGGAGGTTACATGTAAAGAAAATTACACCAAAAACTGCATTTCTGTGTATTTCTTTGTTCAAATTGATGAGATGAAAAAAGCCAGTTCAGAAGAAAAAAAGATGCAGTTATGCATCCACTGGCAGGCAAATAGATCCACGGACGTCTCTGTTTTTCTGGTCTGAGGTGAAATCTGGATCAAATCTAAACGGCTGGTTGATGCAATATTGCTCGGTGTTTTGTTGCACTAAAGTTAGGATGGGGGGTGTTAGGGACTGTAAGGTAGCGGTAGAGAGCCTAAACGCTTAGCTTAGTTAAGGGTGATGGGAAGTTGCGGGCGGGGTTGTCCTAGAGAAGGAAACAGGTTTTTTAGTTTGGCTAAAAACTGCATAATCATAATTACACGACTACTGGGAACACTTTGGGAAAAGATAAGAAGATGATCGGAGTTCAAATGTAGTTAGATCAGCAAGGAACATCTGCAGCAGTTCATAGTCTTTAGACAACATTTGCTGAACCTTCCCTTCAATGCTAAACACCTGCTGTTTTTTGGCTACTGATTCATTGATGTTACCTGTTTGCAGATAATGGGGTGAAAATGTCTAAATTGGTTACGGCTAAGTTCTTTTAGGGATCGTGATCCTGGAAAAAGAATTTGCGGTCGATAAACAACACTTTCTTTCAGATCTTGCATTTAGGTTGTTTGTAATTTGTGTGTCTTTTTATTCAGTTAAAATAAAATTGCTGGTTCTGGCAAGGCAAGTTGAATTGCATCACACAACTCGATTGCAGGTTAATGTAAAGTGCCTGCAAATCTAGTTGTTCTAACTCTAATCCTACCTCCCACTTTTCTTTGCACCTTTTATCAGCCTGTCACTCCTCTAATGAGGAAATGAAGCTGTGGATTTGCTCAGATATGAAAAAAAAAAAAAAAAAAACGTGTGTGGGTCGGAAAAAAGCTTAGCTTACTTCAGAAACTGTAAGACGCTCTGCAAACAGATGGCTGCAGACAAAAAGTTAGCGGACTCGTTTTTAGTTTTGTCTTTGGAAAACATCTCAGATCCTGAAACTGGACATGCATCTGAGCTTGAAAAAAAGTTTTGTTTTCTTAAACTTTGTGAAAAAATATCACATCCCATAATGATAAAGCACATGTGAGAGTCCTGACCCAATTTAAGAACAGCTCATTAGTTCATCTGCTGCCCCCTCACAGATTCAAAGGTTGAACTTAATGTAAACATGTATTTCTGCCTGACATTAGCAAAAGGTTAGACTTTGTAGTTTTCAACCATCATATCAACTACCCCCAGAGGGATTGCCACTGGGCATTATATACCCTCGACGTGTTATATAGAAACTTGTTCCCAAGGACATCTCCTGTGCTCGTACACTTGGCGTCACATTGCCTCCACATGCACAGGTTGCATGTAATCTGCACGCGTTTGTGTGTTTAAATGCCGCCTGTGTGCAAATCGGCCGGCCTGTCCTGAACGTTACCTGCTTGCATGATGTGGGGGGCCGCAGACAGCCCTGCTGGTGCCGGAAGGCAGCTCTGTCAGGTGTGGAGAACTCTCTCTGTCATGCCTGCCTCCTGAAATTTAGGGGTGGAAGATGACGCCTGCGGCAGCTATCCTGGTGGGGTGAAAGGGAAGAAAGGAAAAAAAAACTCTACCCATAGAGTTTTCTACCTGCTGTATATCCATACGATCTATTTCTCTCCTTTTCTTTGTCTTTGTTTGTCTCTGGGGTACATTTCGGCTGCTGCGTGTCAGAACTGAGATATTCAGAGTGCGTGCAGGGAGTTTGACGAGCCTCTCTGACACCTCCATCCTCTCCACCCTCATTTTCATTTCCTCTCCAGCTCGGGCGTGCTTCCTCCCAGCTCCTGCAGTCTGCTTTTCAGCAATGTGCTGTGCGCTCGGCACAGTCATGATGAAATGAAACTCACCCCGCTCCGCCTTTACGTTTAAAACTGAAAATGTAAGTCAGACATAGAGAAAAACGGAACATCCACAGCAGCGCGCTGGCTGAAAGGCTTTTATTTGAGCTTTAATCACTCGTCTATGAAGGCTTTCATTCTAAAATTAGCACCTAAAACCATTCTGTTAGGTTTCTCCGTCTACTGTTTAATAGAAACACTTTTAATCTAAATTTGAAATCAGCTGGAAATGAAATGCTGGGCCTACTTTCAGCACGTCCCGTGCGTCTCATCAATCCCTTAGCAGCAGCTACACTCAATTACCCACTTTAAATTTTAATTAGAGAATATTGAGATTAAAATGATAAAGACATTGAGCCCAATTGTTGAATTTATCTCATTTATTCCCTTATGTAACTAAATGTATGTCTGGTGCAACAAAAATTACATGAATTAGCATCCAGTATGGATTTTTTTTTTAATTCCTAATCTATAACAAGAGTCATAATTTCATCTTTATCTGAGAGCGGCTGCCTTACAGAAGTAAAGACGAGCGTTGAATGAACTCATTTATCACAGTATGGACACCGCCAGTGTCAGTCTGTGATTCTGCTGACAAAGAACTTCAGAAAGACACGGACGCCGCTCCTCCTCCTGCTTTCAGCCAAGGTCTGCACAGAAGTCGATCCTAGTGGTTACATCACTGAAGGGTTTTTGAGGGAAAAACATTTCAGGGATTCATTTTATTAACAGACATAGAAATTCATACAAAGGGAAATATGCTATAGAGGCTACTTTCCATCCTCTGTCCGTTTGGTAGCAAAACGCCAACCACACAAAACAATCTATAAAATGCAAAATAAAATTTCATTTACTAGCACAAAGAATAAAAAACAATACAACTTCTCTCCTCTTTTTAGGCCTTAGTGACAACCGCCCCAAAACTTGTGCGCGGTACGCAGGAAACGTTACAATCGTAGACAACTCAGTGAACCCGTAAGGCAAAAATGTTCAGACGCATTTTTTTCTATGGGCATTCTGCAGGCAACAGGTTGTAGTGAACACTTAAAACAACTCAGCGCACTGTCTAGTGGGTCTAGATGACCCCACTCCCAATGTTAAAGTGCCTAGGATAGCACAAGGGTTACAATGCAGCTGCTTCCTTTACGACCCTCCACAGGCCTGGACAACCCGAAAACACCACTCGACAGCCGTACAGGTTATCTCTTGTTCAAGTGCATGTGTCTAATGCACACACAAATGTAATGAAGCTGGATGGGTTCATGTCCCATTGCAGTTTTAATTGTTCTCCAACTCTGTTTTTATGTAATAGGAGAATGATAGCTGTTAAATAGACATTCTAGGCTAAAGAAGCACAGAATGAGGAAACAAACGCTATAGACTACATCACCCAATCATCTCTTGAAATCGCACTTGTTGTTTGGCTCAAGATTGTTGTTATTTTTTTTCTTTTTACACTAATTCCTGCACTGGCATTAGGACTTGAAAGCACAAGGCTTTAAGTTATATTTGTCCAACTCCACCTTTTTCATTTGCAGCCTATGAAGCATGTTTTTGGACTGTGGGAGGGAACCAGAGAAAACCCACACATGCATGAGGAGAACATGCAAACACAGAAAGGAAGGACCCAGCTGGGATTTGAACCTGTGAGGCAAAAGTGCTAATCACCACAACACCATGCAGATCTAATGGTTTTTCATGTACGTTTAACTATATATACTTTGCTTAAATTCCTTTATATCCAATTATAGAAACATCTGATTGTTCAACAAATATTTTCTAGTAATAAGTTAAGCTATATGTCCCATGCAAATACAGTTATGGCCCTATGAGTCCCTGCCTAAAGTTAAACTCTAATGTATTTGACATGTGTTTCTCATATCTTTGTACTTGTAAGTTTCGTTGCGAACAAACAAACATGAAAAAAGGGGACAGTAAGAAAGCAGTCTTTTGCCAGCCTGTGCTGAAAATACTGCAAACTTTGCCCCAGTTCTGTCATACTTCAAAAGTGCCTCTGTTATACATACATCACAGATCAAACTCTACAAAAGACAATTGAATGGAATATCACTGACAATCTTCATGCACACTGCTAGAATAATGAGTTCCTTCCAATCCTTTGACATAAAATAAAGCGTATGGGTTGTGTGATGACAATCTGACACAAGCGGCAGAATAACATTCAGATGTGGCATCTCGGAAGAGCACGACATTATGCTCGAATTGTCTTGACAGATGAGGGACTTTTATGACTTTCCCTGAGACACTTGCCTTTGTCACGAAGCTCCTCTAACTCCTATTACAAAGCTCACTTTACAGTAAACTTGGATGAAACATCAAATAGCTGCGTTCCTTGGCTTCGCATTGTGCTTAATGTTTCCCCCCCTCAACCTCTCAGTGGGAGCTGAGCATTGTTTGAGGCCAAAGAGCTGTGAGAGGTCTGACTAGATGGCAGGAAACCTCTGTGCGTTTTGAGGATAAGGAGCTCTGACCCAATTAGTTGGCTTTGTTGGAAAAAAAAAACAGATTAACCGGCCCTCCTTTTTACTACCACCCAGGCCCTCTTATCTACCTTCTTTGGCTGTGTTTTTACAGTACAAAGTGATTACAGATTTAATTAGTGTGGACCTTTCTTCAGGGAGATTCCGAAATCCATATTGATGTTTCTGCAGAGTTCGGAGATGAGGGCCTTGGCTCTCCGATGATGACTTATGAGGGCTTGGTGTGAGTGCAAAACAAAAGAAAAGGATTTG
>CM074499.1:26675102-26692410 GCA_037389245.1 Oryzias sinensis | reverse complement strand
CACCAAATTGACACATTCATTCTCAATGACTTTATGTTGTGATCCTTTAGTGCCTGAACCACACCTGCTCCTCACCTGCTCATCATCAACCTTTGTATTCTTCAGATGGACCTCCAACTGACGCCAGACTATTGTTCACTTGTGGTAAGAATATTGGCATTTTTATCACAGCCAAAAGTAATTCTCACCAATGTAAAGCACAGCACTTTTAGATACCAATCCCTTATTAGGAGGTTTTGGTACGATCGTCGTAACCTGAACCTTTTTTAAACTTTTAAGTTTTCTTTTTTTAAGTCAGCAGTTTTAGTCTTTTTATTAAGTTCATGATACCTGGTTATTTTATTGTTCTTATACTCTTATCTCATTGTTTTTATACTCCTATGTCATTGATTTTTATACTTTTATGACATTGTATTTTTTCTAATACTATTTATGTCATTTTTCTTATACTTGTTTGAGTGTTCTATTTTTATCCTTAAGTCTTTTAAATGTTTTGTGTATTTTGTGGCAAATGGACCTCGAGTCTCTCATAAAGCTTATTATTATTGATTATCATCTCAGACAGGGGGCCCAAATTCACAACCTAGATTTTTTAATTGTCTGCCCCCACTCACACACACAAACACACACTTTAAGTCCAATCTAGTGTTAACTCTTTCAAAGACTTGTAAACTGACCATTGACTTTTGCCAAAGCAGAAAAAAAAACTTGTCATCCATGAGAGTTAATGACAGGAAAACCTAAAATTAAGCAAGAAATTAGTGTGTGTGTGTGTGTATGTGGGTGTGTGTGTGTGCGTGTGTGCGTGTGTGTGTGTAAGTGAGTGGGTGCAGACAATGAAAAAGTCTTAGTTGTGAGTTTTGGCCCCCTGTCTGAGATGATAATAATATATCTGGCTAGTGAATTTGTTTCTTTTAAATGCCAAATTCAAGTTTTACCCACATTTGGGAAATGGACAAGTGTTAATTTAAAGCCCTGCTTTCAATATATATCTAGGAACCTTTTTCAAGTATCAGTTTCTCATAATAAAATCAGAGGCAGAGCACCATCAGGTTCTTGTTTACAAAGGCCGTTCCGAATTCCTTCACCACTCACTACATAGTGAACTAGTGCATTTGCCATTTTGTAGTTCTCTGTCCAAATCTTCAATTACAAAATGGAATGCCCTAAAAAAGCCAGTGTGTACCGATGACTGGCAAATATAAACCACAATGCATTGCCTTTGTGGGAATTATAATTAAAAGTATATTATTGCGAGAATTATAATTAAAAGTATATTAATGTTTTAAATGTGACTCAAGCAAACATAAGACAGGTGTATGATAACTTGTGACTTCAAGTAAAGGGTGACAAAGGTTAGAATGTGAACCTGGAGGCTGTGCAAGATGTGGTTAAGAGAGCTTTAAAACAGTGGTTCCCAAACTGGAGGGGGGCGCCCCCTAGGGGGGCGCGGAAGTATTGCAGGGGGGCGCGGTGGAGTTTTTTTTTCATACTTTATTGACAAACAACATAATACAATAACAATGTGAATGTCTCAGGGGGAATTGAAATGTGTACATATTGCAGAAAAATATAAGAAATAAAACAACAAGTATATAAATATATACACATACATATACAACATAAGAAAAAAAGAATTATTACTTAAAAATCTTTGGGGTTTAATAAATTTTAAATCTTTCAAAAATTAAATTGGTTCGAATTGCTTCTTGGTTTTGCAGATGTTTGATAATGGTACAGTACTGATTGATTTCACTCAAAAACTGCTGGAATTTAGGTTTGGAGTTTGACCATTTGGCTTTACGGATATGGAATTTTGCCAATAATAAAAACAATTGTGTAATGAAGATACTATCTTTGTCTACTTTAAAATTAAGGTAACCCAGAATAATGTTTTTATCTAAAAATGTAACAGTTTGTTTAGTTATATTTCCAATATAGTTTCCCACTTCAATCCAAACCTTATTTGTATGTCTGCAGTCCACAAACAGATGATAAATAGTTTCCTCCTGAGTTCCACAGACTGAACAGAACAGGTCCATATCCACAACAAATCTACTCAAAGTTTTTTTGGTAGGATATATATACAATGCAATATTTTGAAGGACACCTCTTTTATTTTGTTATTTAGACAGTATTTATTACTAATAGTCCAAGCATAAGTCCAGTTTATGTCTACAAATTTGAAATCCCAATAAAACCTCCCAGCAGGTAAGGTTGTGGTCTGTAAAAGATTTCTTATTTGTTTATTGGAAACTGAATTAACACAAATATCCACATTGTCCAAAAAAATTGACTGGGTTTTTAATTGACTTGTGTTATAAATCCCTTTAAACAGTTGAAGTAGACTGGTTGGAATGGCATCTAACACTATTGGATATTCTCTGGGTGGAACAGGAATACAGAATTTTAAAAGAAATTCTTCATACGTCAGAAGATGTCCATGAGAATTGAAAAGTTGTCTGATTAAAACAATATCATTATCATACCATCTAGGAAAAAAAGTGATTTATTCTTGTGTTGTACATTACTGTTATTCCAAATACAACAAGTTGTTGGAGAAAAATTATGTTTATAAAGGAGTTTTCAGGCCAGCAGGGCTTCTTTGTAAAAGTTTGAAAGTTTTGTGGGTAATTTTTCTATTTTATAATTACATTTTAGCAAGAATTTAATGCCTCCCATTGTGTCAAATATATATTTGGGAAATGCATTCCAGATATCGTCTTCCCCTTTCAATAAATTACTTTATTTTAAAAGAGTTGTTTAAAGTTTCAAAGGTTAATACATCCATGCCCCCATGTTTTCTGGTGTTACACAAAACAAATTTTGTTTAAGTAATGAATTTTTTTCCTCCAAATAAAATCAAATAATGTTTTGTTTAATAGGTTACAGATGGGTTTTGGCATTTCTAAAGACAGAGACACATAGACAGCTCTAGAGATTCCTTCAGCTTTAGATAACAGTATTCTACCGTTCAGAGAAAGATTTCTCATTAACCACATGTTATAAGGCGCGGTGGAGTTTAGAAACAAAGGATTTGTATGTTTGTGTCAGTGTGGGGGGGCTCGAAAATATTCTAATCTTCAGAAAGGGGGGCCCTGCAAAAAAAGTTTGGGAACCACTGCTTTAGACAAAGATCATAAGAGGAAATAAACGGTGACAAAGGTCAAAAGAGGAATGTAAGTTATCCTGAAGGTTTTGTTAAAAAATAATTGAGCAGGGTGTAAGTTATGCATACATTATGTGTGGATCAATAAAAAGAGCCGACAAGGTGCAGGCAAAGTTTTAGCACAGTCTGTGTGAGGAGCAGATGTGAACAGCTGTGCGGGAATTCTCCCTTTGCAAAGGCGAACCAAATTTTCAAGGTGTGAAGTCTTTTTATTATAACCTTCAACTATAGGATCCTTCTGACACTGAATCAGAAGTCAATTTGGACTTCAACACCTTTGAACAATTTTTGCGGTAAAAAATGGATTTACATTTATTTTTTTATAAACCATCAGCATTTTCATAATTAGAACACCATAGATTCATAAATAGTCATTGCTAAAAGGCTAATATCGATCATTTTTAAAATAAGTAGTGAGCATGGTGTCTGAATAGGATTTAAAATCCACGTTGGTCCCAAACGAGGCTTTCATAGTTAGGAATTATGGTGCGATTCAGACATAGTCAGCTACCTACTCCTAATCTTTTTTTTGCTAAGAATATAGCAAAAATGTTCCAATCTAAGGTAAGTTGTGTGAAGAAAAAAAATATAAACATGCTTATTGATAACTTGTTTTACTGCCACAAAACAGTGGGGTATCATATGTAACCCTTGTGCTATCCTAGGCACTTCAATATTGGGAGTTGGGTCATCTAGACCCACTAGACAGAGGTCTGAACCTTTTTTCTTCAGTGATTTGCGATCTTCACTGGTGTCCATGGATTACAGGAAATCTTTCCACCTTTCTCCACCTTTGTCATCGTATGGATAACACGTCAATATAAGGGTGGGGTCATCTAAGATAGCACAAGAGTTAAAAAGTCACTGCGAGGTTGGTCACTGTGTAACTAAACTTAACCTTTGTTTTATTGTAAGTCATAAGGTTTAAAGGACACAGGTTTTTCCGTTTGCTAGTATCCTTTGCTGTATCCTTTGAACCTTGTGACTTACAATAAAACAAAGGTTAAGTTTAGATACGCAACGACTATCGTGCTTACGTGACTTTTTAAGCTAAAAAATTCTGTATGTAAGGTGATCAGGCAGAAACCTACTGTTATGCGTTTTACCCTTGTATTATCCTCAAATAATACTCACACATTTCACCCTTGGAGTCAATTTGACCCCAGGGATATTGGCCTTCAGAAAATGACTTACATAAAATTGTTAACCACATTTTTTTGTGTCAGGCACATTGTTTATTTGTTGAATACATAAATAACATCTTGATAATGAAACAGATGAGTGGGTTGACCTGTTCTCTAGCGCCACCACCAGGCCAAACTTTTAAATTAGAATTAATATATCTTGAAAAGTTTTCATACAAATCTTCTCAAATTTACTGACAACATTAATTAGCACAAGAGTTTGAACCCTATTGGTTTTGGTGATGATATGACCTTTGCTGTAGTGACACCATCAGGTTAAACTTTTAGTTCTAGTTAGTGGATCTCGAAACATTTTCATCCAAATTATTTTTATGTGGCCTACTTGGAATACTATTTTCTTTTCCACAGCACATTGTGTTCTGCATTCTGATTGGCTGTAGGTTTGTCTTATGTAATTTATAATGTATATAAAATCTGTGCAGTTTTCACTTGAAGATCTTTGTTTTCATGTTATAATCCTGGACTTATTTTTCTATGTAGCTTTGAGATTTTCAACAAGAAAGAAAAATGTGAAACTGTTAGTGTTTGTCTGAGAAAAGCAAATTAAGCGTGGGATAAATTTTAGTTTAAGGTTTATCCCTTGGGGGGAAGAGGGAACAGCATCCAAAGTGGGATGAGCTCCTTCAGGGGAAAAGGTCTCCTCTTCTATCCATTAGGAAATGAGCAGTCCAAATAATCCTGAAATCCAAACTCTAAACAAGAAACAAAAATTTTCCTTTTCCAAATCATTTTTTATAGTCTCATCAATTTTAAGTGTTGGTTTAGCTGCAGCACTGAACATCATGCAGCTTGAAGTTTTCCTCTGAGGTGGAGCATACTTTTCTATGCAACGGAATTCCATCATATCAAGTTTAACCCTTGTGCTATCCTATGACCCCACCCTTACATTGACGTGTTCTCCCTACCATGACAAAGGTGGATAAATCCATGGACACCAGTGAGGATCACAAATCATTCAGGAAAAAAAGTTCAGTGCACTGTCTTGTGGGGTCTAGATGACCCAACTCCCAATGTTGAAGTGCCTAGTATAGCAAAAAAGGTTACATATAATACTCCACTGTTTTGTGTCAGTCAAACATGTTATCAATAAGCATGTATATATTTTTTTCTTCACACAACTTAACTTAGATTGGAACATTTTTTCTAGATTATTAGCAAAAAAAGACAGTCCAATGTGAGTAGGTTGCTGGCTTTGTCTGAATTGCACCCTAATTCCTTTTCTAAATTGTTTTTATTGGGTTTTAGAACAGCAGTATTTAACACCTGATAACCACAAAGTATACACCCCCCCCCCTTACCACACCCCTTGGAACCAAGAACAAAAAGAAAGAACCCCAAACAGAAAAGGGATACACATATCCCATCACTAAGCCTGATACACAAAAATAAATGTTGTTTCTCTTTCGGCTTTCCCATCAGGGGTCGCCACAGCGAACGAGTCGCATGGTATACTTGGCAATGTTTTACGCCGGATGCCCTTCCTGACGCAACCCTCTCAAAGCAACCGGGCTTGGGACCGGCACAGAAGTAGAGAAGGGAACAGGGAGCAGCCCAGAGTCGAACCCTGGTTTCACGAACGGAAGGTGCCATAAACCAGCACGAGCTAAACCGGCTCCCTATACACAAAAATAAATAAATAAATAAATAAATAAATAAATAAATAAATAAATAAATAAAATGGAAGAACAACAGATGTGATATATCAAAAGCAGCTCTCCAGGGAAGATGTGTAAAGCAATAGCACACACCAAAAAAATGGTCTTTATTTAAACAACAATGAGTGAGTGCAAATAAAATAAAAGAAATACCTAAAAGTACATTTTTTTGGTAAAATGAGAGCCAGCTGGGTGGGTATGTTATGTGATTGTAAAGTGTTAACATGTCCAAAAACGGGTTGCCACATTGTAAAAAACTTGCTTCTGGCGCCACGTAGAGTAAACTTAATCTTTTCAAGTTTACTATAGTGCAAAACATCTTTAATCCAGATTTGTAACGTAGGAGGAGAGGGAGACTTCCAACACAACTAAATCCTATGTCTTGCTAAAAAAGTGAGAAATGCCACAAAATCAGTTTTTAGTGTTGGCAAGGTTGTCATATTGGGGACAACCCCAAACAAAGCTATTAACGGCTCAGGTTGGTGGGGCAATTTGAGGGTCTGTGATAAGAACCCGAAGACGTTAGTCCAATATTGTGTGAGCGATGGACATGACCAAAACACATGAGTTAAAGAGGCAGGCGATTGGTGACAACGATCGCATTCAGGATTAATATCTGGGTATATCTGAGAGAGTCGCGATTTAGTCCAATGTGTTCGGTGCAAAACTTTACCTTGAATTAATCCGTGTATAGCACACAATGAGGAGCTATGGACCCGCTTAAGGGATTTTATCCCAAAGGTCGTCCTGGATCACAAAACCCAAATCCTGCTCCCATGCCCTTTTAGCAGTCGCAATAGAAGACTTGCCCAAAAATAATTTCCTCTCGTACAGACATGATATCATTCCTTTTGATAGTGGTGGTGGCATCAGAAGATTGTCAAAATCATGGTCGGGTGGTCTGGATGAAAACTGATGAGTTTTTTCCTTGATAAAACTTCAGATTTGTAAGTAGCGGAAAAAGTGGTTCTTTGGGAGATCGAATTTGGATGAAAGTTGTGCAAGGGAGGCAAACGCACCCTCAATATAGAGGTCCTTGAGGGATCTGATACCCAGGGAGACCCAAAGGGAGAATGTACCATCCACTGTCGAGGGCCGAAATGAAGGTTTTTTTGCAATGGGGGATTGTAAGGAAAGAGAATTTATTTTAAAGTAACGTCTAGATTGATACCAAATTTTCAATTTGACTTTCATAACAATGTTATTGTGATATTCAGGGCTTGGTAATTGCTGAGGAGCATAAATTAATGATGTTAGTGAAAACGAGACACAAGAAGAGGCCTCAAGGCTCAACCACGCTGGGGCACCCTCTAAGTCATCTGCCTGTAGCCAATACCCAATGATGCGAAAATTACATGCCCAGTAATAAAACATAAAGTTTGGCAAGGGCATCCCTCCTGCACACTTGGGTCGTTGGAGGTATGCTTTACAAATTCTAGGAACCTTGTTGTTCCAAATGAATCTAGACAAAGTCTGATCAAGCTTACTGAAAAAAGAGATCGGAATAAAGGCAGGGACACATTGAAAAAGAAAAGAGAACTTTGGGAGCACGTTCATTTTGATTGTATTAATTCGGCCAGCTACTGACAGTTGAAGCAGCGACCATCTGTCCAAATCACTTTTAATTTTGGTCAAGAGTGGGTCAAAATTTTACTTAAAAAGGTTCTCAAATTTCCTCGTAACCTTCACACCCAAGTATTTGAAACTATCTAATGCAACCTGAAATGGGAGAACAGCAGTTGGATATGCTTGAGCAGCAACATTCACTGGAAAAAGTTCACTTTTTCCAAGGTTCAGCTTATAGCCTGAAATAAGGCTAAACTGGTGAAGAGTTCAGAGCAGAGTGGGAAAAGAGGGAGTGGGGTTCGAGACATAAAGAAGCAAATCATATCAGCATATAATGAAATTCTCAGTTCCATGCCATTTTTTGTTACTCCAGCAATCTGACAGTTGGACCTAAGTGAGATGGCCAAAGGCTCTATGGCAATAGCAAACAGCAATGGCGACAAAGGACATCACTGCTTCGTACCTCTAAAAAGAGGAAAAAAGTCAAGGTGTTATTCATTTTGATTGAGGCAAGTGGTAATGTATACAAAAGCCTGATCCAAGAAGTGAACATTTTACCAAATCCAAATTTCACCAAGACATAGAAAAGGTAATCCCATTCAACCCTGTCGAAAGCCTTCTCAGCATTTTGCCTTTGACAAACTCAGGCTCGATGGTGTCTGAAGAGTTATAGAGAACATTGAACAACCGTCTGAGATTGGAAAATGCATATCTCCCTTAAATAAATCCTGTTTGGTCCGGACTGATCACTGATGGCAAAATTCCCTCAATACGCAAAGCCAGAAGCTTGGCAAGAATTTTATAATCCACGTTTAATAGGGAGATAGGGTGATATGAGCCACAGGATAAAGGATCCTTGTCCTTTTTCAGGATAAGGGATATAGTTGCTTGTCGGAGAGATAGTGGGAGGGAACCCATTTCAAGTGAGTGTTTAAACATTTTAAGTGTTAAAGGTGCCAATTTAGGCATACATTTTCGGTAGAACTCAACAGGAAACCCATCTTGTCCAGGACATTTAGAACATTGCATCTTATTAATAGCTTGCAAAATTTCTCCAGTCGTTAGGGGCTCCTCTAATTGATCGCTATATGTATGTTCAATTACAGGAAAATTTAGACAATTAAAGAAGGAGTCCAAAGGTGTACACTCAGAGGTGTAAAGTGATGAATAGAAGTCATAAAATTGGTTATTGATTATTTGAGGATCTGTAGAGACTCCATCTGGTGTCTGAATTTGGGGAATGAGATGCGCTGCTGCTGCACTACGAAGCTGATGAGAGAGTAGTTTGCTAGCCTTGTCTCCGTACTCGTACTGAGAGTGTTACGATTTAAGTAAGGATTCTTTAGCTTGAACCGATGATAAGTGGTCGAACTTAGCCTGTAAAGACAGCCTGTCGTTATAAACCTCAGGTGATGGGCAGGTAGCATAAAGCTCATGAAGTTGTAATATTCGTGTAGTGATCTCCTCACATAGCCAACATAGGATATGATATGCCCTCTGATGAAAGCTTTAAATGTTGCCCACAAAAGGGATGGCGATATATCTGGTGTGATGTTAGTGGCAATAAAGAGGTCTATCTTAGATGCCACAAAGGCTGTACATTTTTCATCTGCTAGTAGTCGTGTGTTCAAGCGCCATGGAAGAAATGAGTAATTTTTACCAACTGTCAGGTCTAAAATCACTGGAGCATGATCAGATATGAATATAGCGTCATGGGAGCAGGAGCGAATATGCGACACAAGCCGACTATCTAAGAGGAAATAATCGATGCGAGTATATGTGTGGTGTACAGGAGAAAAAAAATATATTCTCTGCGTGAGGGATCAAGAAAACGCCACGCGTCAATGACTGAAAATTCCTAAAGTGTTAATAACTTTAGATGAATTATATTGTCTGCTAGGCTTATTTGAGGATCGATCTAGTTGACCAAGCCAGCAATTAAAGTCCCCCCCAAGGGCGAGAAAATGGGAAGTTAAATCTGGGATTTTGGAGAAAAAAGAAGTAAATATACTTCATTTTACAATAATGTATCTACCATTAGGGTCAGCAATAACGCTGGAAGGAACAAAAGTAACAGATTTATGTATTAATATGGCAGCACCACGGGCATTTGACGGAAATGCAGAATGACATAATTGGCCCACCCAACCTCTACGTAGCCTTGAGTGGTCTGAGATTTTTAAATATGTTTCGTGTAGGAATACAATCTCAGCCCCCATGTGTTGCAGATGATGAATAACTTTGCTCCTTTTAATAGGCTGATTTAAACCTTTGCAGTTCCAACTGCAAAACTTATAAGAGCGACCTGCTGGCCGGTTACTTGTGCTACTCATAACAAAACAATTGCAAGTAACATATAAAATATGACACTAAACAAGGTACGCATCTGAAGACCGAGAAAAAAAACAGTAAAACAAAGAAACAAATAAACATACCCCAAAATGTTGAAGCATCTTCCCAAACAAGATGCACGCACCCCTCTCATTACCAACTACTAGGCACCTTCTTTGCACCTCTCGAAGTCCCAGCAGAGCTCCGGCTCCTGTTAGCTCAGAGCAGCAATAGATACAAGTATAAATTGTGTTTTATCATTTAAAAAAAAGAAAAAAAGAAAAATTCAAATTTAAGAAAATAATTTGGAAAAATATAAATAATTAAAAATGTATATATATCAACACAAACATATACAATTAAAAAAATAAAATAGATAAGCAGAATAATATTTAAAAAAACAAAAGCAAAAACAAAAGAAATTAGGAATTAAAAGCTTAGAAAATAAACTAATAAATATTATACAGTCCGCATATAAACCTCAGTGAGATGAAAAATGGTTGTGCATCTTAGGAGGTAGAGTTTCCCAGAATCTTATAGGCAAAGTCAGTGGCTGCTGATGGCTCAGTAAACTTATGCACCGCCCTGTCCGGAAGGGTAATTCTCAGTTCTGCAGGATAGAACAGGCCAAATTTGACCCTAGGACAGGTGTGCAGTAGACTCTTGACGCTGGTAAACTCTGAGCACTTCTTGGCCACTGCAGATGTAAAGTCAGGAAAGATGGAGATCTTTTTGCCCTTGAAAAGGAGAGGTGTGTTGGCCCCCGCCGGGTAGCATCTTTTCTTTAACTTGAAAATAGTGCACCCTGACCAGCAGAGGTTTAGGGGGGGCCCTGTTTTGGGTTTTGGGCCAAGAGCACGATCCAGCCCCCCTGCTGGAACGTGCTCATAGAGCTCTTGGCCCAGTTCATCCAATTTCAATTGATCCTGTAAAAGTTGATCCCTGGGATCGGGCGTTTCTGCTCCCCCTGGAACATCAATCAGACAGATGTTGTTACGGCGTGATCTTCCTTCTAGAGCTTCACATTTGGTTTGCAGGTGTTTGACCTCCTCCTTTAGAGTTATCACAGTGGTTTGCAGAGAGCTCACGTCATCACTGCATGTTGTGCCTGAAAGCTCTAGATCTTTGATGGTGGCTCCCTGAAAGTTGACTGTGAGAGTTGACAGCATCTCTAAACTCTTCCTTCACGGATGAGATTTCAAACCACAACGGATGATCACAAATGTCCTGCTCCAGAACCTCCAGAGCTCTGGTAAATGTGACTTCATTGAGCGGCGCACCCGCGTTGGGTTCCGCCCGCTTCCATCATAGCTGCATCCACACGAGCCTCAGACACAGAGCCCTGGTCAGGAGTCTGCCGCTGGGATCCCCCTGCACTGCTAACTGACCGGGAATCCGGAGGACAATGCGGCGCCTTTGTTGCGGCCTGCTCCAAAAGTTAAAAAAGGTATCTAAACAGGTTAGGCTGTGGACATCTTGGTTGTTTAAAGCATCAAAAAATACTTAAGGCTGGTAGAAAAAGGAAAAACAATGGGATAAATGTGCTTCAAAATAAAATTTATGTTGCTGCTCTGCCGAGCCTCGGGAAACACGTCTTCACGCCATGGTGTCCAATAGCGCCTCCCACCCTAATTCCTATGAAGGCCTCGTTTGGGACTAACGTGGATTTTAAATCCCATTCAGACACCATAGTCACCACTTATTTTTAAAAGGATTGATATTAGCCTTTTACAATGACTATTAATGTATCTATGGTGTTCTAATTATGAAAATGCTGATGGTTTATCAAAAAAATAAATGTAAATGTAAACCGCAAAAATTGTTCAATGTCATTGGTGCTCCATTTTTTATTTTAAGATTCGGACAGAACTACAAAATGGCAAACGCACAAGTGCACTATTTAGTGAGTAGTGAAGGAATTCAGAACAGCCTTTGTAAATAGGAACCTGATGGTGCGCTGCCTCTGATCTTTTCTTTGAAAACAATAATACTTGAAAAAGGTTCCTAGATATTTATTGAAAGCAGGGCTTTAAATTAACACCTGTCCATTTCCCAGATGTGGGTAAAACTTGAATTTGGCAGGTAAAAAAAAAAAATTCATTAGCCTGGTATATTATTGATTATCATCTCAGACAGGGGGCCCAAACTTACAACTAAGACTTTTTCATTGTCTGCCCCCATTCACAGAAATTCTCCATTTCCAAATTATATTTTAATAGCCTTTGTATAATTGATTTTATCCATTGCTTCTAATTTATTTATTTATGCTTTTAATCTCTGTGTCTTGCAATTGTTGTTCTAATGTGATTAAACTATTACAAATAGCTGATTTTTTGATAGATTTTTGAAATGATTGATTGGTTGGTTGGTTGGGTGGGTGGGTGGTTTGTTGGTTGGTTGATTTGATTGATTGTGCAAAGGACTTGCATTTAGGTTGGGGAAGAAATTTCTCACAGGGTCATGCCTAGACATCCTTTAGTAAGAGTGTATTCAGACTGGGAAAACTGTTAATTTGGTCTGAATCAAGCTCTGAACCTTGTGTCTGGTCTGTTTTCAAACTGCCATTTAGCTGCCTTTCCTAGCTTGCAACAAAGCTAGCAAACACAACCACGTGAATAAAAATCTCTTCACTTCTTGGTCAGGGATTGTGAGAATGGAGCAAAGCAATTGGAGATAAAAATGATGGAATCTTCTGCTTTGCAGTCCATTTTGGGGTAGTTCATCAAAACTTTTGTATTTAGCTGACCAACTTTAAACGCCTGTATCATCACCAGGTACAAGTTGTACCTGAAAAAAGTGTTGGACCTTAAAACACTTTTTGCTGCTGGTTTTGGTTACTGGCAAGAAGACAGCTAAGAAGGTACACTGATAAATGTTTTTTGACATTTAGATTGTGAAAACAGTGAGAAGCAATATGTATCATGTTTGAGTGTATTCAGACTGAAAATTTGTTCCAGATTTTAGGAGGAAATGAACTGTGAAATGAAGTGTGGTTCACTTTAACCAAACCAAATGTGTCCAGTCTGAGTACACCCTAATACACCCTAATTTTTTTAGTTTTTTTGTGGCAAAAATCTTCAAAAAATGACAGAGAATTTCTTCTGCCCACAATTTTCATTACTACACAGCAAGTTCACTTTGAGCTTTGTTTGCTCACGAATGCTTGTCTTTTTTTAAACTGTGTGCAATGTTCAAACAGTGTATGCAAGTTTTCCTGTTTTTGACTCTGTCTGCCACCTGCCCTGATTCTCGCCTGGATCTTGACTACCCCATCTCTCCTCTGATTATCTCATGCCTGCTATTGACCCCTGCCTGCCTGACCCTGATTTAGCTTTGTGGACTTATAGCTTAGCTGAAAAACCTGCTTCAATTGCGTCCAGCCATCTGCATGGCTCTGTGTGCTGAAAAAGGGCATGACACTGCAGAAAAACCTGTCCCATATTGCATTGATTACCTTTGGATATACACTGCAGACAATAGAACAGATAAGTCTACATGAAAAGAAACCTAGTTGTAGTATTTATGGTTCAAATTAAGTTATTTTACAGCATTTTCCCATTTCTGTAACCTTCTAAAAAAGAAACTTTTTTTTTCTTTTGGGAAAATAAACAAAGCTGTTAATCAAATGAAACACTAATCAACAAAGTTTTCTTTCACAAATAATCTGAAACAAAAAAACTACAGATGAATGCTCATTTGAGCTCATTTCATTGAAGTATAAATCACACTCGGGAAGCCAGGACTCTACATTCCATATATTCCATCAATTTATCACTTTTTTATCATTGTGTGCGTATGTGTGTGTGTTTGGGGGGGAGGGGGTGTCAGCACTGTTTGTCTTGTCATCTTGTTTTTAAATGTTATTGTATTTTATGCACAGCACTTCGCACAGCACGTGTTGTTGTAATAGTGCTATATAAATACATTTTGATTTGATGACTCTAAAACCAACAAAACACCCACAGTCACACACCCACACACTCAGCTGTTAGACATGAGTTCAGCTCAAGTTTCTCTCCTTAAAATCATCTGTGCATTTTTTTCTCCTAAAACACAAACAAAAAAATGTAGTTTTGTGAGGAAACGTTTGCTACACTTTAAAGTTAAAAGAAGCAGATATTGACATGGATGAAACAGGACATGACTCTTTTTGCAAACTTTTGTTGTCTTATACATCTGTAAAGTGTCATGTTTCTGATGTGAGACAGATGCTGGAACCCGGAAGGAACACACAGGTAAGTGGATAGGTAAGTAATGGTTTATTTTCCGGTGTGGTTTGTGGCGAGAGCCATGTCTTGGCTTGGCCGGTGATCTTGGCGCGGCATGGCTGGAGGTCTTGATGCAGCGTGGCTGGAGGTAGTAGAGCGGTGAAGCACTCAGGAATACTTCAGGAATGCTGAAGCTGCTCGTGGTAACATCCACTCGGATGACACTCGTGACTTGACTGCATTCATTTTAATATTTTCTCTTACCTGTGTCACCCGGTGTATCTGGCGCGTCGGTGTCAGCTTTTGTAGCTTTTTTCTGATGCTGGAGGACATTTGTAAAAGAAGTTAAAGATTAAAACTGTATTTCAATTTCACAATAGAAAAAATGTAAAGTTGGAGTGGGACTTTAAAGCACGACTCTTTTGACTCAGAGCTAAACTTAAATCCAACACATTAAAAGTGTTCTTAAGATAGGATTTAATCATCTTTAAAACATTGCCAGAGTCCGCCCATTCCTCGCTCTTGCCAGCACAGAGGTGCTGATGCATGCTTTTATTTTAAGTCGTTTAGATCAGTGGTCCCCAAACCAAGGTTATAATAGTTTCGGATTTTTTATTAGTTTTAGTTTTTATTTCGTTTTGAATTTTTGTTTTTAAATTTATTTAGTTTTAATTAGTTTATCAGAGGCAGCTTTACTAGTTTTTATTAGTTTTTATTTTTTTAAATTGCTTCGTTTTAGTTTAGTTTTTATTAGTTTTAGTGTTAGTTTTTTCTTTTTTTTTTGTGTAAATTAGGATATTTCTCAGGTGCATGATTCAAATCACCAGAATAAGTATTGCATGATGAAAAATACATTTAAGATACATTTTGAAACACTTATTATTCAGAGGACACAAGGACAACCATCCTTAAATTAAAATACAACAGCAGATAACAGCATTACGTTATCTGCTCTCGCTTCTTTTTTGGGGAGGGCGGGCGACAGGCTAGTACTGTTGATTTGCGTTGTTGTGTGCGCTTTTTAAATGTACTTTTAGATTCGTAGGGTTTTTCCCTTTGAGGAGCGTTCCACAAATGTTGTCTCCTGCTTCGACTACAAGGCACTTACTTTTGTTTTCGACGCTGTTATATTCAAAAAAAGTCCCAAATAGGACTCTCCCGCTTTCTCCCAACTTTTAATGCAGCCATCACGCTCATGTAAATGTCTATGACCACGCTAGCCGGCAGTGTCTGACAGACATCATGTGACGTCACAGACTACGTGATGCCGTAAGGTTCAGATACACAGTAAAACTAGCAGCGTGAAGTAAATAGACTTTATTTCAACACCAAAAGACTTATGTATTAACAAAGACGAAAACGAAGTATTTTTTGGGGTTAATATTAGTTAGTTTCAGTTCGTTTTATACACACAACAAACAGTTTTAGTTAGTTTTCGTTTTTTTTAAAACTCGTTTTTATTTTTATTTCAGTTAACGAAAATGTTTTTTCAGTTCTAGTTTTAGTTTTTTCGTTCGTTTTCGTTAACTATAATAACCTTGCCCCAAACCCCAAGCCGCGGACCGGTACCGGTCCGTGGGTTATTTGGTACAGAAAAAATAAAATAACTTACACGACTTTTATTTATTTCAGAATCTGAAAGATGTTTTATTTTGAAAAATTGACAGATTCTCTGTTACATCTGTCTATGTTACTCTTGGCGCAGACCAATTCGCTCATCTCGGTCACGTGAGAGGATACCGCTAAAATAAAACCCAGGAATTACCTAAATGAATTAAAAATCAAACGTCTTTGGAAACTTTCTTTGCCAAGGGGAAAAGGCCCAGCCAGAAGACAGAAGAGGAGCCTTCGACTTCCAAAAAAAGAAAGCTGCATTTAATAGACGGTATCAGGAGTTGTACTTAAAATACGGATTTATCCCAACGAGAGATTCCCTCGAACCATTCAGCATTGTGGTGAGTTGGATTTTCCATGCACTTATTTTGAAGGCATGTTTAAATGTCATAATAATAGCGACCAGGGAGTGTTGCGGGCAGAGAGGACGTTGCTCATGTCATAATTCATGTTTATTGTTATGTTTAGAAAATACCACAGTTTTCATGCAAGTCATATTATTTTGTGGCTCAAGACCCACCATTTTAATTTCACTTTTAGTTAATCTTATCCACTTTTTAGTTTTAATACATATTGTTATATCCGTTTAATTTTTTTTTATGCATCTAATCCTATTCTCAATTTAAAGTTTTTAAATACATCTTACCAGGATTTTAGCCCAGTGTTTTTTGTGGGAGTCTTTTCTGCCAAGGTCTTGCTGGCTTGGTTGGAGGTTGTTGGCGTGGTTGTTGCCCTTGCTGGGGGCGGCTGGAGTTCAACATTGAGGCCACATGGCTGTGAAGTGGACCTCTTTGCTGTCCCGGTCTGGGTGGGCACTGTGGCGATGTTCCTACAGCCAAGCTGGTTCCTGGTATGAAGAGATTCCCAAATACTGTTTCCTCACAGTAGAGGAAGGTTAAGCCTTAAGTTTCTTTTAGAAGCTACTTTTATCAGTATTCATTGTGTGTGGAGTCATGGGTCATATGTGTTAATGGAAGGAAGTGGGAAGGATAAAGGGTATGTTGGGTTTTTATTGTTATAGTGTGTGTGTGTGGGTGGGCGTGCGTGTGTGTGTGTGTGTTTTTAATGTTAAAGCACTTCGAGTTGCGCAAGGTATGAAAAGCGCTGCTTTGTAAATAAAGTTTGATTTGATATTAATGACTGATGGTGACATTTTTCTCAATTCCACTAAATTAGCAATAAATCCAATACGTTATTGATTTCTAACTAAAGGAATACCTTGAAAGAAAATCCCTTAAAACAAACTACATGTCGTTTAAAGCATTGACAAAAAAAAAAAAACTAGATAGATATAATTATGAATTTGGCAAAATTTGAATGAATTGAAAGAATTGAAGGTGGTTAACATTTATGACTCAAAGTGTCTCTCTGAGATTTAAACATTTTCAGAATCTGATTTTATTTCCACTCGCTGCAGCTATTTCTTTTCATACTTCTGACATCATCATAAGTTACTGTATTGTAACTGGACACCAGGGCTGCTATCTTTGCTAAAGGACAGCCTGGGACGCTATTTGCACGCCTCATGGGGAGGACATTGACGGCATGACGGACTGCATT
>CM074499.1:26646436-26674602 GCA_037389245.1 Oryzias sinensis | reverse complement strand
ACAGATGAATGTTTTGCTTTCCAGCAAGTTCAAGTGTAACAAATGGAACAGACTGTTATTATTCTTATTTAGGGTCTAGGTTGTGTTGGGGCCAATGCCAATCATCCTCAGGAAAGGGAACCTTTTGTCTCCTTTCTAAAGGAAATCCCAGTTTTGAATTTCCCCGTCACACAAGGTTGTATTCTTGAATTTAAAAAAGAAACCTGGCAGATGAGGAGAACATGCAAACTCCACACAGAGAATCCCCAGAAGGCTTTTCAGCAGATGTCACTAAGCCACACCCCCATCATTCATTAATGGTCATTTGGTCATGGAAAGTGAATGGTGAATAAGTCATTAGTTCACAGTTGTGTGCTGAGTTGCAATATTTGTTGGTTTATTTGTCGAAAATAGTTTTTCTGGCTATAAGATCAGGAGCTCTTTGCTGCTTCAGTCTCCACAGCAATTTAAATAAAGAAAACATAATTTTAAGCTTAATTTTCTTTAAAAAAAATGTCATGATCAAAAAATGCTACAAGAACATGTTTAATATACCATTTTCATCTGAGTCTTTAAGAAATGGAACCAACATGTTCTCTTATTATACAGGTTTTTAATCACATATTGAGACAGACTCTAAAAAGACACATTAAATAAGAATTTGAATAAACACAGATTAAAATACAACTAAGAATGCAAACCAAATCTATGAAGTGACCGACATAAATGTGGAGGTATTTGACTCAGTGGAATGCAATTTTTGACATGAGTTGGCCAAGCAATTGAATTATTACTGAGAGTACCATGGCCTAATACAGGGGTCGGCAACCTTTACCACTCAAAGAGCCATTTGGATCTGTTTACCATAGAAATGGAACCACAGGGAGCCGCAACACTGGTTTTGGCTATATATCGCCTTAGTTCATTTGGCCGTACTTGTATTGATTTAAAATGCTGTCAGGATATTTATTTAAGTATTTATTTTAATAATTATTGAGCGTGATGTTTCCTTTGATCTTTTGTCAATTTTTGACAACCTTGAAAAGACTTTTCAGTCTGTCAAACACCCAGAGTTAAGATGAATAAGATGATGAAAACAAAGGCAGACTACTTTTTTTTTTTCATTAAATCCTTTAAACCAATAAAGTAAATTCATTCATGGATGACAACTATTTTTTATTAAGAAGGAGCTATTAGTTTGTTGCAGGTCTGGAATCACAAGCGGTGACTCTAAGCCCCGCCTCTCTTCCTGTTCACATCCTCTGCAGCTCCAAGTTGTTTTCCCCAGGGTGCTACTCCCCCCATAACGGGTTCTACACAGACAGCGCAACATACGGTCATCATAGCAAACAGTTGATAGGATAGTAGGGGCGCCCTAACGCAAATTTAATAAATTTTACGTGGAAATGGGGGGTTTTAGTCTAGGAAAAAAAAAGGCTTTTTATTTTGGCGCTCATGTGCCCCCCACGAGATCGCCGCTGGCTGTCATTTTAGAAGAACTTTCGATCCCATAACAGACCCTGGTCATCTTCACAGCGCAGATATCCGTGCTCACCCTGCTCTCTTCCTCCTGCCCGCTCCCACAAAAATCTTAGAAGATGACAGTTATTTTACAAAATCACACAGAGCCGCGGCACAAGGGTGAAAGAGCCGCATCCGGCTCCGGAGCCGCAGGTTGCTGACCCCTGGCCTAATATATAGTTCAATTCAAATCCGGTTATTCATACACAAGTAGCCTAGAGGTAAATAAGCAGTTCAGGTTCTCAGTCTGTCCTTGGAATAGGACCAAAGATGAATGATATGTGACTGGGATAAAATTGGACCCAATGTGGGCCAAGCTAACACCAAGCCCACTATAACTTAGAAATTAAATCCAACTCAACTACAAAAAACATGGACCTACGCCATTTGTACATTATATGTACACCATTTAAGAGGGTTTTTGACCTTGTGTAGTTGTTGCTCTTGCCTGTTTTAGCTACATTTTTAACTGATGACATTTTATCTTATCTGTTGTCTGAGTTTGTGTTTAAATACTAAGTCAAAGAGGAAATATTTGTTTAAAAAAAAAAAAAACTTAAACACAAGCCTTCACTGCTCCTCCAGGGACTCATCCACAGTTTTTCATTACAAAAATGTTTGAAGAAAAGATGATTCAGTGAGGGATAAAACGCAATAAAAAGATGAGTGAAGGCTTATCTTTATAACCTGCAACAAAGAGACCCAAATATCTCCCTCTACTCTAATGAGACCACCAGAGGAATGACCTTTTAACCTGATCAACATATGCTAAGCTCCACCTGTCTGCGTGTCTGTCTGTCTGGCTCAAGCACAACAGTGTTTGTGTGTCCATCTGAATGAATTTCTCTCCTCTTGATACAATCCAAGCCCCTACAATGCGATAAAGTTTGCTGCACATTAATGATCAATTTCACCTAAACCTAGTGGGAAGTAATGCATCACCAAGCTTTTGTTTTTTCTACAAAATCCTCACAAAACACTGTTTATGTGGACCAATAGAAATGTGGACCGATAGAAATGGCACCACTTGTGAGGCAGTTTGCCAGATGGAGCATATTGCATGTCTGCGTGTGCACGTGTGGCTCTTTGACTTGTCCCAGAGGTATCAAATATTAGCAGACAAGCCAAAGTGAACATATTGCAGATTAGAAGGGGGCCTGAGCGATCACTTGGCAAGACTGCGCCTTTGTTGCCACTGGGGGAACGGACGACAGAGATGTTCTCCTCACAAGAAAGACATTTTTAAAAAGTCTCACAAACAGGTGCTCATGCCGTACCCCACCATAGCCTTCATAGATGGTATTTTATATAAATATTTGTTAACCTTAAACCAGTCAAACATCAAAATGCTGAAATACATACACTGTAGTGATGAAAATATTGATTTTTTTATGCAACGTTCTTAATGAATGAATCATAAGAATAAACGGCTAAATTTATTTTTACTTGGATTATCTTTTTGTTCCTTCACGTTTGAAAAAAAACAAAGTCATTGGTGCGTTTTCATCAAGTCGATACTTCTTTTCTGATCTCACACATATTTTTAGGTTGTTCTTAACTTTTTTTTTCTAATAAATGTGGTAATTAAATTGCAGAAAAAAAGGTTACAAAACAAACAAACAAACAAACCATAACACATTTTCAGACATAATCTACACGTTTCTACCAACGAGCAGTGGGCCTAAAATAACCGTTCAAAAGAGGCCTCATTCAAACAGACATGAAGTCTGTGAATGGCGAATGCGAAATGGCTCCTAATGAATGACTCTGACCATCAAACCGGCCCCTCATAGTGGAAAAAAAATGATTATTTAATTTGAGTGAATTAAATAAAATCTCTTAACCCTCTGCGTTGTCATTTTGTGTGAGCTAATTGAATTTCTCAGAAGTTGTGTTCATATTCAAGCTATTCATTTATTCTTGGCGTTATTTGCTAACCTCAATTCAGTGTGGCAGCGGATCTTTAAAAACATCGTCATAAGGTCCTAAATTTTATTTGACTTAAATCAGTCCTTAAAAAGAACTAAGTTGTCTTAAATTTTGGTGAACGGGTCTTACATTTTTTTCTTGTCAATACGATGTGACTTCTTGTGACAACAAAACTATTCCCAGGATGCACTGTGACTAAAGTTCATGGTTTGTGAATCGTTTTAACTCAGATAGCTAAATCACTCATGCCGGTTGGTGTGGGAAAACAGGAAAGTGCATTTTCAGTGAGAAAACAGGGATTACTCATGGTGGTCAAAACTGGTTAGTGGAAATCCTTCTGAAGCAAATGGTTTGCAAAAAGACATTTAAACTTGGAACAATGGGGATCTTGGCTCTCAAATTGCACGAGTAGAGCAAGAAACAGCACTCTAGCTGTTTTCAAAAATCTTTTTGTCTTAATTTAAATTTTGATTGTTCTTTAAAAAAATCTGCTAAAAAATCTGCTGAAATTGTGTGACGCTGACAATTGTCTAATCTCAATTTAATTCCTTATTAAAAGCCTTTTTCTCTGTAGATGCAGAAAAACTAACATTTGAGTGCACGTTATTCTTTTTCTTTTTTTTCTTTTTTTTAACTTGTCCTGTCCAACAACTGGGCAGTCAGATGAGAGCTGAGGGCCTCTTGGGTTGGACATATTTTACTTTAACAAGAGGGGTTATTAATCTTCAGACAAACCAAAGGTATGTCTGAATAAACCCCTTTTGTAATTGAGGCCAAACTTTATTAATTTCAAACATGTCTGAAAATCTTTGGTGTTGGACCGGACGGAAAAGGAAAGAGGGGAAGAAGAGAGAGGGACGTTAGAGAGAGGGGGGGAAGGAGGGTGATAATAGGAGGGGAAGGGGGGTAAGACCATGAAGCAGCATAAAGCAACAAGTTTACTGGTTGTTAATCATTATGGTAAGGTTTAAATGTAAAAAAAAAAAAAAAAAAAAAAAGGGCGGAGCCTGTCCACACACACTCAAATGTTATGAACACACCTGTTAGTTGCAAAAATGTCCACCTGTCGACATGTACACAAAACAGATAGTGTTCACACGCATACTTATGCCTTAAATCCAACTAGTGTGAAATATTTCAGTCATTCAGTCATGCAAACTGTTAGTGCAAAGGTGAGCTAACACCTGTGCCCAGGTGAGTGTTTA
This sequence comes from Oryzias sinensis, assembly GCA_037389245.1. Taxonomy (NCBI): domain Eukaryota; kingdom Metazoa; phylum Chordata; class Actinopteri; order Beloniformes; family Adrianichthyidae; genus Oryzias; species Oryzias sinensis. The sequence continues at coordinate 26,669,968 of CM074499.1, read as the reverse complement.
TGTTCTTCTAAAATGGATGGTGGAACGTGAAAAGAAGGAGGGAGAGTGCCCAGCCATCCCCACCCCAAGACCCCCACCGCACCAGCAGCGGCAGCCGGAATCCCCCCAACGCCACACGGGAACCGGCAGGGAACAACCGCCGCCCGGGCGACCAAGCCCGACCAAGCCCCCCACCCAGGCCAGTGTGCACGTTATTCTGCTTTATGAAGCAGGGATGGACAGAGCAAAGGTTTTTGTTCAGGTCATGTTTATCTTAACTTACATCAGTCGGGTTTGTCAAACTCTGGAACGCTCTGCTTTGGTTCCCTGTGTCTATTGGCTCGACTGAGGCTTTTAAATCACACTTCAGGACCTTTTAATATCAGAATTTAGCTACATCTGGGTGTTTATGCCTATATGATTTTGAAATTTTATATTTTGCATCTTTAACCCTTGTGCTATCTTAGATGACCCCACCTTTACATTGACGTGTTCTCCCTACCATGACAAAGGTGGATAAAGGTGGAAAGATGTCATGTAATCCATGGACACCAGTGAAGATCACAAATCATTGAAGAAAAAAGGTTCAGAACACTGTCTAGTGGGTCTAGATGACCCCACTCCCAACGTTAAAGTGCCTAGGATAGCACAAGGGTTAATGTGTTCTCCCTCTTGTTTTTCTCTCTTTAAATCACTTTGTTATTCTTTCTGGGAACGTTTATTTAATGATACATTTTATTTATATGGATACATATAAATACATATACATTTATTTTCAGTGGTTTAGATTATTCTAATGCCCTGCTCTCTGGTTTACCCAAAAGGTCTATTTCAGTCAGACAACTCTTGCAGTAAGAAATATTTATTTGACATTTTCCACATACTTTAGTTGGCATTCACATCTTTTGGTTTGGCATAAGGCTCCGTTCAATTCCATGAGAGATTTCCATAAAACTTTCGGGTAACAAAAACCCCCCTTACGGAGCCCACAGGTGGAAGCCGGGGAGGAGGGTGGGGCGAAAAATGAGCGCTGAAGGTAAGAAAGAGAATGAACGCCTGCGCACCTGGGCTTAAATAGGACGCTGAGCAGGTGCGTTAATTGACTGAACCGCCCTAGGGTAAGCTGAAAACACTGCTACGAGTTATCGCCCGAAATACGATTGAATCGTCATTTCAAATCTACAACTATTGCAGAACTCAGCGGCACGAGTTCTGACAAGGACCAGAGGGCGGGAACACATTACACCGGTTTTAAAATCGCTGCATTGGCTCCCTGTGCGTTTCAGGATTGATTTTTAAAATTCTTTTAATGGTTTATAAATGTTTAAATGGTCTTGGGCCTTCTTATTTAAAAGATATTATGTTAAAATATGAGCCCTCGTGGACCCTGAGGTCCTCCGGCGCTGGCCTCTTAGTTGTTCCTAAGATAAGCACCAAAACTTATGGAGCGGCTTGGTTCTGCCATTACGGTCCTCGCCTGTGGAACAGTCTGCCGGAGAACCTCAGGGCTGCAGAAACTGTAGAAGTTTTTAAGAAGAGTCTCAAGACCCACCTTTTTAATTTAGCTTTTAGTTGATTTTAACTGCTAATTTATTCTAGTAGTTTTAGTACAGGCTATTTTATGTATTTAATTTCATTGTATGCATCTTATTCTCAATTTTATGTTTTTATATACATATATACATCCCAGAGATTGAATCTTTTCCATTTTCATGATGTTATTTGCCAAAAGGCAAAGGAAGTACAAAAACAACAAACAAACCCAAAACTTTCTGTTTTTTTAAATGCGCTTTTAAAGGCACATTTGGTTATGTTATTTTCTCTAAACCATGAGTTTCCTAAAAACGTCAGTCAATTTACTGAAATGTGGAAGATTTTCTTTTTTTTCCAAACTTAGAAAAAATAAAGCAAAAATAAAAATCAAACACATAAAATGATGTTTGACACTTTCAGGCATAAACTTGTTAAAATCTCACCGATCTCCCTAAAACATCAAACATTTTAAGTGCAAAAAGCTGCTAATTGTTATCTTAACTGCACACTAAATATAATTTATTGCACACAAACTATTCAAATACTCCTTTATATTTATGTACTTTATAATTATTTAAACCAAACCAAAAATAAAAAGCAAGTTCAGACACTAGCTGCACGCAGATTTGATAACTTCATTTGGAAATAAATGCTAAAAATAGGTTTGTTTTAACCCTTATGGGTGAAAATGTAAAACATTGAAAGTGGTTCTGCAGGAAAACACCCCTGAATAAAGTAAGAACTAATTAAGCGAATAGTTATGCAAAGGGAATCATAGTAGTAGGTTTAGGGGATCCAGTTTCAGGTCTGACTCCTCCCCCATGAGCACATATATACCAGCTCTTTTACCAGCTAATTCAGGATTGACAAAGCCTTTTGGATAAGAGGTGAAACGTCTTCTAACTCTAAAAACTAAGTCCAGATGACAGCCCCTAAACCTACTACTATGATGGATTCTACCTGGATGAATGAGAGTCTTCATCGACATGCAAAGGGAATATTAAGAAAAGAAATCATAACAGCAATTTAATAAATGTTCTAACAAGCCATTGTTGATTTATTTCAGAGGTGGATTAATCATCTGTCTAACTGCCAGTTTAGTGACACAGTATTTAATGTAATGTACTCTCAGTAATAATTAAATTGCTTGGCCAACTCAAAATGAATTTGACAAATGACATAAAATAATAAAAACCATAGGTTTCCTTCTACAGCTCTTTTTCTTTGAACATGATGCATCAGACAGAAAAATTAGTTGGTGCTGTCAGCTGCTGTTTTGCATGATCGGTACAATGATAGATCTGTTAAGTTCAGCTAAAACACCCACACAGACATACAGTTGCTTCTGTTCCGGGCGGACCGTGACCAGCAGCCGGTAAAAGCCCCTTGGGGGTGGATTGTGCGTCCATATCAACAAAGGTTGGTGTAAGAACTGCCCGTTGGTGAACAGCCACTGCTCCGAGGCAATAGAGCACATGACTGTTAAATGCCAGCCACACTATCTATAATGCTTACGCTAACGGAGCACTAACGGAGGTCCATAGCAACATCAGATCGCTCTAGCATAACACCCAGAGGCATTTTATTTGCAGGAGACTTTACCCATGTAAACCTGACAGAAACTTTGCCCAAGTTCCACCAATATACTACCATTCCAATATGAGGAAATAACACCCTGGACTGTGTCTACACCAACAAAAAGATGCCTACGAGCTGTCCCCCATCTCGACTTGGGCTTCTCCAACCACATCGCAATCATGTTGGTCCATGCTGCCCACCCTTTCCTCAGACGCCAGCCACCAACACAGAGGACAATCACAGTGTGGCCCAGTGAGGCTGCCCCAGCTCTGCAAGACTGTTTTCAGCACATATACTGGCAGATCTTCAGGGAGGCAGCTTTGCTTGAGGGGGAGGTGGACCTGGAGGAATACACATCAGGTCGTCACCAGCACCAGGACTGCAACGGATTACCCCAACCAGAAAGCCTGGCTAAACACAGAGATCCAATCTCTTCTGAAAAACAGGAATGCTGGGCTCTGGTCTGGTGACAAGGTGGCAGATCCAATAATCCCTGTAGGGTGTGGAGAGGCATCAAGTGCATCACAGTCTACATCAACAGAGGTGTACATTGGCCGGGGACCCCTCTCTTCCAGACGGACTCAACAATTTCTACTCCCGCTCTAAGAACTTCGACCACTCCTCCCCAGCACAAGGCTCACCTTTCACCTTTCATTGAGACACCCTCCAGAGGATCATCCCCAAAACATCCTCAGAGACAGGTCTGAATGACTGTTGGCCAGTACCCTGATAGTCATGAAAGTTTTGAAAAGCTGGTCAGACTCCATTGATTTCATCAAGGACCTGCACCAATATGCATACAGGACAAACCGATCCACAGAGAACGCCATCTTCTCTGTGGTCCACACAACCCTCAGCCACCTAGAAATCAGGAACTGGTACGTTCGCCTGCTCTTCGTGGATTTCACATCAGCCTTCAATCCAATCATCCTACAGACCCTCATACAAAATCTACAGTACTGACAGGGTTATGACTTTTTCCTTAATAAAGAAATGACCACATAGGAGATGAAAATTTTTGCTAGACTCATGCAGAAGGAGAATTGGTCTGTCTCCGCGCAAACTGTCACAGAGGAGTTCTGCCTTCCCAGTGTATCCAGTCTGGTTTTATTGGTGGCTGGGGTTGATAACATAAAAGTGGGTCATTCAATCAAGCAGTATAGGAACATCATATCTTGTATAGTCAGCACTTTTCACGCAATTGTTTTCTTACTGAAAGATAGAACGGAAACAATCATATTAAGTTGATAATAGTGTGTAAGCAAAAGATAATTATATAACCCTAACAAGTACATACACTTGGACTAAGCTGATCGCAACCATGATCGCACCGTAAACGTCTGGTCTGGGACCAGAGTCATAAGAGTCACACATTTCATTTCATCCCTGTGCTCAAATGAAAATGAAGATACCCTTGAATCCTTAAATCCTAGTGGAATGATGATGAACTGCAGGGTAGAAGACATGGATCAAATTATATTCAATGGGTATTTAGGGAAAGTTGGATCATGCTAATGAGATAACGGTCTTAGAAATATCAAATATGATACAAATTATTATATAGTGTTAAAGATGCTCAGATTTCACTGAGATCCATACAGATTTGCAGCATTCAGTCTAAAAAGGGGAATCTCTGGACCCAGGAGATCTTTAGTATGTTCATTGTAATGGCATGAAGATGTCTCCGTGTCTGCCTGGAGCGAGCCCTGATCTCCCTGTCCTTACAGACACAAACTCTGCTGCGTATCATTTCAGCTTAGAGCTTGGAGATGTTCATGGTGAACCTTAAGCTCGACGGCTAATACATTTTAATAGGGGTCAAAGCTGCTGTGTCGAGGAGAACCACACAGTTTCTGCTCTGGTCTATTAACAAGCACGCACAGAGCACGCCGTGGTTAATTCCGTCTTTAGTAGTGACTGAATCAGGTTAAAGAAAGTAATTAACTTTAAATAGCCCCAACCACCAAGCCAATTACCACGATGTGTGCGTTTTCATGTTCATGCTCATTTGCTGAGTCTTTGAGTTTTGATGAAGGCATCTTGTTTGTTCACACGAGCTGCTTTTCCAGCTTTGCGTGTGGCGAGCATGATTGATTTCTTTTATTTTTTTTATAAGTCTGGTCATTCTGGGAAATTAGAGTTATAATATGAATTGAGATTGCCCTGGGGCCCCTTCTGCTATTACTTAACAGTGATTTGAGTGCTGGTAGCCCGACAGCGGTGACACTGAGCAAAAAGGCTAATAGCAGCTCAGGGAGGGAAAGCAAAACAAGATGCGGGCGATTGGAGCAACATAAGAAAAGAAAATTAAATGGTCATTCAGCCGGAGAATGGGTGAGCCAGTCAGTCAGTGAATCTGTCATTCTCTCTGTTGGGGTGGAAAAGAGCGCAGTGCAGTGGTACAGGCAGACTTTGTTGATGTGGGTGAATCAGATCTCAGCTGGCGTCTGGCTGTTTGCTGCCTGCTGTCAGTCACTTTTCCAAACACAACAGCTTATTTTCCAGCAGTGACGGCAGACGAGTAGACATGGCGGAAAAAAGGAGGGAGGCTAACACACTGTCCAGACTTCATCAATCAACCTGAGCTGCTGCTGCTGCTGCTATATTTCTGGCTGCACCCTTAAAACTCTGAAGGCCAAACAGAGACACTTCTGCAAACGTTTCCAAGGACATATCGATGCAGGTTTACAGGAAAAAGTGCAGAGGTCTGTGACATCAGTGATCCCGACATCACATTCTAGAAAGCGTAAATGCTGTTTGAAAAAACGTTTACATTTGATTTTAGACAAAGGAAAGAGGGAAGATGATCATTTAAGCACAAAGATAACACTGATTTAACCTTTCAATGCTGGAACTTTAGCTCCAGTGTTTACATTCTATCAACTACCAACATTTTCAGCCGTCTAGGCAATTAACGGATATTTACCTTGGAAACTGAAAATGGACTTCACAAGACCCTTCCAGTGACATCGGGTGGTAAGAAGCCCACTCTTACTACAAATGAGAAGAATAACAGTGACATAGACCTGAGTGATGTTGTGTCTTTTCCGAAACTTTGTGCGGAGGAACTCAGTGTTAAGCCAAAGCGAAAAGATGACAAAACATCCGAAATAAAGCTCACAAACAGATTTTTACCCCTTACACGATGTGAAGTTAAAGAACAAAGTGAAATTGGACCACAGAATAGGAGTCATAATGTTGGCAACAAAGCACAAGCAGAAAGAAAATCTGTGCCAAACGTCAAGGTCAGAGATACGCTGCTGCTTGGAGATGGCGCTATCAGTGGAGTCAGCCACAGAAGAATGCAAACTTTATGTTGCCCAAGTTCTACTGTTCCAGTGATTACAGGACTCTTATCTAAAGTCTTGTACCAAGGAGTTAAACGAATAATCGTCCATGTAGGTGCTGTCGATATAAAAAAAGAACAATCTGAACGTCTGAAAAAAGACTTCATCAAGTTATTTGAAGAGATCGACAAAGTAGAGGTTGAAGCATTCATCAGTGGACCTCTTCCTAACATCGATGGGGTGTCACTCAAGTTCAGCCGTCTGTTTCAGCTGAACAATTGGCTCTCCAGAGAGTGTGCTTCCAGAGGATTCCATTACATTGAGAACTTCAATACATTCTGGAAACGAAAGGACCTATTCATGGGAAGAGGCCCACACCTGAACAGAGGTGGAGCAAGAGAGTTAGTGAAGAACCTCCTCCACGCTCTGGGGCATAGAGGCCAAGGCCCTGAAAAGGCAGTAAGGAAGGACCGAGCCAGTGTCCCAGGAACTACAGCACAACGGCAACAACAACGACCTCCACCACCGGTCAAAGACTTGGATCCAGCAGCACCAGCACAACAACCACCTCCATCTAAGGACTCAGCTGCACCAGCATCACAACAACCACCGCCAGCTAAGGACCCAACCGCAGAACCACAACAACAACCACCAGATTTGGCCCCAGAAATACCACCATCTGACCAGCTCTGGGCGCCCCCTGCTACATCTACTCCCAGTGAAGACTCACTTTCCTTTTCATCCCCCCCACTTTCACCCATGGCCCTACCTAGCCATTTTGATAGCCTGATTAAGTCAGGAATTAAGATGGCTCCCCTAACACCTGTGAGCCTCACACCACACAGGAGCTCTCCTACCCCTCCAGCGCCCCCTCCACATCCTTCACCCAAAGTCCCTCCAACACGTCCTTCATCCAAAGCCCCTCCAACACGCCCCCTCCGTCGTTCACCCAAATCCCGTCCAGCTCCCGCTCCTCCTGGTCAATCACCCAAACCACCCTCAACTCGACCTCCCCTGCGCGCCTCTAGACGTGCTATCCCCCAGAGCTAGGATGAAACGGGCCCCCAGTGTCCTAGGAAAGGTTATGTCAAACTGGGGCCCTGGGATGAACAGCTTCCTTCTGGTGCTATACCTGTAGTTGCACCACGTAGAGTGCTAAAAAGGGCGGTTAGACTGTCCAATCACAGAAATCTAGTTGATATCCCTTGCAAGAAGGTTTTGACCAGTCCCAAGGAAACTAATCTCAAACTTGCTGCACTCAATGTCAGATCTTTATGCAACAAATCATTTTTAATCAATAATCTTATCTCTTCTTTTAATCTTGATTTTATGTTATTAACTGAAACATGGCTTGACAAAAACACAGGAAACATAGTTCTAGTCGAATCAACTCCCCCAAACTACAAACATGAATCGGAAATACGAGAAAATAAAAAGGGTGGAGGCGTTTCTGCACTGTTTAGAGATAATATTGCAACCCGCAGACTATCATTTGGTGTGTTTTCATCATTTGAGTATGTGTCCTTTAAGATTGAGTTAAAACAAACTCCTCCCTTACTCTGCATAGTCATGTACAAACCTCCTCAGCACAGCCAAAGTTTCATTGATGATTTCACTGAAATGCTCTCAGTTGTGTGCACAGAATTTGATGGTCTAGTCATTACAGGTGATTTTAATGTTCATGTTGATAATGTCAATGACAGACATGCAAAAGAGCTCAATGCTGTCCTTGAAACCTTTGATCTAATTCAGCATGTGAGTTGCCCCACCCACAACAGAGGGCACACTCTGGACCTGCTCATCACAAAGGGGGTTAATATTCACAATGTCAGTGTGGTTGATGTCGCCCTCTCTGATCATTTCTGTGTATTCTTTGACCTGTCTGTTTCTCCCAAACCACCGCCTGGCCCTGCAGTTGTCCAAAGGAGACAAATAAATGAGAGCACTAGGGCACAGTTTGTAGAAATGATAGACCTTGAAAACGCCTCTGGTGCCAATGTTGATGAAATGCTGAATTCTGTTACTTCTAGCATCTTGAATGTTCTGGATGCCATTGCCCCTATGAAGGTTAAATTGAGAAAACATAGACAGAAAGCTCCCTGGAGGAACGATGATCTAGTCAGGGCACAGAAACAACAGTGCCGCAGAGCTGAGCGAAAGTGGCGCAAGTCAAAACTCCAGGTTCATTATGAAATGTATAAGGGGGAGTTGTATGCTTACAACCAGATCTTATGCAGAACAAGGGAAAGGTACTTCTCTGAAATCATTGGAAGTTGCAGCAGCAACTCTCGTGTCCTGTTCACAACAGTAAACAGATTAACTAACCCTCCAACCCAGCTACCAATAGAACTAGTTTGCACACCTAAATGTAATGAGTTTGCTGTATTTTTTAATGACAAGGTTCAGGGCATTAAAAAAGCCATCGACTCCACAACACATATAACTATCGAACGGCCACCTACTCACTCTAAGCTGACTCACTTTATACCTGTCACTGACCAAACTGTCCAAGAGACCATCACCCGTCTGAGCTCGTCTACATGCTGCCTTGATGTGTTACCCACTAGATTTCTAAAGTCTGTCCTGAACAGTGTGTTGCCATCAATTACTCAAATAGTTAACATGTCTCTTCAATCTGGAATATTTCCAGAGGCCTTAAAAACTGCAGTCATTAAACCTCTCTTGAAGAAGAGCGGTCTTGATCCCACTGTACTGAATAATTACAGACCTATCTCTAATCTGCCATTTTTAGGAAAAGTCCTTGAAAAAGTTGTCTACCAACAGCTCACTGATTTTCTCTTATTAAACAATTCATTTGATGTTTTCCAGTCAGGTTTTAGACCCCATCATAGCACAGAAACTGCTCTTATCAAGGTAACCAACGACGTCCGCCTGAACACTGATGATGGCAAAGTCTCTGTCTTAATCCTGCTAGACCTGAGTGCTGCCTTTGATACTGTTGATCATGGGATTCTTTTGCACAGACTCCAAGACTGGGTTGGCATCTCTGGATCTGCCCTAAGTTGGCTCAAGTCTTATCTAAAAGACAGGAAATATTTTGTTGAAATTGGGAGTTGTGTCTCAGACTACATGGCCTTGACTTGTGGTGTGCCCCAGGGATCGATCCTGGGACCCCTTCTGTTCAACCTCTACATGCTGCCACTAGGGCAGTTAATACGCAGTAATAACATATCTTATCACAACTATGCAGATGATACTCAGATCTATGTGTCACTGACAACAGGTGAATATGGGCCGGTGGATTCACTTAGCCACTGCCTCCAACAGATCAGTGCGTGGATGCAGAACAACTTTCTCCAGCTAAACTCAAACAAGACCGAAGTTATTATTTTTGGCCCACAGAAACAAAGAGAAAGAGTCAGTAGCTACCTTCATTCTCTGTCTCTTAAACCCTCAAATCAAGTCAGAAATCTAGGGGTAATCATGGACTCTGACCTAAACTTTAACAGCCATATCAAGTCAGTAACATCAGCAGCATTTTACCATCTGAAAAACATTGCCAAAATCAAAAACATAGTGTCAAAACCAGACCTGGAGATACTTATTCATGCATTTGTCTCCAGTAGGTTAGACTACTGTAACGGCCTGCTCACCGGCCTCTCCAAACGAGCTGTAAAACAGCTTCAGTACATCCAGAATGCTGCTGCTCGAGTCCTGACCAGAACCAGGAAGTATGATCACATTAGCCCTGTGCTCAGGTCTCTGCACTGGCTCCCTGTACCTCAAAGAATAGACTTCAAAGCAGCTCTGCTTGTGTACAAGTCTCTCCATGGCCACGCACCAAAGTACATCTCTGACATGTTAGTGCCATATGAACCATCTCGTACTCTGAGGACCTCAGGGGCCGGCCTCCTGTTGATTCCCAGAGTCAGAACTAAACAAGGGGAATCAGCGTTTCAATATTCTGCAGCTAAAATCTGGAACAGCCTCCCTGAAGTCGTAAGACAGGCCTCTTCTGTGTTCATGTTCAAATCTAGACTTAAAACATTTCTGTTTAGCCGTGTATATGACTGAAAGGTCCTATCTGCACTTTTCTTTCCTTTCCTTCCTTTATTTTTAAACATTTTTCAAATTTTTTCTTTTCTTTTAAAGTAAATTTTACGTTGATTATTTCAATGATGTATTGTGATTTTAATGCATTTTTCTGTTTTGTGAAGCACCTTGAATTACTTTGTGTACGAATTGTGCTATACAAATAAACTTGCCTTGCCTTGCCTTGCCTTAACCTGATCCCAGCTGATTCTGAAGTGAAGAAAAGCAGCTTGTGCTGATATGCAACAGTAGCTGCGATCCCATTGACTATGAAACTATGTGCAAAATGGATTTGTGATAGTAAATTTGCCAAATGAAAACAAGACAATTTCGAAAAACTTGCATTGTTAAAAAAAAAAAAAAGTTTTTGCGCTTGGAGATAGTATGTGACGCTTTTCTAAATTGATATATATCGCAAAACTGCAATGGAAACACTTAAGACTTTCAAATTAAATGCTGCTAGGCCCTCTTGCCAGGTCATCATTGTAAATGAGAATTAAATAAACGATGCAGTATTTGTCATTTAAAATGACATTTTAAACTTTTTTAAAACATTTTTATCTGCTGCTTCTGTTTGGCAGACTGCGTCATCATCTGATTTCAGTTTTTTGAATATTTTAAATATGTTTTAAATATGTTTTTGTGGTGTAAAATGTTATTTCAAAATCAATATATGAATAGTAAAAATGTTATTTTCTTTGCTTATATTTGGACATAAACCAGTTGCATGACATGAAATGCTTTGGAGAGAAAACACTCCTTCACCTGGCCATATTCTGACCTTTGCTTGCAGCGCAGAGCCACTTATTTGGACACTGTTTTGCACACTCATAACTGCCAATTACTAATTGCCATGGGAACGCTAATCTACTTCTGGGATTTCATGATGGAGTTTTGCAATTTGGCACCAATAAGACCAGGAGAGACACACCTTCAAATCTTACAACTTAAGGTACAACCCAAACAAAAACTGAGGCGAATGAGAAGAAAAGAGGTTTAAGAGGAGGGACAAGCAACAGGCAGCAGTAGCACCCGTTTTAAATTGTCTGTGATAATGATAAATCCTGCAGTAAAATGGTTACAGTCGAACCTGGGTGGGATTATATAAATTTGCTTCCTTCCACTTCCTTTCAAGCAATATCTAATTTTATGTCTAATTATCCTAAGTTTGATATGTCATTGTATGAATGTATAACTGATGATTGTAATGTTTTTTTGTGTGTATTATTCTTATTTAATTGCTTAAAATAAACCATTTCTAATCAAAATACAATCAAGTGTAGATAATGCAGTCTTATGTATTTATTAATATAATCTTATAATATTATTCATTTTACTGTGCTCTGCCATGTTGAGGGATGAATTTCCGTTCAATTCTGCTCCATCTGAATGGGAGGGTTGGAAACTTAGATTTTTTTTATTGATCATGACAATAGTTTATCATAAGTAAGTATATAGAATGAAACTCCTGATGCTGTAAAGATTGCTGTTATAAAATGTATTAATAAGAACTATAATGGTTCATAAAGAAAAAAAATGATATTATGAAGTTATTTTTCCATCATGGCCTTATTTTCTTGTGAGTCAAGGGATGAGGAACTAGACGTCATCTCACATTTCGTCAGACTAAACGATGATGGACATCAGAGCATCAGAATCAGACAAAACCGCCTCGCGGGTCTGGATCGTTCCGGCAGAATCTGGCACATTTTGAACAGAAAAGGCGAAAACAAAAACAGCATATGTTTCAGGTCCTGATGGTTTAAAAAAGAAAAGATTAAGCTAAATATTTAGGCTGCTCATTTATGGAAATGTGATTAAAAAAACAGTTGCAGATGTAGAAAAGCACAGAAGAACATGGATGAAAATGAACGGAACAGTTTTTATTTACAGTGTTTAGATAACTTCAGTGGAGCAGTGCAGGCTATGCTGTGGTTTCTCAGCATTTATTCAATTGACATCTTACATAAAGATAGTTTGTAAATTTGCCCTTTCATAAAGGCCATATCATGCAAATCATGTTAATGGAAGTCTGGCCTGTTTTGCGTGATCCCCCACCCATGATAGGCTCTGGTCTCTTCTGATAGGATAACCTGATAAATTTGACCAAACTCTCGGGTTCTTGTCCTCATGAACAGACATGAAGGCTGCGATCTTTTTCATGCAAAGAACCAAAAGGTCGGTTGATTTTTTTCACTTAACTTGTAACTTTTCTAACTTTGTGGACGCTCATGCACACTTCATAGGAGACCACGGTCAACCCAGGTCAGAATTAAAGCAATCCATGAGCATGAAGTTTTTTTTGGCATGTTTAGATAAAAAATAGAATTCTACAAAACAAAAAGTGTTAAGAAACTATATGTTTTTGAATTTTATTAAACTTTTTTGGGTTATAACGTTTAAAATTCCAACATATGTGCTCTGGAAACAGATTGTAACACATTTTCTCGCTTTACCATCAGTCTGCTGAAGTGCAGCAGAACAGCTTCTAAATGATGCACACACACAAACACACACACAAACAAACACACACACACAGCCACACACAGGGGGCATGTATCAGAAACATCTTGAGGGTTATTTTTTCCTCTTATTTAGTTGAAGACGCCCAAGGCGACATGCAGACAGACACAGACGCAGACACACTCTCTTATTTAGTTATGCCACCTAGGGCGAGACTTCTGCATAACATCTGTCCAACATTTATCCGCCCTGACGCAGCTTCTCAGCGTGAAACGATGAGATGGAGGAGGAGATGGAGGAGGGAGGGGAGAATAGTGCAGAATGAGAGGAAATGAGGACAAGAAAAAAGACGACGGGTGAGGAGGCCAAAAAAGAATCGGTGGCAGAGGAACACAAGATGATCAACAGGAGGAAAACGAGACAAGAACCAAAGTCCTCTGTGTTTTCTTCTTCTTCCTTTTTTAAACACGACAGCAGGAAAAACAGATGTGATACAAAACTTTGACTTCAAAAACAATGGAAATGTTTTCATTTTTAAAAGCCCACTTTAATTCTTTTTCCAACTTTAATTATCATGAAAATGTGCAACCTCTTTAGAAATGTATTAGTTTTTGTTTTTTGTTTTTCAAATTGTTTGCTAATTTTTATGGCATATCTTTCCCAGTTCACCAATAAGTATTCATAGGGGGAAACCAAAAATGTGTTAAAGGGTCTTTATCACGCAAAATCAACTTTTTGAGTTTTGACGTGAATTATAATGTTCATTCCTTACCATACAAAACCCCAAAGCGGTATTTTGATCCATTCATGCATTTCTGAGTATTCCTCTAAAAACCTGCGCCCTGAACACCAGCCCCTCCAAATCCACAGAAACAAGTAGGTCCTCACACTGTGACGTAGACCAGTGAGAACCGCCCCTTCCAGGAAGAGTCTGCACTGCCAGCTCAACCCCCCGGGCTAACACACGCAGCAGTGTTTGGCAAAAACGGTGTCTTTTTGTATGCACATTCATCTTTGCTAAAGTTTGGATGTTGTTTGTTTTTGTGCACAAAACGCAGACACACTTCCGAGGCCGGCTCTAGGCTGATGTCATAAAATGACACCCACACGGAGAGAAAGGCGGAGCCTAAGAGATCAAGTCATCTCACTTCCGGGGTTGAAAAACTATTATTAAATTAACAATTTGCTCTTTTGTGTGCCAAAGGTAATATTTATCATATACATGGAGATTGTTTACTACAAAAGGCTTAAGAATAGCATGATATATGCCAGTAAAGTACAAAACAAGACATTTTTTTTCCTAAAAAAGATAAAATTGTTATAAATCTTTGCTTTTTCATGCTTAAGATCTAATTTGTTTTAGTCGTGCTTATTTTTTTTTTTTTAATGAGTAAATAAGGTGATTAGTTTAATTGAGTCTCAGACTTGACACACTCAGCGATGCTGTGTTTTGTTCAAGAAGTAAAGCGGCATTTTTAAGTTACTTTAAATATTTTGTGCACAAGTTTTTTGGGGTTTTACCCTTTAGTAGTTCCTAAACTTAAAGGTCTGTTTGCCAATCGCATTGGCTGGTTACAATGACGCTTATTTGCATTTCTTTCATTAAAGATTTCATAAAATCTTTAACTTTAAAATGTTGGGTTTAAAAAACAAAAGAAGAATTATGACAAATAATTATAAAACCCCTTGGAACAAATCCTTGAAACGTATAGTTCAGAGACGTTTTGCCTGGTTTTGGACATTTTTTCAATTGTTTTTGGATTTATACATTTTTACTTTTTCTCTATATGTTTGCTTTTTTGTAATAAAACATAAAAACTGTTTGATCTTAATTTTTGTTATGTCTGGAGTAAAACAAGGAACAGCTGGAATTCAGTTTTTCTGGACAGTTGTAGGTTCATTGTTGAAATATTGTTAATAAATCCAAAAATTAAAAGTAAAACAAAGAAGCTGGGGTTGTACTTAAACGATTATAAAGATTGATCATTTTAATAAAGTCCCTATTTTGTCTTAAAATTATATTAAAATAACATCTTATCTATCATTTGAGCCATTAAAGCAAAACTTTGATATAGAAATTTTGCTTTTATCAAAACTTCAGAAGCTGACTGAATGACTGCACCCTGGATTTTGTGTGAGTTTAAATGGGATAATATATTTAATCGGATTCCTGAATGTAGTTATTAGCCCTTTTTTTCCTGTGTGTACCTGATAATTGAAATTTTGTTTAACTTTTAGATCAAAAATGTTTTTAGACCTCTGTAGATTTGGAAAAAAAGAACAATCCAATTAATTTCCAACAATAATTACATTTACTCATTTTACACCTCATAAAAATAATTTTCCTTTGTGATGTATCCACTAGTCTTCCAAGAAAACAAATATTTAACCCCTTAAGACACAAGCTAATATTTGAGCTAACTGTTTACACACATAGTCACAGGGTCCTAGTTAAGCAGAATTAACTATTGTGGTAATAGAACTCGAAATGTGATGTCCACGCATGTGGGACTAACAAGGTTAAAAAAAATCTCCTCATCTAATGATGTTAAGGACTGATAGTGATGCCATAGTGCAGCTACTAGGAATGGCATAGTTCATGGTATGCCGAATGTGCTCATGTTTGAGTTATCTAAAGCAGCTTAGCAGAAATTACAAAAGTTATGCAAAATAAAAGCTAAAGAAAGTGAGAGATGCCCACTCACATTTACAGAAAAGCTCATTAAAGCTTTTGGAAAGGCTTCAGAAAACTGGTATGAATTCTGCTGACTGACTGTAACCTTTGAAGACTGTTTTCTCATTCAGAATGAATAGTGAAAGCGAGCCACAGGCTCAGCGAGCTCTTTACACTGACACTTATTAATGCAGTGTGTTACAACCCTGGATTTAGCACACTTTTAAACATGACACTGTATATTTTGGCTGAAAGGCCAGTCTGTGGAAAGTCATAGACTGTGGTGACTTATTGTTTCTATAAGTGCGTCTTTGTATGCAATTACTTGTGCAGCTTCCTATCAGATCCATCCTCCAGTCTTTTATGGGATTGTTTAGTAAAGTGTCCGATGAGTGAAATTAAGCATTAAATCTCTTCTTTCTGTGCATTAAATGTGTGACCAGCATGTAAATAACTGTCTGCAAGTCCATCCACACACACACACACACACACGTGCGCGTGCATGCACACCTATTCACTGGTATACAAATAAAAGCAAGTCTATGTAGAACAGTGAAACGTCCTTCCAGTGTCATAGTGAAAGACCCAAGTCAAGCAGGATCTTTGAGGCTTCTTACTCCTAACACAAAAAATATTGTTTGGTTTCTGCATTTCTTGCACTCACAGTTTCATCTCAATACAAATTTACATTATTTTTAACTGGTTGGTTAAAATAGGCAGAAATTATTTTTCTGATAAACTATAGACCATGACTGTGGCCTTTAGTTAGATGAACTACGATTTACATAAATGTTAAATGTGAAAATCACCTTTTGCTGTCAAAAATGATTAAAGTCGTACTTTCATTCATATCCGGAACGTTTCTTTTCTTTTAGATAGATAGATTTTAACTAAAATCTGAAATTTTTTAGGGGTGTTGGGAACATTTTAACACCAAGGTCTGTTTCGTTTTCTTTGTGGCAGCGGCTTGCCGGTTTGGTTTGTGGTTGTTGCCGGGATGTCCGCCCTCACTGGGGCAGCAAGGGTCCAGTATTGCTTCCTAAAGTAGCAACTACTCAAGACTGGATCTGTAAGTGTAAATACAGCATGTGGATTGTCCCACTTGGGCCACCGTATCTACTTTGGGGTCAGTTTCTATTTCAAAGTTCATGAATTAAAGACGGTGCCAGGTGGGCTTTCTTCCTGGCCTCTGCTTTTACTCGAGGGTTGATTCCTTCTTACCTCTTGACAGGTTTCCCCCTCTTTGGACATTTTCTTTGGAAAGTGGTCATAGTACTCTGAAAGTGTGTCGTGGCGCTCATTGCTGCTTTTTCTGTGAAATCTCCATGCAGGAGACTGCATTTAAAGCATCAGAACTCAAGTGTTGCTTTTTGTCAACGACAGTGAAGGTTTTTGTTGTTGTAGTTGTGTTTGTAGCTGCTTCTGTTTTGTGCTACTATCTTTGCAGATTTGTGTCATGCTTGGGTGATAACTAGCATCGCTAAGCTGCCTTTTCATTCTTTTCCCGTCCCAGGTTTTCTTTTAGAAGCGGTGTCACTTTTGTTTAATTCATTCTCGTCGATGGAAGGGTGCCATCGGTTGCGGCTGTGGTGGAGGGTTGGTGACAGAGTTTGTCCTCTCAACTTTTCTACTTCCAGTTTTGTTGTGGCACTTATGCACTCTGCTTTGTAACGTTTCTCTCTTTGCCCTTTTAAAGTACACGTGTGTGTTTAGGCGCAGCGTGCAGATTAGTCTGTTCCATTTGACCGTCTTCTGCCTCGTGTGGATTTCTAAAACGTTTCCTTTTTTATTCTCAAGACAGTTTGTATTATTGGCCTAGTTTTTCAAAAGCATTTTAACCGACCAATAATAAAAATAAAAATAAAACTTTCATCACTATTGGTATTATCTATACTAATAATTGCATAAATAATCCTAGTAGTTCTAAAAATCCCAATTCTATCCTACAAATGTTTTTAATTTTTGCAGAATTAAGCCTGTAGTCACCAAACAATATTTAGGTCATCCAGATAGGGATGATTACCAAAACCGGTGCCAAGTACACAGTACTACAGGAACCGTATAGAAACGTGGATTTTGGTGCTTCATTTTGGTGCTTTGTTTCAGACGTGTCAATCACTTGTGTTTTCTTCAGTTTTGGTGTAAAATTGTGACCAATCATTTTACGTTTCCAGCAATTGTGGGCGGATAAATATTAGAATGGGTGAGGCTGTGAGAGTGGGTGGAGCTTCAGTCAAAATCCCGAAAGCGCAGCAAGTGAAAGTTTGTCAGTACTTAACACCTGATGGATAAGAGTGACGTGTACAATGCTCCTAAAAAGGCCGCTGTCGTGGCGATAAATGGTAAAATCAGTGTCTACTTTAGGAAAATGGAGCTGCAGCGCTGCAGTGCAGACTGTCAGAAAGAATGAAATAAAGGATGATAGGCACATTCAAGGGCTCTCTTTTACCCTGTGGCACTGTGATGTTACACTTTAATGTTTTGGGGAACCTTTTTATTTTTTTGAAGCACCCGTTTGAGAACCGTTTAGGCACCAAGACCGATTTAAAAGTACTGGTTTGGTACCAGATAGAATTCAAATTTCCATCAATGAGTCCTGAGAAATAAACAATGTTGCTTTTGTATCTTCAGAGGATCTGCTCCTTGAATGATTATACCCTAAGCTGGAGGTCTCCAAGAGCAGCGGTCCCCAACCTTTTTTAGGTTCAGACAATATTTTCACAGACTGGTCTGGACAGGGCAGAAGTTTGCATTTAATGTTTTTAAGCTTCCAGTTTCTGAAAAAACTACTTTTCAAATTAAAATGGTACTACAATAAATTTTGTTTTAAATAACTGAAAACATTTGGAAGTAAAATGGAAGTAATTAAAGTTAATGTATGCTTTTTTTTTTCTGTCTGGTACCAGTCCGCGGCCCGGGGGTCGGGGGCAAATTTCATAGTGTAAAGGCAGAAAAGTCTTTATGGAAAGGTTTGCTTTTTCTGGACCTACTTTTTAGATTCTTCCACATGACCAAGGAGCTGAATAATGTTAGCCGGTGAGACTATACAAGTGATCCATATGACATATACGAAGAACATTGCGCTTAAAATTGCATTCCTGAGTATTTCCTAATTCAAATAATTGAAAAGTCATTGATTATTGGACAATACAGGTTTGTTTGTGACATAGGAAATGCGCTAGGTGGGCCACAAGTCCCCTGCTCCAATCCATTCTGATGCATCCACTTGCAGACAAATAGATCCATATACGTCTTTGTTTTCCTCGTCTGAGCTGGAATCTGGGTCAAAACTGTATGGCTGGATAGCTCAGACATTGTTCGCCATTTTTGTTAAACTACTAATGCTAGGTTGGGGCTGTGAGTGCGTGTAAATAGAGAGCTCAGTTATGGGCAATGATAAGGGGGGCGGGGTTTCTCCATGCCAACAGCCACAACTAAGAGTTGAATTTCTAATGAAGTCCTGCCACTCTGCAGACACTATGTTCTATATCAGGGGTGTCAAACTCGTTTTCACTGAGGGCCACATCAGCCTAGCGGCTGTCATCAAAGGGCCTGATATAACTTATACGTGTAACTAAGTGTAATGAAAAATAAATGTAACTACTCCTTAATGTTAAATAACTCATTTATTTATTTAATCATAACGTTTTATAGTGACAATTACAGTTGCATAGAAAACATATGTTTGCTTGTTACTCTAGCATAAATCCTTTTAAATTTTGACCACCTATTAAAACCCATGATCAAACTGTCCAAGTGAATAAAGAAAAAAATATACAACTGAAGTACAAAGAACAAGTATTATAGTGTAACATTTTATAAAAAAAAAAGGCTGCACACAGCCTTGCATCCAACTTATGGTTTGATGACAACAACTTCTCTGCATACACACATAAGACCTGCAAACATTGAATAATTACAACTGCAGCTACACATAAATAACATGTAATCAACTAAAGAAAAATTTTGTTTTAAGAAATTAAAAACTTTTATGGTCTCGCGGGCAGCATAAAGTGACACGGCGGGCCACATTTGACCCCCAGGCCTTGAGTTAGACATGTGCCATAGAAAATGACAGTTTTTTTTACTTTGGCAGCAAACGGCATGATCATAATTAAACGACCACTGGGAATGCTTAAAATAGATCAAAAGATGATCTTTAAACAGCCTTACTGACCTTTCTAAAGTTGAGACACTTTGTTAACATTAAAGAATGAGACAGATTTCTAAATGCAAACTAACATTTTCATCCCAATTGAAATAATGAAAACTTTAAAGGAGATGATTTTGAGTCAAAGTTTCTCAGCTGGTGATGAACAGAGAGAACAGTGTTACATTTAATAATAATGGATTGCATTTATCTGTGCTTTTCCAGACGCTCAAAGTGTGTCCATTATTCACTCCTCAGTCATACCAGTCTGCGCCTACAGCCCCTCTGACCGTCACCGGGACATTCATACACACTGGAGGCAGGGAGGGTGAAGAGGACATAGTGGTTGTTGGCTGGGGGGGGGGCGGGGATTGAGCCGCCGTCCCTTCGACCATTGGCCGAACCGTGGCTTTTACACTTGATAATAAAAATAAGCAGGAAAAATTCCAACCTGTAATAAATTACATCCGCTGTTTTTTTTTTGTAATCCCTAAGTGATTATTGGACAACACAAAGTGTAAAAAGGTGCAAAGAATGAGCAGATCATAAAGCAGAAGAGCACGTTTAACAGAATGCAGATACTTCTACTGTGCAGCACTTTGTGTCTGACTCGTGTGGATTTGTCAGTTAAACAGCTGCCTTTGTCTCTGCTGTTTTTGTTGCATTGTTCATCAAAACTCCAACATATTGATGCTGACAGTTTATTGAGTACATGTCAGAGTTTCTGCCTGTCTGCGTCTGGGAAAAGAATGGAAGAAAACATGTGGACAAGCTTGTTTTTTGTTATTTTTTCCAAACCTGTTTCAGACTGTTTTGCTCTGAATCTGTGAAATGAAACACGTGCAGAAACACGGAGACACATCAGGGGACTGCATTAGGCTAATCTGGATGCAAATGTTTTTTACCCCAAAAAGTGTTTAATGAACGCCATTAAAGGGCGCTCCCAGTCATTGGCAGATGACTAAAAGAAATCCCTTCATAATTGACTGATTCAGCGCGGTTCATGAGATTTCCCCAGATGTTGGGAGTCATGCATAACATGCACGAACAGTCAAACATCGTCTTCTTTAGTCCCGCTTTGTGTTCTTTCAAATAGCATTAGCCTTTTGATACAGCAACAGTAGTGGAAGGAAGAAAGAAAGAAAGAGAGAAGCACTGCGTATCAGGATCAGATCACTCTGCCAGAGCTTATGACAAGCTGCTTTTATGTTATCCCTCTTCTTCAGGCACAGTTTCATTTTGAGGGGATTTTCAGCTTTTTGAACACAGCAGTTCACACAATGCAGTCCCAGTGTTCTTTTTTAAACTCCATGAGAGCTGAACGGAGCTTGAATGGAGGAAATGTGGTTGTAACATCTTTTTGTTTGGACGCTATTGTGCAAAATCTGTCATAAAGTTGAATGGATAAAGATAAAAAAAATAAAGCTGGATAGTACAAATAACTCAAGAAAAAGAGTCAATCAGGCAGTGGATGAAGACCAACCCTTGGTCTTAATGTAAGCTCGGCTCATTTTTAAGCTTTTACTAAGTGGTGACGCTCAGACTTAGTGGAAATGTTTTGTTTTGCTCCTAAATACTGGAAAGAGCATCAAGGGGAACTAGAATCTGCCATTCCACCTTTCGCCTGGTTTCGCTGCGGCCTCTAAACCAGCAGCTCAGTACGCCTGAGGCAGGGATTTGACTCTATGGAACCGCAGCCTCAGATGTGGTAACTTCAGAAGCTCGTTCTTAAAGATGCAGGACTTTCCTTTGAGGTTTTTTTTATTCCATCATTCCAAAAGACTTTTAAAAAGTTGAATTATAACTTTTTAAAATCAATGAACTGTAAATTTTTCGCATCTTACAGAACGTTCATTCGTATTGCCCCTACGGTGGCCCTGAAGTGTAAATCACTTTGAGAAATCAGTCAACACAAAAACATATTAAAAATCACAACAACAATTGAAAAGGCAATACAAATTATAAAACACAGCATTACATTTGAAAAAGTAAAGCAAAATTCCAAAAAACAAAATGTTACTTAAAAGTGGGAAAAAAACACAATTCAAAATAAATAGATAAATAAAATGAAAAGGGAATGTTCCTAAAACCAAAAAGTAATTCTCAGAAATCAAACTGAAATGTAAAAAAAAAATAAAATAAGAAACCGGAAAACATGGGTATTATGGGACATCACTGATTTGATGATGACTTTTGAAGAAGATATTTCTTTAAGATTCTGGCCAAACACAGAGTTTGATGATTGATCAACCAACTTTTTACCACAGTTTTGGTAAAATATCTTAAAAAGTCAAACATCATCATCCAATCAGTGATGTCCCATAATCCCTAACATTTTATTTTCTAACATTTCATTTTGATTTCCCTTTTTTGTTTCTGGAATTTTGATTTCTAAAATGTAATAATGTTCTTCTATTATTTGTTTTGTTTTACGATAATAATGATAATCAATTTGCATTTTTTTAACGTTCAAGCCAATAGCTAAGCAAAACTGAAGCTCTGCAACTCACCTAATACAATTTGTAAATTATTTTTGAGAAATTTTGGAAACTTCCTTTGCAAATGATGTCATTTGTAATTTAAAGCCAACAACATTGTGACAAATATTTACCGTGCAGCCTGAAAAAAAGGTTCACCTTTGGGTGGAAATTGAACAAAACTGCCCCAGTAAACTGAACAATATGATAAACTGCACAGGAAGACTGAGGTCAAATCTGTCGTTGCTTCTTTTATTTATTTATTATTTGTTCTTTTCCTGTACTTTAGACACAGAAGGCGAAAAACATCCACTTGGAGCGTTTTTTATCTTTCATAAGTTATGAGCTGCAGCTTTGCTCGCTGACACAAACGGAAAAGATGTGCTGATGAAATGAGCAGCCTGATTGAATCTTGACAAGGACCCAAAGTTCAATTTCTCCTCTGTGGACTGACTTCATGATGAACGGAGTTCCACAGACTTCATTTTTTCACAGTGTCTGTTTTCATGTTGTTTATTACGAGAAATGGTTCTCAAAGGACTAAATATGTGTGTGAGGGGGTGTTGAATAGAACTGACGAGTGAAAGAAGATGAGGGGGGAAAAGAGAGGTAGACACCGTCTGTCTTTTACTTGATTTTGTGATTTATACTGTGACGAGCTTGATCTTGGTAGAAAAAAATAGCTTCATCCTTGTTGCAACAATGAGCTGTGAGTCATGCAAGAGAATGTTAAACGACGAATGCTGGAAAGGTGAAAAACTGGAGAAAAAAGGAAGTAGATGGGAAAAAAGACACAAAAGGAGGAAAGAAGTGTGGGTGGGCTTGCTCAACAAATAGGTTTGACTCATGTTTTAATCAACAAAATGACAGAAACCGTTCACAAAGTTGTAGATAAAGCAAAAAAAAACTAAAAGTTCAGACAAATTATTTGGGCCTCTGGCAATGACTGATGATTAAATCTTCCATAATGTCATCATTTGAAACAAAAGTAGATTTGGGAATGAATCAAAAGTATTAAAATTTGTCATTTAAATGCATAAAAGATATTTTTTATCATAAGAGGACATTCCTATTAAAATATATATTTTTTATTTGTTGGTTTGGTCAGTTGAATTCCATACATTTTGATAACATGTCAGAAACGTCAATGATTGGTGTGAATAGATTCCCAAATACTGTTCCCCTCAAAGCAGAGCCATATGTCTAATGTCTATTAGTATGTCTAATAGTGCTGTATGCGATGGAGATGTCAATTTCCATGCGGGAACCTCCCAAAGGGATAAATAAAGTTTTCTATTCTATTCTATTCTATTCTATTCTATTCTATTCTATTCTATT
>CM074499.1:26630129-26645936 GCA_037389245.1 Oryzias sinensis | reverse complement strand
AGACAGACAGACAGACAGACAGACAGACAGACAGACAGACAGACAGATAGATAGATAGATAGATAGATATACCACCACTAGAAAAGTAGAAAAGCCTTTTACTCCATCTGTTTTTCCTGTTTTCTGTCAAACATTCACTCTTGAATTACAAATAAAATAGAACTAATTAATCTAATAAAACTCAAGTTTTTGGGTTCTTTGCTATTATGTCAATAACAAAAGGTTTTCTTTTTATATGCCACAATCGCCACAGTTGTGTCAACAATGCTGCAGAAACGGCACCCTGATTGAAAAAGAAGAATAGAAATATATTTTACTCAACTGTTGTTGCTATGGGAGATATCAATAAATGTGCTGGTGAGTCACCAAAGAGGCTTTTATTAAAACACTTTGATATTTTGTGTCTGCCAGCGATGAATAATCTCACATTTTTGTGTCAATCTTTGCTCTTTGTATAAATACTGTCTCTCTGTAGGCCTTTTCTGAGGCCCCATTTATTTCTGACTCTGAACGTCCCGATAAGTGAAATTGAAACAGACGTCATTATATATTTTCAGTCATTTGCCAATATAAATCCAACAGCCGTGGGCTAGATGAAGAATGTTTTTCTCAGCTTGTTTTACACTCCTCCTCCGTGACGAAACACGCGTGCAGCATTCTCTTCCATTGTGACGAGTAATCTCAACACTGCTTTTCTCGCTCTGTCAGTGCTGATTTCTCCAAATTGGTTTAGACACGTCATTTACATTTATATTTATTCTTGACAAATCCAAAAACCAAAAATTTCTCATTTGGCCCCAAAAAACTCCAATCTCTCTCCAAAGAGTTAGTATGTTCTTGCCAGTCTATAGTGGGAGGATGTAGGAGCAATATATTCACAGATCGCACTGTTTTTAGTTCAATTTAACGCTAAATTAAATTAGAGATGGCAGTGAGGGCATGCAGAAAAAAAGTCTATCTGTTCAGAAAATATGTTGGTTTGTTCATTAAAGACTGGCTCTATTGAAAATGGTACTTTTGGTGTAACATTTTCCTGTGGCATGTTTCTGATGATGGAGGACATATATAAGGACAACTGAGCTTAAAATTGTATTTCTGACTATTTCTTTAACAAAATCTTTGTGAATCCGTGAAGAAGGAAAGATGCTGTTTGAAAAAGAGCTTATTTGTGACACAACAGAGAGGGAAGGGGGGCGGGGTTGCTCAACGCCAACGATCATATCCACAACTCAGAGGCAAATTTCCAATGAACTCCTGTTGCTCTGCAGAAACTGCTCTAGAAAACTACACAGGTTTTTGGATTTTGGATAAAAAATTGCATAATCATAGTTAAAAGACCACAGGGAACTCTTTGAAAACGCTTTTGATTGAAATATTTGTTTTTGAAAGTTAATGTCCCATTAGCTGTCACGCAAAATTTATTGTTATTATTATGATTTGTTCTCCGTATTTGACCCACCCGCTGGAGGAGCGTTGAGCTGCAGACACAGCCGCGCTCTGGAACCATTTGGTGGTTTAACCCCACCAACCCAACCCCTTCATATACTGAGTGTCAAGCAGGGAGTCAATGGGTCAAGTTTTAGAGTCTTTGGTATGACTTGGCCTGGGTTTGAGCTCACGACCTTCCAGTCACAGGGCGGACACTGAACTGAAAAATTGTAAAAACTCCAGGTAATATTTATTTTAAGTTTGTGCATTGAAGTGGAAGAATTCAAAGGTGACATATCTATCTCCAAATACTTAATGAACTGGAAGCTAACAACAATAATAAGTAAACTAATTATCTATGCAATGTCATTGTCTTAAATATTTATAACATATTCTTTGAGCATCATTTACAATTGATGCTCAAAGAATATGAGGGGGAGAACCTATTACTAACGTGGAGTCTCGGGTGCTCTAAGACTTTGCGTTAGCACTATGTTTCCTCCCAACCGGTACAAACCCCTGACTGTCTCCCGGCTGTTGGGAGGGCGGTGGGGTGCTAACTAAGTTAGCGCTACGAGTAACGACCTGGCTAGCCGGCTTAGCTTCCACTGTGCGGAGCCGCGCTTCTAACTGCTCCAGCCTGGCCTCCAAGTCTAACACAAGACTACACTAAACACACCTACCGCTATCTTCACTAAAGGAGGCCGGGTCATCACTAAACATATGGCACATGCGGCAGGAGAGAGGAGGAGAGGCGGAAGGAGTGGTGGCCATGCTAGGTTCTAAGCTAAGGCTAGCGGTGTTTAGGTAAAGAGAAGTGGTCTATTTAGCAAAATGAGAAAGTGAACAGCAAGCGGTTTAACAGTGGTGAACTCGCTAATAAAAGGTACTAGATGTGAATATTAACCCAGATAACCCTTAGAGTAAGCAACAGTAGTCAGGCTAATGCCAAACAAGAGGACAGCAGTCACACACGACTAGCACTGGGAATAGCTCACCCGGAAATGACGTCACAGGATAGGTCCCCACACCAGAAAAAGCAGAGTCCATGTCCTAGTTAAAGACACTGTTTTTTTTGTTTTTGTTTTTGGCTAAAAGCAGCATGATCTTAATTTAAAGACCACTGGGAACACTTTGAAAAAAGATCAAATGATGATCAGAGGGGGACTTTAAGCAACAGCCTGATGTCTAATGAGTCTTGAAACATAGAAAAGTCCAAACTGTCCATTAAAATGTTAGAAAAGATCAAATTAAGATCAGCTGTAAAAGTTTTAAATAATCTACCTTTTTCAATAATATACCTCGACCCGGACAGCTTTTAAATCATGTAAAACCTCACTAATACATATTATTTTTCCGTTTAATCTGAGGGGAATCAAAGTTAAAAGTTTTAATATGAAAAGTTTTGAAGTCTTTTCACATCAAAAAGCAACTTATCAAAGTGTTACTTTGATTTCCTCGTCAACACATTTTGATACGCGCCTCCATCCATGAAGATGGAGATAAAGCACAGACAAACTGTTTAAAGGGAAGCATTTCCGAACCACTTTATCTCCACAGAACCATATTTTCTTTACACTGACATCCACACTCTGCAGACAAGAACACTTCACAGTTTCAGACGGTTCCGGGTTATTTTTATGGTTGACAGACAGCTGTTTGGATTCCTGAAAAGGGATTCATGAAAACTTTATACATCTCTTTAGAATACAGATGTGTATCAACAGGTACAGATGCCGAAAATTTATCATTTTTTGGCCCAGAAATCCATTTAAAGATCCCATTTGTACACATTTTTACGGGTAGAGGGGGGAGTTAATTAAAAAGTGAATCTCCTACGGTGGCTGATAAAGTCATGAACTCAATTAGCTGTATTATCTTTGCCTTTATAATTTTTGCTATTAAGAAAAACAAATCAAAGGGAAAACCAAAAAATAAAAACCAAAGTCTGTTGAGGAGAGTTTGCCCAAATTAAAGTTTCTTTAATCATTACATATTTTGTGTCTATAAATCCCCCTCAACACAAACACAGACATTCATGAAAGAGCAATATTCCTTTGACTCCAATTTTAAGTCATACAAAAACAATTTTATAAAAACTTTGCAAGTGTCAATTCGTTTGCTTCTTTTCTATTAATGTCAACTGTAAGTGTGAGATTGTTTTATTAATGGGCTGAATTTATTATTTGCGCATAATTAGTGGTGTGTTTCTATCTAACTGGCAGGTGGGCCTGTGGGTGGACTCGACAAAACTCACTTTACTACACAATCGCTGCTCTTCAGAGCGACTGGAGTTTAAGCAGAACATGTAGAATGACCAGCAGCAGTGTGAACTGAAAAAGCTACTTAGATGAGCTGTAATACACATCCTTTCCAATTTACTTTTACAAACACTTTAAATTTCAGGTAAATAATGCTACTATGAAAGATGATCAGAAGAAAGGAGAAAGAAAGAAAAAATGGAAAAAGGTCAAACCATTAGCTTTTAGATCTAGTTTTCTTTAAATGTTGAGGGTTATCTACTCATGTCCCCGAGGTTTATTTTTATTTTTATATTTAATACATTTTGTTCTTATTTTTGAGGTCAGCTAACAAAAAGAATTTCCTGCAGGATAACAATATTAGCTTTATTTAATCATTTATTGTAATTTATATATGTTCACCAACAGGCTGAAACCCATTAATAAGCTTAATCATGGACTAAAATCGCTAAAATTGAAGAATTTTAATATAAAATATACTAAATAAATATAATAAAGCAGTAAATATAATAAAAATATGATAAAATAAAACAGAGATATTCATTATTCATAAGCCTTTGTTAAATGTATTAATACAAAATTTAAAAGGTGCAGGCGTCAGAAGTAAAAATGTTGAGATGAGGACAGGAAAAGATAAAACCTTTTGCAGTTAGCTTTCTTTCTTTTTTTGTCCTATTTGAAAGAAAGTCACAGATCTGCTGTCCTTTTCACTGCTGGTGTTGGGACTCCCGCACAAATCCTAATTGTCTCAAGCATTTTCACTTATTTGTTTCTGGCAAACGTCCCGGACACTAGTGGGTCACACGGTGCTGCTGTAGATCCGTGCACAGAACGGTAAACACAAACACTCCTCTAAGGAAAAGGACCCCACAGGAGTAAACGCAGCTAGAACAGAACCACTTGGACAGACTTCAAACTCAGTGTGTGATCGTGCTGCAGGTTGTGCCCTGTACTATATTCACACACAAACATTAAGTCTCTCCAGCCGAAGCTTCAAGGAGACATTTGGGGCGTAGTTGTTACTTCATGAATTTTAATGGAGATGAGATTTTTCTTTTGTCCATTTCAACCTAAACTGGAAGAATTTAAATACATTTATGAGCATTGAAAGCTCCAATTCTGGGGGGTTCTGATGAGCGTACGGGCTACACAAGAATCAATAAGTCTGATCTAAAGGAGACTGATAGAAAAAGGATTCTATTAGAAAAAGAATCACATTTAAGGAAATGAACGCAGTTCATTTAAAAAATGCAAAATTCCCCTTTACAGGAAACCTGCTTCAGCTGCTTAAAAAAGCGATTTATTCGTTTTCTAGACCTCCTGATTGCAGCTGTGAGCAATTTTTGTCAGATTTGCCTCTCATTTGCACACTTCTTATCACAGCAGAAAAGCACAGGCCCAGTTTGTTTGTTTTTAAAATTGTCCTTTGTTTACCAATCAATATTAATAAACAAAAAAACACCACTGCAGTTATTCACCCCCAACTTCATAGATTTTTTTTGCTGTACAGTCCCTTTTTCTCAATGAAATAAAGTTGTTGGTTCTTGGCCATAGCAGGATCTCAGTTTTGGTTTATACATACAAGTCTAATAGCAAATTTGGCCAATATCAAGTGTTGTTCAACATTTATATCTTAAATACAATGTTCAAAAACATAAAGGCTTTACGTAAATATACATAAAGTACATTTTTTTGACGACTCAACAACGTTTAGCGTGTGTATTTCATTTCTGTCAGACTAACAGTCAATGCTGTCCAATCATGGAAAAGTTTAGATTATTATATTAAATTTAATTTTTTGTATGTAGCCCAGTATTACAACATTATTCGTCTCAATGGGCTTCATACCGGTAATTGTATAATAAACATGAAGTCATAAAGAGTTTGAAGTCATGGAATTCAACAGCTAACTGCTAACTAAACAAAACAGACTTAAATAAACTGGGAATCCCTGCCCTTTGACCCTCCATCTCGGTAAGAAAAAGAAAAAAACAGATTACGGAAAAGAGAAGAAACCTCAAGGATGTCCACATGAAGGAGGAATCCTCCCTCAGGACGGACAGGCGACATAAGTGTGTAACGTAGACAGCATCTTCTCAACATAAACAGGAGCACAGGGAGAGGGAAACATATAAAGCACCACAGACACAAGCGACATGCTGCTCTGTAGAATACAAAAGTGTGAATAATAAAGCATAAAGGGAAGCCGATGCAGGGTCATCGATCAGAGGCGTTCTAGTATTATTGAATAGTTTGCTCTTTCTTTTTCTGAGGATTTGCTTCCTTTACTCTTTGGCAGCAAACTCCATCCTCATCAGTGTTGTGTGTGTGTGTGCGTGCGTGTGTGTGTGTGTTAAAGAGACACAACAAAACATTTGTTCTTTCTCATGTTGTTGAAGTGCTTCTATCAGTTTTAAAATAAAGCCATGTCACGGCTAGAAAGTGGCGTGACATTGACAGACACACTAATCATTCCTGTATTTGTAAAACTTTTAAAGATCTTTGAGCATTTACCGAATAAGAAAAATCCTCGGCCTAATTTCAGAGGAGGAAGGTGTGTCCACTCATTATGAGTTAGTGTATAATTGAATGGTTTAATGACAGAGTGAGGCAGCAGAAGACTTTGTCAGTTCAGAGCCGCTCCGGCGCTCCCAGCGCTCGTTTGCTCGCTCTCTGCTCCTCTTAAAGTCCAAGTGTGTAAATGAAAAATGCATTAATGAATGAATATGGCTGTGTCAGTGACAATGCATTGACTGATGACAGAAAGAACAAGCTCATTATTAAAGGTCTTATCACCTCCTAGCAGACGCCTTAACACACACACACACACACACTCAAGAAGAGCCTCGTTTCTGGATCCGTTCGTCATCATAATCAAAATTTTGGCTCAAATTCACCTTTTGAAAAGTTTGTCAAAGAAAATTTTGTAGGTCAACTTAGCTTAAAGTTGTAGCAGCTCACAAACCCTGTTTAATAAGTACTCAGACATTTATTCCCATACTTTCTTCATCATGTGGTAAACTAAAGCGCAGCTTTGGAGCACAAAGGAAGCTTCAGTGAAGCGTAAAAATGAAAACGCTCCGGCGTTGTCTGTGAACGGATGCTAAGCCCACATGCAGAAGCACAGTGCAAAAAGTTTTGTTCATCTTTAGTGCTTCCAGAAAAACTATAAACGTTAACTTTAAATGATGTTTCTGCTGAATAAAATACACATCAGTAATCCTCAGTGAGTGAGATCATCTGTATCTGTCGGTATTTGTGGGGGGGAAACAGAAGAATATTGCTTGAAAATTGTGTTTTTGGCATTTTTAACATGTTCTTGAGGCTTTTTTTTTTTTTTTTTTTTGCTGATGTAGGACATTTTTAAAGAAAATTAAGCTTGAAACTGCATTTCTGAGTATTTCCTTACTTTTATCACTGTGAATCAGGAGCAGATGAAAGAAATGCAGTTTAAAAAAGCTTGTACCTGTACCTGTGACTTAGGTACTAAAGTTATCAGGCCACAAGCTCCATGCTCAGCTCCATTCTGATGCATCCACTTACAGACAAATAGATCCATGTACGTCTTTATTTTCCTCAGCCGAGGTGGAATCATGAACCAAAACTGTACAGCTGGATGGCTCTGATATGGTTTGACATTTTTGTGTCTCAGCTATGTTAGCTTAGGGTTGTGTTTAGGCATGGGAGGTCCTGGCAGGCTTACCCTGGCAAAAGGCCCGGCCCACAACTCAAAAGTGAATTTCTGATGAACTGCTGCAGCTCTGCAGAAGCTATGTTCTAGAAAACGACAGTTTTTTTTTTTTTTTTTGCCTGAAAGCGGCATCATAACCAAAGACCTGTGGGAACACTTTGAAATTAGATCAAATAATGTACCATGAAGAGTTTTCACTTTTTTAACTTTGTTTATAAAAGGCAAACACGATTTACCAGATGATTAGTAGATATTAGTAGGTGATATATAACCATATCACACGTTATATATTGGTATATTTTGACTTCAAAGTTATTGCGGATGGAAAGTCCAGCAGCTCCTCCTCCACCTCTTTAGAAACTGTCATGAACACAAATGCATCAACTTAACCCTTGTGCTATCCTAGGCACTTTACCATTGGGAGTTGGGTCATCTAGACCACATGTGTCAAACTCAAGGCCCGGGGGCCAAATGTGGCCCTCCATGTCATTTTATGTGGCCCGCAAGAGCATAAAAGGTTTTAATTTCTTGAAATAAAAAAATAAAAATAGTGTGTATTTATTCATATCTAGGGGGAATTGGACTTGAAATATCGGATTGGGCAACTACACTTTAGGACTTAAACATTGTCCATATAACCTAACCTGAAAGAATCAAATGTAAAATAATTTATGCTAGAGTAACAAGCAAACATTTGTTTTCTATGCAACTGTAATTGTCACTTTAAAAATAATAATAAATAATGAGTTATTTTACATGAAGGAGTAGTTAGTTATTTTTCATTATATTTAATTACATGTATAAGTTACATCCGGCCCTTTGAGGACAGCCGCTAAAGTGATGTGGCCCGCGGTGCAAAATGAGTTTGACACCCCTGATCTAGACCCACTATCAGTGCGCTGAACCTTTTTCTCTTCAATGATTTGTGATCTTCACTGGTGTCCATTGATTACATGAAATCTTTCCACCTTTATCCACCTTTGTCATGGTAGGGAGAACACGTCAATGTAAGGGTGGGGTCATCTAAGATAGCACAAGGGTTAACCGAGTTGTTTGGTTTCACCCAAAACAGATAAATGCTCCAAGCTGCATAGGTCTTTGTCCAATATTCGATCTACTGTTGGTACAATTTTAGTACACAATCATGTAAAAGGGCAATTGAAGCATTTAACCTCTGCTGAACTGAGCCAATAACGTTATGATCAGTGCTACACTGCAGGCTGATGAACAATACTTGTTAAGTTTTACAATAGAGTAAAGCTAAAAAAAAAAAAAAAAAAAAAAACTTTTTGATTATGTTTTGTGGTGAAGACTTTACCTTGAATCAACATTTTAAAGTTTATGGTTTCTTATGTCCATTTGCTCCTCAGAGTCAGGCTTTGATTAGTGGTTTCCTTACATGTTTAGTGGTTCTATTTGCTGGATCTTTTCATTTGTGCTTTACCGATGTCGAGTTAAAGGTGATTGTGGGCGGTTTGAGTTTGTAATTGTAGATAAAGGTCTTCATGGTCACAGTCAGTGGGATCTTTCATTGTTTTTTCCCAGAAGAACAATCTTCCTTCAGTTGATGCTCAGAAGCAGGCCTTAAATCGCTCTTACAGCCTTGATTGTACTTTTAATAGAGAAATAATTTCTCTGCAGAAATGTGTCACAACAATGTTTAGCCCCTATTTAATTTCTTTCAGCTTAATACGTTTAATTTAATAGATCCAATCAGAGTGAATTTATTGTTTGCTTAACAAAACTTTCTTTGACTTTAACTTACACTCTTGAATCTTTTATTTCCCAAAAATAGATTTTTTTCACCTGGTACCAGGGAAATGTTGCTCATCAGGTTTGCTCTGTTTGGCTCCTCCCTCCACTATCCCTCACTTTAATTTATTGACTTTAATCCTTCACGCTTAATGAAGGGAGAGCACTTGTTTGCCCACCAGGACGTCCCTCCGCTGTGGCCCCGCGCCACAGCAGCTGCTCTACCGTTGAGTTTATTCATCGTTCACCTCGACTCCGGCACCGTGGCCACATTAGAGCCCATCAATCTCAAACTTTCTTAAGACTCTGTTTCCCACAAGTGGGAGAATGCTCTCTGCATCCAGTCTGTGCATTTCAGACCCGATCAGATCATCAAAATGAAACAGACTTAAAGCTGCTTTCCTGCTGTTCGCCTTTGTCTTTTAGGAAAGAAAATCAGCAGCTCCCGATGATGACTCACTCGTTTATTTGTTCAGTATGTCTTCATCAGATCCCAAAAAGCTCTACTTAGTGTGGCATTTAATTGATTTAAGACGCTTTGGAAAATGTCAACACATTTTATTAATTCATAACAACAGAAAAGTCAAGGTATTTATGCTGTGTTCTACAGTGTGAAACTGTTGGAGTAGTTTTTACAAAACAGCATGATAAGGACCCTCACAAATGGCAGAAAAGCTATTTAAAGTGTTAACATAAATGACTTGACAAAAGATTCAGAAATTGATGTGAAAAATATACAGTGTACACTTTCAAAAGACACAAGTTTGAACTGCATGATTTAAAACAGTAAAGACATTGTTTGGAAAAAACTTACGGAGGGTCTGCATTTTCAGAGGAGTGCGGGTTTGTCTTGCAGTTCTCCTGTGGCTCGTACGTACGGCCACCTGAGGGGACGTCCCAAAAATGGAATGTACCGTTCTACAGTTGGGCTGTGCGCAAGAGGCGTGCACCTCTGTCTTGAACAGCTCTAATGGGCTCTCTCAGGGGGGTTGAAAAAATAAAAAATCCTTAGGACAGGCCTAAATCTCACCTACCTTACCCCCTTACTTACCCTTATGTGTTGTTTAAATGTTTGCTATGACCTGACGCCTGTGGCATGCCCGTAAAATCTTTTTAAAATTTGCTTTACATTTTTGCTTGACAGGCTTTTTGCACAGTGTGTTAATTTCATGGAGGTTGAAAAATTGAAAAATCTGTATGTCAGGCTTGCGTCCCACCCCTATCAGCCTTGTGTGTGTATAAGTGGATCGCAGCATGCCTGTATAAATAAATGAGAGATAAACGTTTAGGCCCTACAGGCTCACAGAGAGCCCTACAACCTTCATATTTTTACCTGTGTACCCCGTACATGTTCTCCCCCATTTTGGGAATAAATGAGAAGGAATACAGCTGGATGCCCTCACAAGCCGATCCGTCTTTGCTAAGATATGTTTGTGACTTTATTTTAACAGTCACCTCTCTGCTCAAAAACATTTGATGACCGTGTCATGGCTGGGGGGGTGTCAATAAGGGTTCAAGGTTTTCTTTTGCCATTGTCAGTGAACAAAACAGTTTCACGGACCAGGAATTTGCTGCTGTGCCAATGTGCCACATACAACACTTAGAAATAAAAAGGAACAACAGTAAGCAAAATAAAAAAAATAACACAATGGTTAAAACAATAAATAGAAATAAATAGTGCAAACAGAGGATGAGGAAGGTGCAGGTAATGGACTGGTAACTGGACATATAAGTGAAAAGTTTAAGGGGGGAGGGATTAAAAAGTGTTCATGAGTCTGACTGCAGAGGGAACTAAACTTTTCTTATGTCGTGAGGTTCTCGTGCAAATGGACCTTAGCTTCCTGCCCTCAGGGAGTGCTTCAAGTAGACCATGTCCAGGGTGAGAAGGGTTGGCTGCTATCCGACCTGCACGCCCCGGGTTCTGGAGACGTATGGGTCCTGGAGAGACAGAAGACTGCAGCCAATCACCTTCTCAGCTTAGCGCACAATACGCTGCAATCTGTGTATGTCCCTGGTTGTGGCTCCAGCATACCACACAGTGATGGAGGAGGTGAGGCCTGATCAAATGTTTAACATTAGGAGAGACTGATTGTTATCTTTAGAGGAGCCCCTTTTTGGTATCTTGGGTTACTTGTGTAAAGTAAGCTACTGTTGTAAAATAAACGTAATTTTTCTGTAGAAATATTGCAACTGTCGGGATCCCGGTGAGGACACAAACGCAGGACGCAGGAAGTTCCAACATAAAGATTCTGTTTTTTTCTGAACAGAACATTGGAAACGAGGCTAGAATGCTCGCAGTATTTAAGAAAGCACACAAAACGATCTCGCAAGAAGTGCAGGGAACATGCGGAGCATAAACAGGTGGAAAGACAAGACAATTAAGTAGAGGTGCACCCATTAAGAAGACAGAAAACCCAGGTGGGACAGATAAAGGGAATGGAAAGAAAAACCCCTGAGACGAGAGGAACCGGTAACAGAAGGTAACAACAAAACTGGAAACATAACTACAACCCAAGCCACTTGAAAGGAGACATTTGTATCACTCTGGGCCACTCCATGCCTGTTTCTTTGATGGTATAGGGATTATTTGTGTGACCTGAATTGATAAAATTGGAACTAATCTTTTAACTTGTTCTTTCTTCACTTTCTTGAGCTAAACTACTCTACTGAAAATACTGAAAAGGTAACATGCGGCAGTCTTAAGAGCGTCTCTATCAATGAACTCAAAGCCTTGAAAACAAAACTAAAAAAGAATAGGTGTTGTTCTTGTACTTTATTTTGAAATTGTTTGTTTGCCATTTTGGTGCAGCACACATTAAGTATTTTCATCGTGTTTTTATTTGCTGTGAAACATTTTTGTTAGTTGTTCAAAATCATTTAAAATAAGAAAGAGCCAACAATTATCTTTAGTGGTTTTTTCCACATCACATCTTTGCTTTGCAGAACATGTTCCTCGGTAATTGTTTTCAATTTAAAACAATTAG
This sequence comes from Oryzias sinensis, assembly GCA_037389245.1. Taxonomy (NCBI): domain Eukaryota; kingdom Metazoa; phylum Chordata; class Actinopteri; order Beloniformes; family Adrianichthyidae; genus Oryzias; species Oryzias sinensis. The sequence goes on along the minus strand of CM074499.1, from coordinate 26,633,820 downwards.
CTACCAATGGGAACGGATTTCTAAAATAAAAGTCAAATTGGACGATGAATTATCTGTCAGAGTGGATGTGAGAAACATTTGCTCCTCCTGAGCCTTTCTCGAACACTCAAAGGTCAGATCATCAGCACTGTTCCAAACAGCATCTGATTACGCAGAGTGGACTGCACGTTTAGAAGCACTACAGTGTTTGGTTGAACTTTAATTGTTGTTCAGTTTAGTAAAATCCAGCTGAACAGTTCGGCGACTCCAAGAGTCCTGCAAGAACTGCAGAGAAATACTCAGAGAAAACTGAAAAGCTTTTAAACAATTTCACACGATTAACAAACAGATACCTTATTGGCGTTGTCAAATGTACAGCAAAAATTTAAACTAAAAACGTTTTAACTCTGGAAAAACAAAAACAGCTAATTTAAAATGATAACATTCAAAATTAATTTTTTTTTTTTTTTTTTTTTAAATTAGGCCAATTTTGACCCCATAGGTTCTGCAGGGTCAAAGGCTTTCCTAGTCATTAATCAGTATAAATATGTAATGCCTTACCCTCAAATAAAATCATTCTGCAAAGTAAACCAGCTGAAAAATGTTTTTATACCTTTAGGCTTAAACGAAAAGTTCTTAGTTCAAATTATATTTTTTAACATATAATTTTAAAAGCAGTTTAAAATCTAAATGTGTAAAACTGTGATTTACATTGTTTTTTGTTAAAAAAAAGGGATTTCTTTACTCTCCTCATGTCACAAAATAAATGCTCCCCAGGGTCAAAGCTCAGGAAAAGAGTATTTTAATATGAAAACAACAAAGGTAAAATTTTAAGAGCCATGGCAATTTTCATTAGCTAAACAATCGGGGTAGTAAACTTATTAAAGGCCATGTCACACAGCCATTACGTACATTTAGCGCATTTTCCACGTATGACGTGTCTTTCGTTATACATGCATGTTTTTGGCATTTGTCAATCATTGATGTGCGTAAATGTTCGTTGAGGATTTCAGCCGACCGGTTTTCACGTGAATTTGGTTTTGAGCTGTTTTGGTCGGTTGAGGAACACGCAGTTTATGTGTATTTCACGTAGTTTATACACAATTATTATATAAGTCTTACACGATGTGCTTGATTTTTTCTGAGATGAACATGCAAACATTTAGAGTTTAAACTGCTTTTAAACCCTTCCACGTATGTATTACAGACTTTTCATGCATTTACTACCAATATTTATATTTTATATGATGTATACGATGCACGTATCGCGTTACGTTGATGTACATGTTCTTTGAATGGTTTATTTGTGATACGTCTATGAAAATTTCATGCAAAGACCACCACGTTTCTCACTTTTTTCACGTATATTCATGTATGACCAATTTCATCCGTGCAATGTTTCCAATTTCATCCGTGCAACTAAAAATTACAGACCCATATCAATACTGCCAATTCTTTCCAAAGTATTTGAGCGAGTTGTGTACTCAAGATTATCAGACTATTTTGTAAAACACAAGGTATTAGCACCACAACAATATGGCTTTAGGAAAAACAGCACCACGGGTATGGCTATCTTAGATCTTGTAGAAAAAAATCAATGACGCCTTTGAAAGAGGTGAATATGGTATTGGGGTTTTTCTGGATCTTTCTAAGGCATTTGACACTATAGATCATGAAATCTTACTCAGCAAATTAAGGCATTACGGGGTCAGGGGATTAGCGCTCCAGTGGTTCAGGAGTTATATCTGTGGAAGAGAGCAATATGTAAAGGTTAATGAACTAAAATCACAAAAACTCAACATTCAAACGGGTGTACCACAAGGATCCATATTGGGACCACTTCTTTTCATAATTTATATAAATGATTTTGTTTTCTGTTCTGGAGCCATCCACAAAATACTTTTTGCAGACGATACTAGTTTATTCATGTCACATAGAAATATCGACTTATTGGAAAAACTGTTAAATGAACAACTAGTAAAAGTAGATACTTGGTTCAAGTGCAATAAATTGTCATTAAACACGAGCAAAACCTTTTTTATCATATTCCACACATCCAGACACAAATCCACCTACAGGAAATTGAACATAAATATAGATGGGCAATCTCTTCAACAGGTGGACTCGATCAAATTTCTTGGAATCCATATAGATCAATTTATAAATTTTAAAAAACACATAGATGAACTAGTTAAAAAATTATCCAAACTTGTTGGTTTATTCTATAAGATTCGGCACATCCTCCCATCAGATGCATTGCTAACATTGTACAGATCCCTGTTTGAGCCCCACCTGAATTACTGTAACATCATATGGAATAACACGTATCCTACCTACACAGCAAAACTCCTGATTACACAAAAGAAAGCAATAAGAGCAATAACCTGGTCCACGCCAAATTCCCCAACGGATCCACTCTTCCACAGATACAGCCTCCTTAAGTTACCGGAACTCAACACGTATCATAATGCATGCACAATGTACAGTGTTGTTAATAAATTAAATAGTCGTTTGTGTGACCTCATACCACTTTTTTTGCCCTCTTATCACCATGACACCAGGGGAAAGCATATGCTAAAAGGCAAAAACAGAAAATTAAAATGTACAAGCTTCTCTGTCTGTACTAGAGGTCCACAAACTTGGAATATTTTAGAAAATGACGTTAAACAGTCTGCAACAATGTACATGTTTAAAAGGAAACTGAAATTGTTATTATTGTCAACATACTGTGAAAATGCTGCTCCAACCGAAACCATCTATTAATGTGTTTGTGATTTCTTTCTGTCTGTTGACACTTATATGGCCACACGCCAGAGTTTATGTTGTTCAAATTCATTGTCCCTATTTCCACTATATTACCATCATTTCTCTCATTCTATTAGTATATTTTATTTATGAAATTATTTCCTTTTCTTTTCCTTCCGCCACTTATCTTTTGTATTTTTATGCTTGTCTAAAATGCTGGACCCCTAAATAAGCAGCTGCTTCTGGGATGTCCATTTTTTCCACATTCTGTATTGTGAGATTTGTTGCTTTCGACGCATTGTGGAAAAATAAAATGAAATGAAATGTACGTAGTGGCAGTGACACAGCCTTAAAATATGTTTCAACGCCTGCAAAAAAAATTCATATATCAAGAAATGCCTGGCTGTGTTTGTGTGTGCATCATAATATTTATTATCTTTAAAATCATTCTGTTTTACAGTTTCACCATTACCTTCCTAGGTCCCTTTCATTCAGCTGCATACGTGGAAATGCTTGCTCAGAGCTGAGAGCATCAGATAGCAGACGTTCATTTCATGTCCAAGTCTTAAGTCACAAAGGGGTTACTCAAACAAATGAAGAAAAGTGAATATTCTGAGGCTCCTTGAAGTTCACCCAAATGTCAGACTTGCACCCCCATGTGACCGCAGGAGGAAGGAAGTGCTAAAACAAACTCCTCAGTCTGTTTTTCTGATGATTATTGCTATGACTCACCTAATGTTCTGAAGAGCAAGGACCAGGCGTGACTGGAAAAGGTCAAGTCTAATTTAAAAACCAGAGTGCAGCTAAGACAGTGTGAGGAGGCAATAGTGCACAGAGGTTGGATTTTATGCACTAAAATTGAAAATGGTGTTATTGCCACTGTGGTGTAATTTTTATTTTTCCCCGCCGTGAGGCGCTGGTCCAGGGGTCAGACTCATAACGTTTGGAGTATATATATATATATATA
>CM074499.1:26602213-26629629 GCA_037389245.1 Oryzias sinensis | reverse complement strand
TTATACCAGATATGCTGAGACGACAAATATTACATACGAATGTGAAATTCTGACACTAAGATGAGCGGAAGATATCTGTCCATCAATACACTGGAGGAGGGATAAAGCATAGTAAAGCAAAGTAAAGTAAAAAAAAAAAGTTAAAGGTGCTCATAAGTAAGTAACTGGTGAGCAAAAAAAAAGAAAAATTAAGACCAAAAAAATCTAAGAGAAAAAAACACAAATGGTAAGCACTATTTTTTAAATTAATTTATTTTTTATTAACTAGTGTCATATTTCATATACTGCTTCTCAACTTGTGTATTCTTGACACTGTGATTTTCTAATGTAGTGAGTCTGTGTACTCCTTTCTTATTGATTGGACTGTGACTCTGGAATAAAACCAAGTCTACCTACCAAATCTCCCAATCTAATCACTAGGTGAGCACCATGTTAGTGTCTTGTGCTCACGAGTTATTTTTATCATTGTTTACTTTTAAATTTGATATTTTTTTAAATAACATTTTCTTTTTTTCTTCAATGTCCCTTTAGGGGTTCCATATTATTTTATTTCCTACCTAGAGACTGTTGCCTCTGACCGATAAGTGCTGGACACACATCTATAGTGGTTTCTTTTTCATCAAGGTCCTCTTTTGCGATAATCCAGATAATTTTTTATGGTCATTTTGTGCTTTTCTGTGACGATTGATTTCTGTTTTTGATTTTTTGGAAGGTGTTTCGGAAAGCTGTGAAGGTCAGCTGATTTTTTTTTTACACCAGAGTGCAAATGTCAAAATCGACAAAAATATAACTGAATCTTAAAGCAAAAAAGAAAATAAAAACATATAAAAACAAATAAAAATGAACGGATAAAGTGATATTTACTAGCAGGGACCAATGCAAGTAAAACTTAACTTGTGCTTTTCCGTCGGGGACTTTTTCTTGCATCTTGCATAAGGTAGAAAAGACTTTAATAATGATTTTAATTTTTTACCTGTCTACCTAAAGTGTATGCATCATTAAGAATAATATGTCTTCCACCATGGTAATCTAATATAGGTGAATCAAACAAGCGGAAAGAGACGCAATACTGAGAAAGACAAAGTAGTACCTTATTTAATTAATTGCCATCTCATTAATCACATTCTCATCTAACCTAATGTTGCACTCCATGGACCCAGACAACAGGTAAGGAGCAGGCGTAGGGGGGTGTATGATATGTGTGAAGAGCAAACAGGCTATTGTGCAGCAGCAGTTAATGAAATGGGTGGTTATCAAGGCCAGCAGGCTTCATTAAGTCCGGCGTAATGACCTGTGTCACTTTTCTCACTCCCTTTGTGTCGTTTGCCTCAAATATTTTTTAGGAACTTCATATTTGTTAGCACAAATAGGTAAAAGAACATGCAATTAAGTTGGTTTGCAGATTATAAATTAAAAGAATAAAGAATATATTTTGGAATTGTGACATTTTTCTTCTTCTGGATTTCTAGACTAAAAAACAATACAAAAGCTCACTATAATGGCCTCTGTTCATAGTTTTCATGGACAGAATTTCTAGGTGCAGTCAGGGGCCGAAGGCGGTCTGGTTTGGGGACCACAGGATTATGCGGACTCTGTATCGGTCTGTTGTGGTAAAGAGAGAGCTGAGCCAAAAAGCAAAGCTCTCAATTTACCGGTCGATCTTCGTTCCAATACTCACCTATGGTCATGAGCTATGGGTCATGACCGAAAGAACGAGGTCCTGAATACAAGCGGCTGAAATGAGCTTCCTCCGCTGGGCGCTCCCTTAGAGATAGGGTGAGAAGCACGGTCACCCGCGGAGAGCTCGGAGTAGAACCGCTTCTCCTCCACATCAAAAGGAGCCAGTTGAGGTGGCTCGGGCATCTAGGACGCCTGGCCCTAGGCCCTGTGGCCCCTGCTTCCTGGACGCCTCCCTGGAGAGGTGTTCCGGGCATTTCCCACTGGGCGGAGGCCCCAGGGAAGACCCAGGACACGCTGGACAGACTACGTCTCTCGGCTGGCCTGGGAACGCCTCAGGGTCCCCCCAGAGGAGCTAGAGGAAGTGGCTGGGGCGAGGGAAGTCTGGGCATCTCTGCTTAGACTGCTGCCCCTGCGACCTGGTCCCGGATAAGTGGAGGAAGATGGATGGATGGATGGACTATAATGGCCTGCTGGTTCTTTGATTTTAAACGAATCTTCTGTTCAGGCATGTTCTCTTCAAATTCCACACTATTGGTACTTGATATGAAAATGTGTTCAGGCAAGTCTATGGACACCTTAGAGGGAGGGGCCTTAGGGGGTCCTAGTTCATCCTTGTTAGAAAAAACAAGAGAATATGTCTACATTTGAATTCCTTTACTGCTCACATAGTGCACGATATAGTGCTTTTGCCATTTTGTAGTGCTGTCCAGATCTGCAATTCCAAAATCAGGTGTTCAAGACATTTCCCAGAAGTCTCTGTGAAAAACCACTGTGCATCGATGCTTACTAGATTGGCAAATATAGACCACAATACTTAAAAAAAAAAAAAAAACGTACTTTTTAAATAAACCTTCCATGATTTTTTTATCTTCAGAACTCAGTGGACTCGTAAATAGTCATCGCAAAATACTCATATCAATTAGATTTTCACGTTGTGGAATCAGTGATGTCATAGTCACCGGTATAAATACAATACAAAAAAAGAAAGCAGTGAGCTTAGTGTCTAAATTGCTGAATTCCAGGACACTAAATAGTCCCACAGTATATAGTTTAGTAGTAAGGGATTAGGGTGGGAATTCGGACATAGCCCATGTTTATGTCTAAATTTGGTAACTACTCTCTAACCCACTGAAGACTATATACTATGGGACTGTCCAGTTTCCTGGATATTAATGCAATCCAACAAGTTTACTACTTGTTTTTCACGCAAAATATGACATCACCCACTTTCCAAAAGTTAAAATATAACAAATTTGAACATTTTCTATTTTCTATTCATGAATCCAGTGTGTTCTGCTGATGAAAACTTCAGTGATTTATGAAAAATAAAATGTACATACATTTTTTTAAATGACAAATTGTTCATGCGCAAAGCATTGTCATCTAGTTTCACCAATCCGGTCAGCATTGATGTACACTGGTTTTCTGTAGAGGCTTCTGGGTAATTTCATAGGCACTGGACTTTGGAATTGTAGATTGGAAACCTTAAAAAAAGACAAATGCCTTATAAAGTGCACTAAGCAGAGAGTATGGAGTGAATTCAGACACAACTCGTGTTTGTATTCAAGTTACCTCTCCCTGTCAATGGAGAGTGCGTTTATGAAGAAATACCATTTTCCACTGCAGCAATTAACTTCAGTTAACCTTTCATGGAGTCCTGTGTGACCAGAGTGTCTTTTGTAGATGAAGATTTCTCAGCAAATTTGTGCAGTATCCCCAGTGACCACCAAAGACCTTATGTTGACTCTGGCACCACAATGTATCTCCAATTTTTCAAGCTACAAGCTGAAAATGTTACAAATGCTTCAAACATGCTTCAAAGCGACCACCATCATACCCGTCCCAAAAAAGCCATCTACCTCCTGCCTTAATGACTATCGTCCAGTTGCTCTGACCCCCATCATCATGAAGAGCTTCGAACGGCTAGTCATGCGGCACATCAAGTCTGCCCTGCCCCCCTCCCTGGACCCATTTCAGTTTGCCTATCAGTCCAACCGTTCAACAGAGGACGCCATCTCAACAGCTCTTCACTCTGCACTCACTCACCTGGAGAATAAGGACTCATATGTTAGGATGCTGTTCATTGACTTCAGCTCAGCATTCAACACCATCATCCCCAGGCAGCTCACTCACAAACTGGCTCAGCTGGGGCTCAACACACCTCTGTGCAACTGGCTGCTAGACTTCCTGACGGGGAGACCACAAGCAGTGCGAGTCGGCAGCAACACATCCAGTACTATCATGATGAACACAGGGGCTCCCCAAGGATGTGTGCTGAGCCCCCTCCTCTTTACCCTGCTGACCCACGACTGCGCTCCGACACACAGCTCCAACATTTACGTTAAGTTTGCTGACGACACCACAGTGGTGGGTCAGATCAGGAGCGGCAATGAGACAAGCTACAGGAGTGAGGTGAGCCACCTGGCTGGTTGGTGCAGAGACCATAATCTCCTCCGGAACGTGGAGAAGACGAAGGAGATGGTGGTGGATTTCAGGAGAGTGCACACTCAGCATGCTCCTCTGACCATCAACAACACTACGGTGGAAAGAGTGAGCAGCACTAAGTTCCTGGGTGTGCACATCACAGAAAACCTCTCCTGGTCCGAGAACATTACATCACTAGCTGGGAAATCACAGCAGCCTCTCTACTTCCTCCGTAAACTCAAGAAAGCAAAAGTTCCTTCCCCCCATCATGCACACGTTCTACAGAGGTGCCGTGGAGAGCATCCTCACCAGCTGCATCACGGTGTGGTATGGCGCCTGCAACGCGTCCTGCCGGAAGTCCCTCCAACGCATCGTGAGGGCAGCTGAGAGGATCATCGGTGCCCCCCTCCCCTCCCTCCAGGACATCTACAACACCCGCTTGACCCGAAAAGCCCTCTGCATTGCAGCTGACCCCACCCATCCATCCAACAGCTCCTTCAGTCTGCTTCCATCTGGGAGAAGACTACGCAGTCTTCAGGCCAGGACCAGCAGACTCAGAGACAGTTTTCTCCTCCAGGCTGTCAGGAAGCTGAACTCTCTCCCAGCCCTGCCCCCCCTCCCCTCCTGCTGCCCTCCTGCCCTGCTGATCCCTGACAGACATACGTCACCTACCTCATCAGCACTGACTGCACCTTCCACCAGTCCTCTAGTGCCGTTAAAAATTTAAGTAACTGTACTTCAGTCACTTTATTCTCTAGTCACTTTATTCTCTCCTCATTTTTTTTACTTTTATTTTTTATACTATTTATATTTAGGCCTCTTCTATTTATAGTTTGTTTATTGTGCAATTTGAAGGTGTCTCCCCGTTTAACTGAAGATGAAGAGAAAACGCAACTTCAATTTCTATGTTTGTGTCAACATTGTAGATCTTGACAAATAAAGTTACTTGACTTGACTTGAAATCAGATTTAATTTTTCCACGATAATCAAAGCTCCAGACCATGAACCTTGTCACAGAAGCTCTGACCTCTGTGCTCACCTGTGAAACACACCTTTCTGTTGCAAATGTTTCTGTTTAATTCCACAATCTGATAAATAAGTACAACACGTTTGGAAGCTCCTATATAGCTGTCATGTTCGTCACACTATAAATGATTTATTAGAACCACTGTGGGAAAAGAAACATACACAAACATCTGCACTAAAATTGATTTTTTTGTGCAGATGTTGGTAGTTATGGTACCCGAGTGTTGAAATACAAATGGCCCAGCCATTGACTATTACCTGATTTCCAATGACCCTAAACACTGAGGTCCACAGAGTCCCCTGCATAGAACTTCCTTCTGAACCGTCCGCAGAAAAATGTTCTATGTATTCCAAAATTGTGACCAAGAAGCCTGAACAGAAAATTGTATAGAAGGTTAGCCGTCCGCAGAAGAAATCCTCGACCCAACCGAGCTGTAATGTTCCTTACTTATAGAGACGTTATCATTACTAACTGCCAACTACAGCTGATTAGACACTTAAAGACCCACACCAATGAAAATCGAGTTGTTGGTGTCTTTGTAGGACTTTTCTCATAATGGAGGACATGCATAAAGAATCTAAGATTCAAACAGCGTTTCTGAGTATTATTCCAATCGTGTTGGATCAGGAGCAGATGACAACAAGATGTTTAGAAAGGTCGGAATTTCTAATAAGCTCCTGCTTCTCTGCAGAAAATAAGTCTTAAAAAAACGACACAGGCTTATTTGATTATAGCTAAAAACAGCATTATCATCTTTAAAAGACCACTTGGAACAATTTTGCAATAACAAAATATAGTTGGAGTAGGACTTTAAATAAAAGGTTTGACTAAAGATAAAATACATATGTATTAGTTTATGCTCGTTTCTTTTACAAACGCACCTTTTCTCAGTGGTCATGAATCAGGGCAGGAATCAGAAAAGTCAGAATATAGGTTTTCAATCCTCTAAATGCCTTGGATTAAAAGCTGCAAATGCAGATCTTTATCAAAATGTTGTATTTATGTATCTAGGATGCTGGAGAGTGGAAGTGATGTAGGTAAGGCTATTCTTTTGTTAAAACAGCTTTTAGAAAAAACTATGAAAACTGTTGTTTTGATGAAAGATGATCTTTATCCTGAAAAAAAAAGTGTGTTAAATGGATTTGCTTTCTTCAAATCACATAAACTAAAAATATGTCAAAAGACACGAAGATGCTGTTTTTTTTCTTCTTTTTTGTTTTGATAACATTATAGCTGTATGTCAGGAGGATCACCCCCGACTAGCCTCTAAATCCACAGATTTCCCAAAAAGAAACATTACAAACGGCTGAAGGCTGGGATGATGACATCCACAGTGGTGAAGCATTTGACTGAATCAGACAGAAGAGTTGGATGGAAGGTGATGACAAACCTTTCAACCAAAAGCAGGAAGTCACTGTGGGTTACACAGTCTCCACAAATAAAGCTTGATGCAAACGCTCAGAAAGTACAGTAAATATTAAGGCTCAAAACCAAGAGAAATCCATGGAAAGACATAATGACTTTGTCTGAAGTGAAGAAAAGTTTTGATCTGTTTTAACTTCTTCCAGGGATACAAAATTACTCCCAGTTGAATAACAGAAGCAAAAAGGAAGACAGAAATTCAAGTCATGAAAGGTTTTACTGACATGATTTATAATAAATGTAATTTCACTCTTGTTGCTGTTGCTCTTTTCCTTCCCATTTGTATTTATCTTTTTCATTACGCGGCGTCTGTTAGCCCTGCTTTCATTCTTTAACTCACTTGCATTTTTATCCTGTCTATAGCTCTCTGTTACCCTGCAGTTATTTTTTATTACTTTTAATTTATATATTTTAGCATTTAATATTTATGAAACATTGTCAGGGAATGAGAGGAAATGAAAAGTAAAGGTGGACTTTTAATATCAGATAATGGCAGCAAAGTTTGGCAAAAGAAGTTATCATCAAAAAATAAAAGTCGCATTAAATCTGATAATAAAATAAAAACAATAAGAACAATCTAGAAAGGGAAAACAAAGGAAAAGTGGAGGTTGACTGTATGAACCTTAATGTATGGAAAAATATAATAGTCTGTGCATTAAAGCTGCTGTAAGTTAATAGTATGAGCCCTGACATAGTAAGAAAAATTCCCCTCCCCACCCCAACCCTTTTTTTTATGAGTTAATGTTACTGTGAAATGAGTAATGGATTCCACAGGAAAGTGGGAATGAGTAATCACGGTTGGAAAGACGTATGGATTCAAGCGTGCTTTAATCTAATTGTAAGTGAATATAGTTAATGATGTTGTGTTCTTACAGGTGAATACTCATTAAATAAAGGCTGAATACATTTACCACACTAAAGAGTTCTACTATCTGATTATCATAAAGAATGACTTCCAATGATGTGGCGCTTGTTTTATGTGTCTATGGTTATCAGTAATAGGCAATAAAGCAGAGTAAAAAACCGCGACCTGTGGAGGTTTGCACCACAGGGGCGGCTTGTTGGGCATTTGTTCAAGAAGGGGCAGGTCCTTGAACATGCTTTCAGTATATGGTGTTCACACTGGAATGTCTCTACCCGATACTAGCACTTGTACCTACTATTTGAAAGAGGCTTGGTGCAAAATGTTGAAGGGGTGCAAATCTTGCTTCAGGCTTTTTCATTTTACAGCTCTATTCTGATATATGAAAGATTGGTGTCATAATTCCAGCCAGGCACAAATTGCAACTATATTAATTTCTCCTCCATGACCATATTCTTTCGTTGGCACTTCCTTGAATTAAAAGGGATGCAACCCATACATCACTACCAAATCTGAGTCCATGATTGGTCAAAGTTCAACCTGATTTAACTTTCACTCGTTCAATGTCCACGCGGTTTGTACATACTGGTAAGTAAAAACTTGCTCAACTAAACTGTGAATGCGAAAGGTTTGAATTCTAAATGCAAAAGCCCAACACCCGCATTTAAATGTGCATTGCCAAGGGCGGTGGATACGTGGCTTCAGCTTTACTTTTAAACTTTGACAGCAAACAATTAGCAGCAGAACTGTGGAGTCAGCAAACGCCTGGAAAACTGTCCTTTCACATAAGAGTTCCCATTAGTGACAGATTAAACAAAGCCTCATCTGCATCCCCTTCACTCTTTTTTAAGATGCCCTCATCTAGATGTGCATTTCCTATAACTTTGAAGGGGGAACTGTATTGTGTATTTATCCATCCATCTGTGGTGGTCCAGAAACCGAAATAGAGCACATGCAAGAGCTATGCTAAAAACATCACCAAAGTAGTAGATTTTAATCAAAATCAATACAAACTCAGAGACCCAAAGGACTCAGGAGCCACAGACATGATTACAAAATGGAACTTTTTTTTAGTAAACAAGGACATTTAAAACATTGAAAATCTCATTGTTTTTGCAGGTATAAAAGTTATAGATTACTATCGAGGCCCTGTGAAAAAACACCATTCAGGGTGTGCCCTGCATTTGCCCAACAGTAGCTGGGATAGCAGCCATGTGACCCTGAAAGGGGTGAAAAAACACAGGCTGGCAAAAATAATACGCATCAGCATGTCTCATATTCCCTTCTCGTACTCAGTGTTTAAGTCGTCGAGTTAATGCTGTTTGTTCTTAGCTGTTTCTCTTTGCTGGCCCCTCTGCCAGAGGTATTGATGTGTAAGAGACAGAAGGTTCTGCATCTTAAGGTTGTCTAATGCAATTAAGTTGACCACTGGGTTTTATATCTGTGCGTGCATGTGTGTGTCTGACCGTGAGAGGAAAAGACAGGCACGGGGGAGATAGATGGTGCGGATGCATGGCTGAGTCACTTTCTTGGCGACTGGCTGTGTTTGTGTGCATGCTAAGGTGAGAAACGTGGGTTTCTGCCGTTCTTCGGCATCAGCGGACAAACAAAGCTTGTGTCTGCGCGTGAGGATGTCTGGAGACATAATGAACCTCTTCAGTCGGTCATTTTCCAGACCAGCGACTGAATCAAGATGAAGCTCGTCTCAAGTGGAACAAAAAAACAAAAAGAATCAAAGGGGATCGGGTCATATTGAACAAATGTGTTCACCGATGTCGTGATGCCTGAAAGACTGCAGCGTACATGTGTACTGGTTACAAACAGGAGCTGAGTTGTCATGTAAACCTGTAAATATGTCCTGTTGGTTCCGGCTGTACTCCTTGGTGAAGCAAAGCTTTAGTGAGTATAAGGGGACGTGAACCATAATACTGTTAATGTTTGTGCTTCAGACATAATTAAAGCATATCAGTAACCTGTTAAAACTACGGTTGGTTAGTACTTAAACATGATGTTTAATTATTTTTTGATGACGATTTGATGTTGCAACTTAGTTTATTCCTATTTGGAGTTTTTTTTATTTTATTTGAAACACATTTTATTCTCTTTTTTTGGGTAACTTTTCACACAGATATGCAAGAAGGGAAAAGTAAAGTAGGAAAAATTAAAAGAATTTTTCTTATTTGTCCCCAATAAGAGCAGTTGCCTTTCGAAAACCAACTTAATGTGAATTTTTAATTAAAAGTAAAAAAAAAGTGAAAAGATTTAAAGAATTAGCTTAGTTGTGACATTTGAGCTGTGATTATGATAAGACATGTATAGTCTGTATATATGTTTTTTTTATTTATTAAGCATGCCACCAAACCGTATGTAAAAGCATCATGTGAAAAGTGAATCCTTGCATCCCTACTGCAATTCTTTGCTACATTTTTGAAGGATTTGTTATTTACATGTAATGTTTTTGTTTTTTAATCTTTTCTAAAGCACAAATCATATATCAAACAGAAACAAAACTGTGACCCAGAAATTGAGGCTTGAACCAAATCCAGGGGAAAGTGAACCATTGCATCAACAAAAAACATCTTTCCACTCAAGATCATTACATTTTTTTGCAAAGCCCCTTGTTCTCCCTTGCTTTTTCTTTGGCCACTTTCAACTCGTAGGCATTAGAGAAAAAAAAAAGGTCTCATTTATATTTCAGAAGCATGTCAAAGTGAAATGTGTGTTATGAAAGTACACAGCATTCAGGCTAAATTTAGCTGGAGAGTTGTGGGTTAAAAACCATCATTGTCTCTGAAAAGTGGTGATGCTGGTAAAAATTTTAGCGAACAGATCTGTTTTTAATTTGTCAAGGAGTAAAAAAGAGACTCGCTTTAAGTGCAGATCTTTTTTTATTTAAGTAACAGGATAAAACCGGTGAAAAGAACTTGAATAGAAAGAGTTCCCTTTCACTTTCTGATCAAATACTTCATAACTAAAAGCATCCTTGAAGTTTGTTTTCTGAAGTTTTTTTAGACATTTTATACAAATACATTATAAAAGTTTATAATGGTAAGTTTCATTGATATGTTTGACTTGTAAGCTTTTGCCCAACAACCAAACTTGAATGTATTATTTCTCCATACAAGTTTTAAAGCACATGTTTAAATTCTCCAAAAGGGAAACAGTGCATTGCTTTATGCTTTCTAATAGAATATGTTTTGTGTCATCCCACTAACCGCTGCTGCGTTTTATCTCGATTTTTCTGTGAAATGTAATATGAAGTAAACTCCGCTGTGAACCTTTTTTTATCTTTGCTTTTTTGACGGTAGCGGAGCGGCAGCACCTGGCCGCTGTTTTCTCCTGTTAGATTCAATAGAAGCTGTAATCACATTGAACAGTGAAGATGGCCGTCTGCCCAAACCTAAGTTACCCTGTCTGATCTCATGAAGACTAATGAAACCCCGAGTTTCATTCAAGCCAACATTTTCCAGCAGGCTTCCAGTGTAATAACAGTGCACACACCTTTATTTGTAGTTTTTGCTTTACATTGTATATATTTAGGAGACAGGATGGACTTTAAAAGCCCCCTGAGGTTTTGTTGAATATTTCCACTGCTTCTTTCTTAGGTTCTGGTTTAGAATTAGGCAAATCAAACTTTATTTATAAAAAAAAGTCAACTTATGTCTGCCATTGCCCTTCATGCTGCGCTAACTGTCCCTCAGAGGTTAGCAGTATAAAGGTCTAACACATAACTCAAAGGGAGTCCCCCTTTCTATTTCTGTATACTTACATCAAAGACATAAATGAACACGATTCTTTAGTGCTCCCTCTTGGTTGGGGGTTTGATTCTCCACAACATGTTGCAGACAGGTTATTAAGATTTAATGCGGAGATGCTAACGTGAATTATTCACACAAGGAGCACCTGGTTGTACGTCAGACAGCTTCAACTAATTTTTGACATACAAAAGTGGAACCAGCAAATACTGACCCCTTCAGTCAGCCACTGAGAAAGGAAACATGTAAGTGTGACAGAGCTCCAGATTGTTTTACGGGTTTGCTAAAAATAGGAAAATATTTCATTTTTAGGTTAATTTAACGTCCTAAAAGGCTGCTGATGGAACGTTAAAGTAGAATTTTTCCATTGTTGTAGCCAAGCAGATAGCCGTGTTGTGGGAGGCGGGCCCACATTTACCCATGAGGTGCAGGGGTTAAATTTCATGGGGGGGGCTGAGAGTTTGGGGTCTCAAATCCCTTAAAGCCCCTAACATGCTTAGAAAACCATGTCAGCTCATCTATCTTCTCTTTAGATCTATTTGATATGGCTTATAGATTTTATGTTGAATGCTCTCACAACCGGGCTTTGGACAGGCACGAGCAGAACACTGGTTTGTGCCCTGTTGAGGCTGCATTTATCTTTTTTGTTTGTTCACTTTTGTGGGTTTTTTGTGCTAATTGTTATTTGATTTTTGTAAATTTTGGATTCACAGCACGGGGGGGGGGGGGGGGGGTCCCTGCCCATACTACCTAGGTGGGAGTAATCAGGGGGCTTCTGCTCATGTTAAATTTAAACGAAATTGACATCCAAACAGAGAAGTTAAGTCCATTCTTTCTTTAATCCTTTAGACACTGATGGTAACCCATTTATTTATATTCCAACAGTTCATTAGTTTAAAAAAAAGATAAATTCTTCTTTTTTTTTAGAAAACCTTAATAAATAGGATTTTTTTTCTATGATTAAATGTAACCATGTGAAAATAATGATTAGTGAGTTTCTAGTCTAAAAGGTTTTTTTATGGGTTTTGAACACAAGATTCTTGGAAAATCAAGAAACTAATCTTCAAGACTTAAAAAATAAAAAAATAAAAAGCAGCACATAATCCTAATTGAAGTTTAGTTTTAATCCCACTAAGTATTTTTGTTCAGTCAGGTGTGTTTTGTTCCAATCATCATCGTAGATTTACTCACATTTCTGTATCCTTGGTACCTAAATTACAGTGTTATGAAAGCAGACACAGAATGGGTAACTATAGCGCTCCTTCACATTAAATATCCATTTGAAGAAAGTTACTAAGAGCTGAATATAATAATAAAAAATAAAAATAATGAGAGCACATATTTTTGTTGGTTCCATGTGCAAACAATGAGCTTTGCTGTGCAGAGAGCCAGGATAGAAACAGACGAGTGCCGAGGCAGGGAGGCAAAGACCGACAGAGGTAATATGGTCAGAAAGATCTTCTGGCTTCCTAAACAGGCTAAAATAAATTGGCCTCACAGCAGTTGGCTTGTGCAGCATCCAGCTGACACACACAAAGTCACAAAGCCTGGTTCATTCATGCTGATATTACTTCAGCGACTTTCTCCTTCCCCATATTTTAGTCTGACTCCCTGTTCTTTTAGGCTACCTATCTGACAACAAAGAGAAGGATAGAAAGCAGGCCTTTAACAGCTGGTACCATCGGAACAGCATGCACAGAACTTTGTGTAAAACTGCTTTTAAACTCTGTGTCAGAGGGTAGTTTAGCTAAAAATGTTTTAAGCCATTTTATTGTTGCACATTTCTGGAAAGTAAATGCATAGCTTTTGTCACATTTTATTTGTGTTTCAGATATGATAATTGTAATATAAACTTTTTGTAATCATTATAACAATTGTGTTTTCAAATATAGTTTTTCTCAGCACTAGGTCAGATAAATGTATCTAATAAAGGAAAGACATCATGAAAAAAAAGTATTATACTATACTAAAAGCTAGAAAATCAGTACTTTAAAATGTTAAAAGCACAAGCTCAGACAAAACCTTAGTTTTTACAACTTATGTCTTTGCTATACATTCTGTTGTGGTTCTGTGTGTCAAACCAATCTGTATTGTTTTTATTTCCCTCCCCTAAATCTCCAGGATTCAGTGCAAAACTTCCCTCAGCGCAACAGATGATGAATAAGAAGGTTATTCTGCTCCCATGAAGACTAAAGAAACTCAGGATATGATGGTAAATAATTCTTAAATGGAGCGTACTATGTTAATGTTGTATTTTATATATATTTGAACTATGTGCCATGAATGAGGCAAAGACTTTGGTTCTGTAAACTAATTTATATATGCTCAGCACCCCTAATTTATATTGATTGTGTGAACTCTTCACTACAGTCAAAACACTCTACTACCATAAAGTCTTGCTATTGTAAAGTTGTGTTTCTTTTAAGTGTAGCATATCATTCTGCTTAAGAATCGGTTGGATTTATGTTAATTGCATAAACAATGAAAGAGTTACAGTCGCTGAAAGAATGTCAACACTGGAGCTGAAGCTAAGACACTTATTTCACAGCTCATTGAGAGTTTATAGTAACCATTTTTTTCATTGATCATTACAGATGCCTTGGACTGAAGTCAGCATTGACTCAAAACAGAGGTGCAGATAAAGTGAAAGCAGATAAAACTTACTGAAACGTGAAATCGTCTATGCAAATACAAAGTAGATGTTAATTATATTACCCTGGTCAATGGTTTTAAGGTCTGCACATAGGTCTTAAAGAACTTTAAAGAGCTTCAGCTACGATGAATGCTTTTCACTGCGTGTCGGCATGTGTCACAGACAAACAAATGCTCTGGAGTTAGAGGTTCATCATCCAAACCACGTAGAGAGCATGTTTATTATGTTTGTTGAGCAGTTAAATCCCTAACAAACCAACACTGCAGCTCCTTGAACCTACGGAGTACTGTTAACATCATGTTTGTCCATTTTTCTCTTTGTACCAAACAGTATTTGACAGACCATAGATCATTGTTGTTTGAACTGGTTTACCACAGCCCATGTCATTCTATTTACTCGCATTCTTAACTCATCCCAGCATAGAATCACGAAAAATAGATCTGTTGCATCTTTTTTGCTACCAGAGATGAAAGCTAAGAATCCGCAGCTGGTTTTTAGTTTACCATGGCAGCAGTGAGTCCCATAGAAATGCATAAATGGATTAATAAATCATATGTTTGTATGACTAACAAGCTGCATCTCATATAGCATCAAAGAAACTTGACATCCTATGAAGCTCTGACACTCATAAATTTCATTAAACAAAGTCATGGACTCGAGCAGCCAACAGCATCCATACATTAACTCGTCATCCAAATAAAAGAATTGTTCTATTGAAGTCTTTCTTACAGTTTGATCTCAAAGTCACAGGACTTGAATTTTCATTTGGCATTTGATTAAATAGTGAAATAGCTTCACTAAATAATACTCACGACTTCTAACAATCAGACGGTGGCAGTGGGATGGCAGCACAGGGGCAGCGGGGTGGTTGGGGGGTGGCAGTCTGAAATCAGTCAATCATCTGACAATTTTGGGAAACTTGGAGACTCACTCAGTCAGTTACCCTGCTGCTGCCTTTCTGCCACCCGCCTGCCACTGGATTGCCATCGTGTCACCTACAAATGTGCCCGGACAGCCACTGAGCACTTTTAACTGTTTTCGGGCGCAGCGCATGTAAAAAAATGCTACTGCTCCCTCCCGATTACAAATATCCAAAAAATGGCACCGTAGCACTTTGGGATATGTGACCGTAGTCTAACCCAGTGTTTTTCAATCTTTTTTGAGCCACAGCACACTTTAACCTTATCAAAAATCCTGCGGCACACCGGCATCCTAAAATTTAAAAAAAGTCTGTGTTGATCTACAGCCCCTCCACAATCTCACATGCATTTTTGTGATAATTGTGGCAGAAAAAGCAGGAAGTTGCAGCTGTTTTTTCTAAAAGATGTAATAAAAGTTAAATTAGAAGATTTAAAAACTGTTTGATGTGTGTTCATTGTGGTTTTAAGACATCAAAGCAAGACTCATTGTGCGCTGAGACTCTGTCACTTTAACCCAATGCATCATGGGAGATGTAGTGCAAACAGCCGCCGAACGCAGACAGACTAGCGTCTCTGAGCTTAATTGTTTTGTTCACTTGTTCCACGGTCTGATACCGGATTCTGTGGAAAGCTACTCTGCTAAATATGAGCTTTAGCTGGTATTTTTGTTGGAACTGAGAGACTTTATGAGCAGAATCAGAACATAGAAGTGAATACTTTAACCACTTCTGATTGGTCAGACTGATGACATGTGATTAAGCCTCCAAGAATGATTGGTGGAGACAGTTGAAGGGGCGGGACTTTTCTTACAACAGCTGAAGCTACGGCTAAATCTTATCAAAATGTCTTTAATAGAATCAAATAAACACAAAGAAAAAAGTATTTTATGATCTTTCATATTCCTAACTACTCAGTGTTTTGTCAGGGCCTTTTTTGGATGAACAAAGAGCTGATATCCTGCAGATGGAAAATGTTTTTAGATCAGTGAATGAGGGCAATTTCCCACGGCACACCTGACCATCTCCCACGGCGTTGCACACTAGTTGAAAAACACTGGTCTAACCAACCATAAACATAGGCAAACACAATATGTCATAAAACACCATAAACTAAAAGCAACAACAAGCAAAAGACAAATATAAAATGGATGGAAACGCTGTGGCTAATGTGTTCCACCCTTTGGTAATGTTGATCAAAATTCCCTAATATCACTTTGTGAAATAATACAACAGCGTACCGCCCACCATTTGCAGAGCTTAGGAAACAAAAACACTTTAATGTGCAAATCCATCTCAGTTTACTCTGTCTGTCAAAGCTTACGCTTACTGTCATTACCGTTTTATCAAACAAAATCTGACCCCTTCAGTTGTGTGTTTCAAAAGTTTTTGCTGCTTTCTGTCTAGGACCACTGTGCCATCCATTCATGGTTTAATACCTGTAACTTTCAGCTCCGTCGTCCGTCGCACCACTCTGGATCCATACTGTAACTCACAGGTGTAATTTCCCCCATCGCCCTCTTCTATCTCAGGAATCCAAATATGTGTGGTGTTGACAGTGATGGAGCTTCTCCATTCAACCCGATCACACTCCTAACAGGCGGTACAAGCAGAAAAGGCTCATTCACCATCAGTGAAGGGACACAGTTTAGAGTGTTTTCCAATGTTTGTTCCTTACCTTGTACCAGGTCATCTGTGGCTGCTTGTATGGGGCCAAATAGTCCTCTATGTCAGGGCAGTTGATCATTTTGGGATGGGTTACCTCTGCTTTCTCCAGATGGCGGATTTTGTTACTGAAGCATTTCCCCTCGTCGCTCTCCTCCACCGTCATTGACATGGATACCTTCATGCAGTACGTTGAGTTCCTGAAAACACACAACACAAGAAGGATTGAACGCACATCCAGGCATGTTGTTGTTCACCTTTGGGCGTATCCCTTCAGGGGTCGCCACAGCCAATCAGCTTTCTGACTTGCACAGGTGGTTTGGCAGAGATTTTTACGCAGGATGTCCTTCCCGACAAAACCCACATGCATAATCAACATTGATGAAATTTATAAGGTTTTGACTCTATGCTCTTTTTTAAAAACACAAAGCTGGTTTTAAAATTATCTAACACAGTGACATATAGCGATACAGCACATCTAACCAGATGAAAAAGGTTCAGATCAAATCTTAGTGTAAAAACAATATTCAAAGACCAACTGAAATCATGCTTTTGGTCATATTGGACATATGAAGAAAATTAAGAACAAAATTGCATTTCTGAGTATTTCTTTATTAAAATCGTTGATCTGTGATGTAAAAAATATACTGGGCGGGTCCCTAGATTTTCTCAAGTGTGCATGAGGGGTAGGGAGATGATGAAGAATTAACACCTAAATGCTGCAGCAGGTTGTAATTCTGAAAAGATAAACAGTACATAGGTATTAGCTTTCATTTTTTACAGGTGAACACACAAAAAATTCCCAACAACAGGGAAGGGAATGGATGCCTGGTAACTTCATGCCAACTGTCCCACCCACAACTCAAAGGGGAATTTCTAATGAACTTTGTCCTAGAAAATGACAAGTTTTTGATTTATGGATTAAGCATAATTAAGCCTTTAAAAAGAAAAAAAAGAAAAGACCACTGGAAACACTTTTGCAAAAGATAATAGAAGTGGGTCCTTAAACTCTTTTGGCTTCTTTATATGAATTTAAAATATGTTAATATGTTAATACCAAGTCATGTTTAGACATTTCACTTACTACCTTTTACACAATTATCTTTTTATAACTCTGATTAATTTTTAGGACACAGATAAAAAAAAGGTCCCAACATATGAGATAAGTCCACATTTTTGGAAAATCGGGAGAGGATTTGCTTAAAACTGTTCCAAAATTACACACTGATTGTGTGTTTTCAGACTATGATAAATAAAAGGGTTTTCTTCGACTTTTCCCCAAAGTGATTAACTTAGAAGCCTTCTACTAAGCAAAACTTCTCAGGTTAATTTTAAGCATCAGTAAAACTATTAATTCATGGTAAAAAGACATGAAAAAACACACTTTATTTGCAATCTGTGTTACAAGTCAAGTCAAGCACCCTCAAATCAGTCTGAGTGGGGTTATTTCAGGCTGATTTGTTTGTCCATCTCTGTTTGCCAAAAATACGCGGCAATCATTCCTCCATTTATCCAGCTCAAAGACTCTGAAACTGTCTAAGAGCTGTTTTTATGGGTGTCTAGGCTCTGGGGCTCCATTGAGGATATTTTGTTGAAATTATGGGGTTCTGGAACAACAGCGGTCTTGCAAAACCACTTCTTACAGAGAAGAATAAGAAACAAATATGTGGAGTTTATTTCTATTTGTAGTGCCTCCGCTTATGTAATCGCTTTTTTTTCTCTTGTGCCTCTTGTTGCAAAGTCCAACATGAATGTAAGATGACTAATTCGAATCTGCATTACCTTTACAAAATCAACATTCAGGGGCAGCGCTACAGGGTGGCAAAAAGCCCCCCCCCCCCCCCCACTTGCCACCCCATTTTTTGAGTTGACATTAATAAAGACCATTTGATGCCGACAGAGGCGTTCTCACCTCAAACTGGTTTCACTCAAAATGCACCAAAAAAACATCTATTTTTCTCCACTCCTGGTCGATTTGCAGCGGGGAAAATATGTATTGAACAGGTCAACATTTCTCTCAAAAAACACATGTCTAATCGATTTTCACCAGATGTCGGCATCAACCCAAGTAATGCACACATAGAAAGAAATCCAAACATTTATGTCCATAAATGAAGTTATGTGTAATAAAGTGAAATGGCACAGGGAATAAGTATTGAACACATGAAGAAAAGGAGGGGTAAAAAGGTCTGGCAAGCCAAGAAAGCAGCTGGAGTTTGTCAGTATTCAGAAGGTTAACCTGCCCTCTATTAGTGCAAATTAATATCAGCTGGTATAGTCCTGATTGATGCCTTTTAAAAAGGTTTCTCACCAGCAAGGTGTTAGACAAGAAGCATTGCATGATGGGTAAAAGCAAAGAGCTGTCCAAAGACCTACGCAACCTTATTGTTGCAAAACACACTGAAGGCATTGGTTACAGGCGCATTTCTAAACTTCTGAAAGTTCCAGTGAGTACCATTGGGGCCATCATCCGGAAGTGGAAAGAACACGGCATTACCATAAACCTGCCACGGCCAGGTGCTCCTCACAAGATTTCAGACAGAGGTGTCAGAACAATCATCAGAAGGGTTCTCCAACAGCCCAGGACCACTCGTGGAGAGCTTCAGAAAGACCTGGAATCAGCAGGTACCGTTGTTTCAAAGAAAACAATAAGTAATGCACTCAACCGCCATGGCCTCCATGCACGCACACCACGCAAGACTCCATTTTTGAGAAAGAAGCATGTTGAAGCTCGTTTGGAGTTTGCGACACAACATTTGGATAAACCCATGACATTCTGGGAGAAGATACTCTGGTCAGATGAGACCAAAATTGAACTCTTCGGATGTCATAAGACACAACATGTTTGGAGGAAAAATGGCACCGCACATCACCCCCAAAACACCATACCAACGGTCAAGTTTGGAGGTGGGAGCATCATGGCGTGGGGCTGTTTTTCAGCATGTGGTAGTGGTAGATTTCATATCATTGAAGGAATAATGACTGGAGAAAAGCATGGAGACCTTCTTGATCAGAATCTGCTATCATCTGCCAGGCTGCTGAAGATGAAAAGAGGGTGGATCTTTCAGCAAGACAACGATCCCAAGCACACAGCCAAGGTAAGACTCAACTGGTTGAAGAAAAAGAAAATAAAGCTGCTAGAATGGCCCAGTCAATCACCAGACTTGAATCCAATGGAAGATCCGGGTTTACAGAAGAGACCCCCGGAACCTTGAAGATTTGAAGGCAGTTTGTGTGGATGAATGGGCCAAAATCACACCTGACATGTGATTTATGGACATAAATGTTTGGATTTCTTGGATTGTGTGCATTACTTGGGTTGATGCCGACATCTGGTGAAAATTTCGTGTCAATAGCTCGATTAGAAATATGTTTTTTGAGAGAAATGTTGACGTGTTCAATACTTATTTTCTTCGCTGTATTTCAATCTATACCTAGGAACCTTTTTTAAGCATTAGTTTCTCGTAGGACGGGCAGAGGCGGAGTACCATCCCATTCTTGGACACAAAAAAGTCCACTTTGAATGCAGATAATCTCGCAAAAATGTTCCAACCATAGGTAGGTTTAGGCAAAGAAACTTGTAAATACCCTATGATTGCTTGTCTTACTACCACGATATTAACATTTTTAAAGATATTTGAGAATTTGGGTTTGGCGAGACTGCAAGCTACAAACAATGCGGCGCTGTATTTAAATGGCGTATAACACTCGCCCACATTTTCTTTAGAAACTGCTCTTTCACAGAGTATTTACAGTCATTTTAGGAATATTGTGGTGGGATAAATGTAATTGGTGTTTGTTATTGTTCTTTAGATCTGTTCTAAAAATGAACGAGGCTTCGTACTATGGAAAGCAGCATGTGAACCGCAGCGTAGTGGTCCACCTGAGGACAGTGAGGACACGTGTCTCTGTGATTGTGGGGAATGTGGTGAAGAATTCCCTTACAGGAGAGCTATGGATCGGTTCACTCTATTGGATGTGTATTCTACCCGCTGTCACTGAAAATGTCACATGCCTAAAGTTGAGTCCTCACCAGATTTTTTTACTCGGGCCAGCTGGGCGGGTGGCTCAAACTGCGCCGCTGGACCTTCGATCGCGTCTGTACCATTAACATTAAAACTGGCGAATTGCGTTTTAGCCGCTAGTGTCAAGCTCTTCAGTCATGCAGGACACAGGTATCATCATCAGAAAGAGAGGATAAAGGGCGGGGCTACTTAGCTCAGCACCAATGGGCACGCCCCTGTAGAGAAGATGTTGAAAACAGTGGCTTCAGATAAACATGAAATATGGTTTTTGAAGGCATTTAAGTTGTACGATTTTAGTTAAAAACATTATCATTCTTAAAACGCCGCTTGGAATGTTTTTTTCTTCTTCTTTTTTTAAAATTGCCATATGAGGACTTGAACAACTTTAATTTGATTATTTTTCCAGGTGGTTGAAGTCTGTTTGGGAAGAAAAAGCGTAGTTAGGTTTTAAAAGTTTATGATGTGAACTATGAGAACTGATATATCATCACTTCTTCTTGTCATAAACCCTAAAAGTGTCACCAGATAATTCTTATCAGGCTGCAGCTGTGGGCAGTATCATTTAATATAGATTTAAGACAAAACTTTAGTTATTCTAAAAATGTGTGACCTTTGCCAAAAAAGTAAGAGAATCTTTACTTTGTATGAGAAGTCTGGCACTTGTAGAACTGATGTTTTAGTAACTGTTTCATCAAAAATGAGAACGATGGCTGCCTCAGCTAAAAAAAAAAACCCTCCCCTCCTCCTGAAATATTTGGCATATTTTAAAACATATTATAAACATTTTTAGGAATTTATTAATTTATGCATATCTTGACAGTTTTTCGGTGAAATATTTAATTTCATGTTCTAGGTTAACAGTGTGCAATTATATCCAAAATACTAATTTTAGTGAAAAGAAAAACAAACAAAACACGCTGAAATAAACTTCTATTTGCGAATGTTGGAATCCAATAGTTCTGTACTTTAATTAGCTGGACAGATTGTTGGCCGTTGTAAATAGCTTTCCCAAATATAAATTCTGCCCAACTCTTCCTCTGACTGTAAAATAATGCTGTTTCTACAGTTATGTACAAAATCCATAATGCAAAAGACATCCAGCGTCTTTGGGGCGTTAAGAAAATGGAATTTTGGAGCTGGAGGTCAGAGCTTACTTTATATTCAAAAAATCCCTTCTTGACATGTGATGTGTAAAATATAAGAAATCAAAAAGAGGGTTTAGAGGATGCTGCGATGTGTGGTGCAGTGCTGGATGTGTTTAATATCCTAAATTCTGATCGCTGTGTTAGAAGTGGTTGGTGTGTATGTAGATGGCATTTTGTGTGTGTTTGTTGCCAAGTTCACCTCCAAACACAAAGCGACACATTGATCTCTCCCTCCGACACACACTTACATTGACAAACATGTGCACTTCTCCTTTAACTACAACCTCTTGTCTAGGTGGATCTAAAACGCTTATCCCATCAGTGTTGTGCATGCGCACACGGGTTTTCGAACGGGGGACATTGGGTCATTGACCTAACCGAGACCACTGAGCATTGAACTGAAGGCCTGCACATCTTTTCATCCATCCATCCCTTTGTTTTTCTCCAGCTCATCAATCTATCTCCAGCCTGCAGCACCTTGTTTTCTTCTCCAGTGGTTCAGTTACGTTTGTCTTTATGCTTCCATGAATCCCTCTCTCTTTCTTCAAACAGACATCAAGTCTTTCAGAAATCTTTCATATTGACTTTCCACTTTTTTCCCCCCTCCAACGGCAGAAAACTGAAATGTATGTCTAGTTTTCTTGGTAAAATTCAGCCGACAACAAAAAACAATCTTGAGTTAAAATAGAAAGCCACCTGACAGTTAAAAAAAAAAGTCATAGAACTTTAAGAGCAGCGCAATAGAAAATAAAGCAACATTTATGAAACAAATGACAGATGTAAAACACAGCAGGTTGATGTTTACAAAAACAGAATAAGCTTCAAATCAAACTACAGTTGTCACCGTTCCATGACTTCTCTTCAGCTTTTTTCACTTCTAGTGTCAATTTTGTTTTTGCAACTTTTGTCATCTTTGGATGACCGGGTTAAGACATTCGGATCCAGGTTCCAAAAAAAATAATAATAATAAATGATTACACTTCCGCTACCGTGCTTAGCATGACATATCCTCTGCTTTAGTATATTCTCAGATCCAGGTGAAGAAACATCTCCATCTTTGTTTTTTTTTCTGCCTCAGGAGGAAGAACATTTCTCCATGGATGTATTTTGTTTCTTTAAATCTTACAGATTGCTTTCAGACATATTTAAAACTAAGAGGTCTTGAAATTGAAAATGATTTGAAACAAACTCATTCAAGCTTTTTCAAAAAAACTGACAAAAAAAATCTAGTTTAAAAATGTGTATTTTTTGTCTTATAACTCTAGATTCTTGTCTTTTAGACCTAAACATTGATTTATTAGACCATTTTGTTAGTTTCTATTTTGCTACAGTAATATATTTCCTTTTTGAAATCACTACTGATATAAATTGGCTTTTATTTTTATTATTTTTCACCATGTGCTGTGCTGTTATGATGTTTGGAGTCATATTGCTTTTAGGTTAAAGGTGAATGCTGTAGTATCGCGAGACCCAGCGAGACGAGTGTGGTGAGTCGACTTGGCGGCGCGTAAGCATTTGAACAAACATTTTCGATCTTGTTTCATTTTTCCGCCATATTAAAATATTTCCGGCAAACTAACATAACTTGTTAAGAGTATTAAGCTTCTGTCAGCCTGGAGGACCTGGAGGAATTCATCGACGAGTGCTATAATACCTGCGTCATGGTGAAACCCAAAACCGCCACCACCACCCCCTCCTCCAAGCGTGGACGGCCTGAGGACTCTCCCGGGGCTGCGTCCTCTCCAGGCAGCGGCGTGAGCGATATCCTGGACTCGATTGATAAAAAGCTCTCCAGCTTTGATTGCCGCCTCAATCTGCTGGAGATCCTCCATAGAGAATTTCAAGGTCTGCGGGAGTCTCTGGAATTCAGCCAGCAGCAGGTGCGGGAGCTCGCAGAGGAGAATCAGGCCCTCAGACAGACCGTCAAAACTCTGAGCAGCGACACCGCTCGTCTCTCCGAGGAGAACCGATCCATTAAGGAAACCCTCCTGGATCTTCAGTCGAGGAGCATGAGGGACAATCTAGTGATCTCCGGGGTTCCAGAGGAGGCAGGAGAAGTCCCCGAGGCCACAGTAAGGTCCTTTTTGGAAGACCATCTGAAACTCCCGAAGGAGGAAGTCCAGAAGATCTCCTTTCACAGGGTTCACCGGCTCGGAGGAAAAAGGCCGGACAATCAGCGTCCCCGCCCTATTGTTGCTAAATTTGAACATTATAAACAAAAGGAGCAGGTAAAAAGCAGAGGGCGTGAGCTAAAAGGCACACATTACAGTATTAATGATCAGTTTCCAGGCGAGATCCTCCGCCGGCGGAAAATCCTCTTCCCGCTGAGGAGGAAGCACCTGTCTGCTGGAGCCCGTGCGGTGGTTGCTGTTGATAAACTTTTTGTGAATGGCAAGCTGTTCCGGGACCCAGAGGTAACACCCTGGCTGTGCTGAAGGCTTTCAGAGGTGCACTGACATCTGCGCCGCCCAGAAGAAACCCGCAAATTTAATTGAATAGGAAATAATCGGATCATCAATAACCCACACCTCTCAGGAAAAGTGTTTTTTCTTTCTCTCACACTCATGTTTCTGTTGTTGTTTCGTTGTTTTTGTTTTTTGTTCTTTCTCTTTCCCTCTCTCTTTTCTCTTGTCCCCCCCCCTTCCCATCTCCTCATATGTGAAACAGGTAAAGTCAACGCAACCACGGTGAGTATTTATATATGCACGGAACGGGCGCGCGCGCATACTAGCGCGCATAAGAGCATGCACACGCGATCCCGCACACACACGTTGATAAACTGCAAAAATCTCACTTAGGCTCACACAGGACACACGTAACATGCAGCTGACAGCCAAGACATGTCCACCCCCAACGCACAGCGCTTGTCAGTGTAGCAGGTACGCACAGCGGGCACGCGCACACGGACGGGCACACGCACTATTTAGCCTTGCACTCTCCCGGTTAGAACAGCTATGAACAGTCTTAACATCGTTAGCTGGAATGTGCGTGGACTTGGTTCTGGGCCAAAGAGATTGAAAGTGTTAAATCACCTGAATGATCTTAAAGCAGATATAGCTTTGCTGCAGGAGACCCATTTATCTTTATCAGCTGGTCATCTCCTGTGCTGTTCCCAGTATCCAGTTATGTATTCTGCCAGTTTCAACTCCAAACAAAGAGGGGTTGCAGTTTTGATTAATAAAAATGTTACATTTACTCATAAGGATACAGTTACTGACCCAGAAGGTAGATTTGTAATCATTAATATATCCATTCAGAATAAGGACTATTGCATAGCAAGCATCTATGGCCCGAATGCTGACGACTCTTCCTTCTTTCACAGATTCTTCACCTCACTCTCAGTTCACTCTGACTCCACAATCATTATAGGAGGAGACGTCAACCTTGTTTTGGACCCTGAACTTGACAGACTCAGCACAGCAGCAAACCAGCGTACATGGCAATCTGCAAGTATTCTAAAGCAGTACATGAATGATTTGGGTCTCTGCGACGCTTGGCGCTCATGTCATCCAAACACTAAGGGGTTCACCTTTTTCTCTCCAGTTCATCATTCACACTCTCGTTTAGATTATTTATTAGTCAGTAACTCCCTTTTGAAAGAAATTAAAAGTTCCAACATTCATCCAATTATTATCAGTGACCATGCACCAGTTTCTGTTACTATTTCAAGGGAAGTACCCACACCCTCAGGTTCAACCTGGAGGTTTAATACGTCTCTGTTAAAAGACCAGGAATTTATTGAATTCTTTAAAAAAGAGTGGGAAACCTTCTTAGAATTCAACAATACTTCTGAAATATCACCAAGTATTCTTTGGGAAGCAGCAAAGGCAGTCATGAGAGGGAAAATCATCTCTTATTCAACGCATAAAAAACGCAAAGAGAAAGCAGATTTAACAGAATTAGAAAATAAAATCAAAACTCTGGAGACTGCTTATGCTGCTTCTGCCCAGGAACACATACTGGGCGACCTGAAAAATTTAAAGCTGCAGTTTAATGACATCATCAATAAACAAACACAATTCCAGATACAAAGGCTTCGACTGGAAAGATATGAAAACTCAAGTAAATCTGGCAAATTTCTAGCTAATCAGCTTAAAATTAATAAAGAAAAATCAACAATCACTTCTATTATGGACCAAACAGGGAATGTCACCCATGACCCGGTAAAAATTAATAATGCGTTTAAAGACTTTTATCAAAACTTATACACTCCACAGATCAATCCATCAGAACAAAGCATCAACTCATTTCTTAACAATATAAACCTGCCCAAGTTAAACGAAGATCAAATCACAAATTTAAACTCTCCGCTCTCGTTGTCTGAGCTTCATGAAGCTCTGTTACTTATGCCTAACAGCAAAGCACCAGGACCCGACGGCTTTCCTGCAGAGTTTTATAAGGAATTCTGGGAACAACTGGCACCAACGTTTTATAAAACGGTAAAATTTATCAATGAAAGCCAATCTCTACCACCTAACATGAACTCTGCCAACATTATCCTTCTCCTAAAACCAGACAAAGACCCCACGAGTCCTTCAAGCTATCGCCCCATTTCTTTAATTAATGCAGATGTAAAAATTATCTGCAAAGCACTAGCACAGAGAATAGAAAAAGTCACTCCTCACATAATTCACTTTGATCAAACTGGATTCATCAAAGGCAGACACTCGGATGACAATGTCCGCAGACTCGTTAACATAATAGACTTTGCCGCCATCAAAAACCAGGAAATTACCATACTATCACTGGATGCTGAAAAAGCCTTTGATAGAGTAAATTGGAAGTTCCTCATTGCTGCCCTCCATAAGTTTGGGTTTGGAGAATCATTCATCAATTGGATCAAAATATTATATCACAACCCCAATGCATCAGTTAGAACTAATAAACAGACTTCCAACAGGTTTTTTCTTGGAAGAGGAACTAGACAGGGTTGCCCACTCTCCCCCTCTCTTTTTGCAATATTTATCGAGCCTCTAGCTGCAGCAATAAGACAGAATGAGAGCATTAAAGGAATTAAAACCAAACACAGCCATCATAAAATTAGTCTCTATGCAGATGACATATTACTGTTTTTAAGTAATATACATTCTGTAAATGAAACGGCAACAATCATTAATGAATTCTCTTCTATATCAGACTATTCCATTAATTGGAATAAATCTGTTTTATTACCACTGAACAGAAATGCGGAGCAAGGAATCACAATACCAGTTAAATCAGGCAATATAAAATATCTAGGTATTTATTTTTCCCCCAAAATATCAGAACTGGTGCAGCTAAACTACACCCCATTACTGAAAAACATACAGGACGATCTAACACGCTGGACCAACCTGCCTCTGTCCCTTATGGGCAAGGTAGCCACGGTAAAAATGAAAATCTTACCCAAAGTTAATTATCTATTCTCAATGATTCCCACACAACCGCCATTAAAATGGTTCAAAACCTTAGACTCATCCATATCAAGCTTTCTATGGAACAATAAACCTGCAAGAATTAGTCTAAAAACTTTAAAGTCTGCAAAAAGATGTGGAGGATTAGAATTACCTAACTTCCACAATTACTTTCTTGCAAATAGATTACAATACATCTTAAAATGGTTAAAAAATAATCCAGAAACCAACTCATGGTTAGACTTGGAACAGGCGTTATGTGGAAAGATCAACCTGTCAGATCTTCCATTTATTAGCCAAATAGTTAAAAAACAGGATTGTTTCAAAAGTATTAATATAAACGCCACTTTAACTGCCTGGTGGGAATTTCTCAAAATATCAAAATCATCAATTCAACCGTGCAAAATGACACCCATCTGGAACAACCCAGACATCCTCATAAACAAAAA
>CM074499.1:26580364-26601713 GCA_037389245.1 Oryzias sinensis | reverse complement strand
TGATAGATCGGCACATACCTGCTGCCAGAGAGCCTGGACAGGCGTGCAGAACCACAGTGCATGCATGTAATTGTCGGGTAGATTACTGTCACAGTGCTGACAAATGTCTGAGTTACTGAGACCCATCTTGAACATCCTCTGTCCAGTGTAGTAAATTCTGTGAAGAGTTTTGAAATGGATTAGCTGCAGATTTGGACTTTTTGTCAGTTTAAAGGTGTTTAGACAAAGTTCTGACCAAAAGCTTTCATCTGTGCTGATGCTCAAATCCGCATCCCATTTTGTTGTCGGAAGTGAAATATTATTATCTAAATTACATAAAAGTTTGTATATTTTGGAGAGAGTTTTATTCATTGTGAAATTGAGCAGAGTGGTAACTACATCTGGTAGCTTTAAGTCGTCTCTGTATTTAAACTTTTTAGTAATAATTGATTTAAGTTGCTGATATTCCAAGAAGTTATTTATTCCATGTTTGTCTTGAAGTTCCTGGGGAGTTATGAATCTTCTATCAATAATTATGTGCTCTAATTGTTTTATGCCCCCTGCTTGCCAAGCTGGGAAGTGGATAATCTTTTTGTTTATGAGGATGTCTGGGTTGTTCCAGATGGGTGTCATTTTGCACGGTTGAATTGATGATTTTGATATTTTGAGAAATTCCCACCAGGCTGTTAAAGTGGCATTTATATTAGTGCTTTTGAAACAATCCTGTCTTTTAACTATTTGGCTGATAAATGGAAGATCTGACAGGTTGATCTTTCCACATAACGCCTGTTCCGAGTCTAACCATGAGTTGGTTTCTGGATTATTTTTTAACCATTTTAAGATGTATTGTAATTTATTTGCAAGAAAGTAATTGTGGAAATTAGGTAATTCTAATCCTCCACAGCTTTTTGCAGATTTTAAAGTTTTTAGACTAATTCTTGCAGGTTTATTGTTCCATAGAAAGCTTGATATGGATGAGTCTAATGTTTTGAACCATTTTAATGGCGGTTGTGTGGGAATCATTGAGAATAGATAATTAACTTTGGGTAAGATTTTCATTTTTACCGTGGCTACCTTGCCCATAAGGGACAGAGGCAGGTTGGTCCAGCGTGTTAGATCGTCCTGTATGTTTTTCAGTAATGGGGTGTAGTTTAGCTGCACCAGTTCTGATATTTTGGGGGAAAAATAAATACCTAGATATTTAATATTGCCTGATTTAACTGGTATTGTGAGTCCTTGCTCCGCATTACTGTTCAGTGGTAATAAAACAGATTTATTCCAATTAATGGAATAGTCTGATATAGAAGAGAATTCATTAATGATTGTTGCCGTTTCATTTACAGAATGTATATTACTTAAAAACAGTAATATGTCATCTGCATAGAGACTAATTTTATGATGGCTGTGTTTGGTTTTAATTCCTTTAATACTCTCATTCTGTCTTATTGCTGCAGCTAGAGGCTCGATAAATATTGCAAAAAGAGAGGGGGAGAGTGGGCAACCCTGTCTAGTTCCTCTTCCAAGAAAAAACCTGTTGGAAGTCTATTTATTAGTTCTAACTGATGCATTGGGGTTGTGATATAATATTTTGATCCAATTGATGAATGATTCTCCAAACCCAAACTTATGGAGGGCAGCAATGAGGAACTTCCAATTTACTCTATCAAAGGCTTTTTCAGCATCCAGTGATAGTATAGTCATTTCCTGGTTTTTGATGGTGGCAAAGTCTATTATGTTAACGAGTCTGCGGACATTGTCATCCGAGTGTCTGCCTTTGATGAATCCAGTTTGATCAAAGTGAATTATGTGAGGAGTGACTTTTTCTATTCTCTGTGCTAGTGCTTTGCAGATAATTTTTACATCTGCATTAATTAAAGAAATGGGGCGATAGCTTGAAGGACTCGTGGGGTCTTTGTCTGGTTTTAGAAGAAGGATAATGTTGGCAGAGTTCATGTTAGGTGGTAGAGATTGGCTTTCATTGATAAATTTTACCATTTTATAAAACGTTGGTGCCAGTTGTTCCCAGAATTCCTTATAAAACTCTGCAGGAAAGCCGTCGGGTCCTGGTGCTTTGCTGTTAGGCATAAGTAACAGAGCTTCATGAAGCTCAGACAACGAGAGCGGAGAGTCTAAATTTGTGATTTGATCTTCATTTAACTTGGGCAGGTTTATATTGTTAAGAAATGAGTTGATGCTTTGTTCTGATGGATTGATCTGTGGAGTGTATAAGTTTTGATAAAAGTCTTTAAACGCATTATTAATTTTTACCGGGTCATGGGTGACATTCCCTGTTTGGTCCATAATAGAAGTGATTGTTGATTTTTCTTTATTAATTTTAAGCTGATTAGCTAGAAATTTGCCAGATTTATTTGAGTTTTCATATCTTTCCAGTCGAAGCCTTTGTATCTGGAATTGTGTTTGTTTATTGATGATGTCATTAAACTGCAGCTTTAAATTTTTCAGGTCGCCCAGTATGTGTTCCTGTGCAGAAGCAGCATAAGCAGTCTCCAGAGTTTTGATTTTATTTTCTAATTCTACTAAATCTGCTTTCTCTTTGCGTTTTTTATGCGTTGAATAAGAGATGATTTTCCCTCTCATGACTGCTTTTGCTGCTTCCCAAAGAATACTTGGTGATATTTCAGAAGTATTGTTGAATTCTAAGAAGGTTTCCCACTCTTTTTTTAAAGAATTCAATAAATTCCTGGTCTTTTAACAGAGACGTATTAAACCTCCAGGTTGAACCTGAGGGTGTGGGTACTTCCCTTGAAATAGTAACAGAAACTGGTGCATGGTCACTGATAATAATTGGATGAATGTTGGAACTTTTAATTTCTTTTAAAAGGGAGTTACTGACTAATAAATAATCTAAACGAGAGTGTGAATGATGAACTGGAGAGAAAAAGGTGAACCCTTTAGTGTTTGGATGACATGAGCGCCAAGCGTCGCAGAGACCCAGATCATTCATGTACTGCTTTAGAATACTTGCAGACTGCCATGTACGCTGGTTTGCTGCTGTGCTGAGTCTGTCAAGTTCAGGGTCCAAAACAAGGTTGACGTCTCCTCCTATAATGATTGTGGAGTCAGAGTGAACTGAGAGTGAGGTGAAGAATCTGTGAAAGAAGGAAGAGTCGTCAGCATTAGGACCATAAATGCTCACTATGCAAAAGTCCTTATTCTGAATGGATATATTAATGATTACAAATCTGCCTTCTGGGTCAGTAACTGTATCCTTATGAGTGAATGTAACATTTTTATTAATCAAAACTGCAACCCCTCTTTGTTTGGAGTTGAAACTGGCAGAATACATAACTGGATACTGGGAACAGCACAGGAGATGACCAGCTGATAAAGATAAATGGGTTTCCTGCAGTAAAGCTATATCTGCTTTAAGATCATCCAGGTGATTTAACACTTTCAATCTCTTTGGCCCAGAGCCAAGCCCACGCACATTCCAGCTAACGATGTTAAGACTGTTCATAGCTGTTCTAACCGGGAGAGTGCAAGGCTAAATAGTGCGTGTGCCCGTCCGTGTGCGCGTGCCCGCTGTGCGTACCTGCTACACTGACAAGCGCTGTGCGTTGGGGGTGAACATGTCTTGGCTGTCAGCTGCATGTTACGTGCGTCCTGTGTGAGCCTAAGTGAGATTTTTGCAGTTTATCAACGTGTGTGTGCGGGATCGCGTGTGCATGCTCTTATGCGCGCTAGTATGCGCGCGCGCCCGTTCCGTGCATAAATAAATACTCACCGTGGTTGCGTTGACTTTACCTGTTTCACATATGAGGAGATGGGAAGGGGGGGGGACAAGAGAAAAGAGAGAGGGAAAGAGAAAGAACAAAAAACAAAAACAAGGAAACAAGAACAGAAACATGAATGTGAGAGAAAGAAAAAACACTTTTCCTGAGAGGTGTGGATTATTGATGATCCGATTATTTCCTAGTTAAATAAGTTTGCGGGTTTCTTCTGGGCGGCGCAGATGTCAGTGCGCCTCTGAAAGCCTTCAGCACAGCCAGGGTGTTACCTCTGGGTCCCGGAACAGTTTGCCATTCACAAAAAGTTTGTCAACGGCAACCACCGCACGGGCTCCAGCAGACAGGTGCTTCCTCCTCAGCGGGAAGAGGATTTTCCTCCGGCGGAGGATCTCGCCTGGAAACTGATCATTCACGCTGTAATGTGTGTCTTTCAGCTCTCGCCCTCTGCTTTTTACCTGCACCTTTTGTTTATAATGTTCAAATTTAGCAACAATAGGGCGGGGACGCTGATTGTCCGGCCTTTTTCCTCCGAGCCGGTGAACCCTGTGAAAGGAGATCTTCTGGACTTCTTCCTTGGGGAGCTTCAGGTGGACCTCTATAAAGGACTTAACAATGTTTTCCGGGACTTCCCCTGCCTCTTCTGGAATCCCTGCGAACACTAGATTGTCCCTCATGCTCCTCGCCTGAAGATCCAGGAGGGTTTCTTTGATGGATCGGTTTTCCTCAGAGAGACGGGCGGTGTCATGGCCCAAGGTCTTGACGGTCTCTCTGAGGGCCTGGTTCTCCGCTGCTAGCTCCTGCACCTGCTGCTGGCTGAACTCCAGAGACTCTCGCAGGCCTTGGAATTCCTTATGGAGGATCTCCAGCAAATTTAAACGGCAATCAAGGCTGGAGAGCTTTTTATCAATGGAATCCAGGATATCACTCATGTTGCTGCCTGGGGAGGAGGCAGCCCCCGGGGAGTCTTCGGGGCGGCCTCGTTTGGTGGACGGAGTGGCGGTGTTGGATTTCTTCATGACGCAGGTATTGAAACACTCGTCGATGTAATTCTCCAGATCCTCCAGGTCGTCCAGGCTGACAAATGCTTGACAAACTTATTCAGATTTTTATTTTTTAACTTATTGGATTATTTAAATATGGCGGTGTAATGAAATAAATCAAAAATGTTTGTTCACAACTTACGCGCCGCCAAGTAAACTCACCACACTCCTCCCGTCGGCTCTCGCGATACTACAGCATCACCGGCCTCACCGCCTGGTATCTACCTGTCAGACTTGACTGCCTCTAGTTGGTCCCACAATTTAACCTTGAGGTACTCCACATATGATATTCCTATTTCTAGATTAAGTATTACCAATCTGAAAAAACTGCTGTCTATCTTCCAGGTAGCTCTTTAACCAGTTTTGTGTTACTCCTCTGATTCCATACTTCACCAATTTCTTCAGTAAAATATGATGGTCAATCGTATCGAAGGCTTTCTGTAGATCAATGAAAATTCCAATGCTGAATTTTTCAATACAGTTGGTAATCTCTTCCACAAGTTCGATTAAGGCAAATGATGTAGATTTTCCTTGTCGGAAGCCATATTGACTGTTGAATAGCAGATTGTTTTTCTCCATAAAGTTAAGTAATCTGAGATTAAATAATTTCTGTAGAATTTTTTTGAAAGCTGAGGCAATAAAGAAATTGGACGGTAATTTGTAAAACTTTGCTTATCCCCTGTTTTAAATAAAGGAATTACTTTGGCCGTTTTCATTTTAGTGGGAAACTGCCCACATTTAAATGACAAATTAAAGATATGTGTAAGTGGTTTGCTAATAGCTTCGGCAACATTCTGAATTGTTTTCATATCAACACCATCCGCATCCTGAGATTTTTTTATTACTACATGTCCTAATAGTTTCCAATACCTCACTCTCATTAGTAGGCATGAGAAACATTGTATTTGAATTTGTCTCAATCAAATCACACGGAGATGCATCAACAGTTTCAATCTTTCTGGCTAGTTCAGGTCCAACATTAACAAAAAATCTGTTAAATCTATCTGCAATTTCTTCTTTGTCACTAATAACCATGCCACCGTCCACAAAATACTCCGGATGAGATGAAGTGTTTTTACTACGCCCAATTATATTATTCAATGTCTTCCAGATACCCTGAATGTTGTCTTTATTACTGTCAAGTAATTGAGAGTAGTACTCTTTTTTCCTTTCCCTCAAAATATGAGTTAATTTATTTTTGTATTTTTTATACTTCAGTTCTGACTCAGTGGTCCTGTATTTCAAAAATTGTTTGTATAGGTGATTTTTCTTTTTGCACGCATTTATCAATCCATTTGTTAACCATTGAGTATTTACATTTTTGTTCTTTTTACATTTCCTGATTGGACAATTTTTGTCAAAACATGAAATGAAAATTTCTATAAAGGAGTTGTAAGCTGTGTTTACATCTGACTCATTGTAAATGGAATCCCAATTAGAAGAGGATAGGTCACTCTTTAATTTTTTAAGTGACTGTTCTGATTTAATCCTACAATATACAAAATCATTTTGATTACGTATCTTATGTCTTACATCATATATCATGAAGATTGGAAGATGATCACTAATGTCATTTAGTAATACACCACTAACCACTTTACTATCAAAAATATGTTGTCAATTAAAGTGGCACTGTGTGATGTTATTCTGGTCGGTATTGTAATAAACGGATGTAAATTATTGCTATACATAACATCCAAAAAAAATCATCTGCATTTTTGTGTTTGTATGGATTTAATAAGTCTATATTGTAATCACCACAAATTATGGTATCTTTTGACTTTTTAATAGAAAATAGTTTTTCCATCCATTCATTGAATACCTTAATGTCTGATCCCGGTGCTCTGTAAACACAACTTACAAGAATATTTCTTCTTTTCTGTAACATATTTTCTCTACAGTAAGAGACCTATTTTGTTGACAAATATAAGTTGACAATCCATGTTTTTATCAACATATATGGCCACCCCACCTCCTTTCTTGCATGGTCTACTCTTAAAAAACATTTCATAGCCAAACATTTGAAAATCAGTACCTTTGTCTTCATTTATCCATGTTTCTGAGACAGCCACTATATTGAACGATGTCTCGAAG
This sequence comes from Oryzias sinensis, assembly GCA_037389245.1. NCBI lineage: Eukaryota > Metazoa > Chordata > Actinopteri > Beloniformes > Adrianichthyidae > Oryzias > Oryzias sinensis. The sequence continues at coordinate 26,594,851 of CM074499.1, read as the reverse complement.
CAAGACAAGTAGTCCTTCATATTTTCAAAGTTACTGTATAAGCTCCTACTGTTGAAGTGGATTATTGATAACTTGTTTTCCAATAATATTGTTTCTTTAAATGTAGTGTCAGTGATATAGGAACATTTACTGCAATTTTTCAAAAAGTTGCTATCTGGATCTATGTCTTTCAACCTGTTTTGAAATTTATAATCATATAACTGTGGGTAATCTAGATCCTCATCAGAAGAATCTTCTGATGAATTGTCACTGAGGTTATAATAATAATAATAATACTACATTTTATTTAAAAGCGCCTTTCAAAACACCCAAGGTCACTGTACAAAGTTAGAGGTAAAACACAATAAAATCACAAGTTAAAATCAATAAATAAATTGGATTCATTAATAAAATCAGCTGACAGAAAATGAGAAACTGTGTTCCGGAAATGCAAGCTTAAACAGATAGGTTTTGAGTCTGGATTTGAAGATCAGAAAGGCGTCAGTGTTACGGAGGTCTGGGGGGAGAGAGTTCCAGAGTTGGGGAGCAGAGCGACTGAAGGCACGGCTTCCCATGGTGACCATACGGGCCGGAGGGACAGAGAGCTGAAGGGAGGAAGAAGACCGAAGAGAGCGAGAGGGAGTGTTAACATGGAGGAGATTAGAGAGATAGGAGGAAGCCAGGCTATGGAGGGCTTTAAAAGTGTAGAGAAGGAGCTTGAACTTAATCCTAAAGGCTACTGGAAGCCAGTGCAGCTGCTGGAGAACGGGAGTGATGTGTTGGAAGGAGGGGGTTCTGGTGATGATGCGGGCAGCTGAATTCTGGACCAATTGAAGCTTATTTAGAGTTTTGTTGGGAAGACCAAAGAGAAGAGCATTACAATAGTCGAGACGAGAAGTGACCAGACTATGAACTAAAATGGAGGCGGAGTGGATGGTGAGGGAGGGGCGGAGTCGATTAATATTGCGTATGTGAAAGTAGGCTGACCGAGTAATGCTATTGATGTGGGATTGAATGATAATGTACTATCAAGGATGACACCCGGACTCTTTACTTGAGGGGAGGGGAAAACTGGAGAGGAATCGATGGAAAGGTTAAAATTAGGAACTTTGGAAAGGGTGGATTTGGAACCTACGAGGAGTAATTCGGTTTTATCACTGTTAAGTTTGAGGAAGTTTAGGGTGAACCAGGTTTTTATTTCAGACAGGCAGGAGGAGAGGGAGGCAGGTGGAATACAAGAGTTGGGTTTACTGGACAGATAGAGCTGAGTGTCATCCGCGAAACAATGAAAATCAATATTGAATTTACGAAATATATTGCCAAGGGGTAGCAGGTAGGTAATGAAGAGAAGGGGACCGAGAACAGAACCTTGGGGAACACCAGATGAAATGAGTGAGGGTTGGGATTTGAAAGAATTCAGTTGTATAAACTGAGTGCGGCTTGAAAAATAAGAATGAAACCAGCGGAGGGGGGTGGACTCGATACCGAGGGCTGAAAGTCTGTGGAGAAGGATGGAGTGAGATATGGTGTCAAATGCTGCGCTCAAGTCGAGGAGGATGAGGATGGTGATGAGTCCAGAATCAGCTGCAAGGAGAAGGTCATTGGTGATTTTTAGTAGGGCAGTTTCTGTGCTATGAAGGGGACGGAAACCAGATTGAAAGGGTTCAAAAAGATCATTTTGGGTGAGATGATGGGAAAGTTGGGAGGCGACTATTTTCTCAAGAATTTTTGAAATGAAGGGGAGGTTAGAAATAGGACAAAGATTATGAAAGGAATTGGGGTCTGAGCCGGGTTTTTTTAGGATGGGTCTGACGGCAGCGATCTTGAGGAGTGAAGGGACAATACCTGATGTCAATGAGGAGTGAATAATGCCACAAATGAAAGGAAGAAGAGAAGGAAGGCAGGATTTAACCAGGGATGTTGGAAGGGGGTTGGACAAACATGTGGATGGTTTGGACTTATGGATGAGGTGGGAAATTTCACTGGGATCAGGGAGGAAAAAGGAAGTGAATGTATGAGTTACAGAAAATGAGTCAGACGGGGTGGGAGGAGAGGTGGAGGAATGGAGATGCTGATGGATATCTAGAATTTTCTGGTTAAAGAATAATTGAAGAGAATTACAGTGCTCATCTGAATAAAAATGAGGGGGAAAACTGTTACAGGGTTGAAAGACATTATCCATTAAAGAAAACAGCATTTTGGAATTTCCCTTATTTGCATCAATCAGTTGAGTTAAGTATTTTGTTTTAGTGTTAGAAACCAAGTCCTTGTATTGTAAAATCTGTTCATTGTAGATTTCCTTATGAACGGGAGAGCCAGTTTTTTTGCAGAGCCGCTCCAACTGGCGGCATTTGGCTTTCATTTTATGGAGTTCCGGGGTGAACCAGGGGGATGATTTAACAAATAAAACAGACCGGGTTTTTACAGGAGCGAAATTGTTAAGAACATCTAAAAGGCAGTTATTATAAAAAGAAACCAGGTCATCAGGGTTGGACGAGTTTGGGAAAGGAATGCGCTCCAACTGAGAGGAAAACAGCTCCATTATATTCTTAATGTTTCGGAAGGAGATGAGGCGAGTGGGTTTGATCTCAGATAAAGTCAAGGGGATGCTAAAAGAAACAAGATGGTGATCAGTCATAGCAAGTTCATCTGTGGAACAGTTAGAGGGGGTTAACCCAGAGCAGCAGACCAGGTCCAGAATGTGTCCCTTAGCGTGGGTAGGCAGCTGAACATGTTGATAAAAACCAAGACTGTCCAGGCATGAGCAGAAGTCTCTGGTGAGGGGGAGGTGGTTGTTATCAAAATGTATGTTAAAATCACCCATACACATAACATTAGGAGAGAGAGACGATAGGTGAGTTAGCAGAGTTCCTAAAGGCTCCAGAAAGTCCCTGTTTGGTTTTGGGGGGCGGTAAACCACTGCTATTACAGTTGGTGTGGGTCCAGGCAGCATGAAGGCAGTGCACTCAATGGAGCTGAATGAGGGGAGCGGAACCGGGAGGACTTTCCACGTCTCGCGATATATCACCGCGAGACCGCCTCCGCGGCCATGGCAACGAGGCTGACAGAGGTAAACAAAGCCGGGAGGGGTGGAGTCATTGAGAGAGGAAAAGTCATTCTGTTGCTGCCAAGTTTCCGTAACGCAGAGAAAGTCCAACTTACGATCCACAATTAGATCCTGGATCAGCTGACCCTTGTTAGAGAGGGAGCGGATGTTGATGAGGCCAAAGTTGACAGTTCTGATGACTTGGCGCGGCGCCGAAGAAGTCGAGTTCGCAGGTCCGGGGAGGCTGGACAGCACTCCGTGGTCCACAGAACGTCCGGTGTTACGTGGAGGACGGCGGGTAGAGGAGAGGAAGCGGACAAGATTGGACGAGGCTTGGTAGTGCCGATGCGTGCCACGGTGGATGTACCTCCGGCGTGGCGGGAGCAGGGGGTCCGTGCGGGCGTAGAGCAGAGGAGGAGGGGCTGTAGGCAGCCAGCGGAGACGGAGGAGTTCCGACGCTGAGTACTGGATGAGCCCGGCCGTGGGGCGGTGGAAAAGCCAGAGGAGGATCCAGGTTAGAGCCGACCAGATGTAGAGTTTGCACGTGAGCATAGCTGACAGGAGAAGGCCCGGGACTGCAGACTGAAAAACGTAACTCCTAGCTAGCCAAGCCTCAGGTTGGAGGAGTGGCGTAATGGAAGTTATCGGTTATTGAGGCGTGCAGTGAGAAGTAGATAATCAAAGTAGTGGACAAACTGACGTTTGTTCTCTGTTTTCACACTCCAAAATCTGTCGTAGCAGAATCGTTTAGAAAAGCGAGAGTTAGAGTTAAAGTTACCGGTGAGCAGCGGCAACAGTCATGCCAGCGTCCACTCAACCGGAAGCTGATCCTCAGGTTATGCATAGTAGTTGTTTCTCTCAATAACATGAATGCAGGAAGAGCAGGTGAGCGGTCAGAGAGCAAGGGCCACATACAATCAAACAGAGACACAAAAAACATACATAACATAAACAGCTACACCACATCTCCAAACCCATTTGGGCACATATACACCCCATACAATGACTTAGAATAAACACAAATGCCTTTAGGCTCCCCTGGGGTGATGCATATTAGATTAGATTTAGGATATGACAGCTAAGGTGATGCACATTAATAGTTCACAATACTTGCGCCCTCAAATTGACCTGTCATCGATAACGTCAGTCAGTTATACGATCGTAGCTGACGTCATACCTTGAAAACGCGGAAGTAAACAAAGCAGTATGTCTCAAGAAATAAATCAGCAAAATGATTACTAATTTAGATTATTATTAGTGACTGGTCCACAGGAGTCAATAAATTTTGCTGCATCCTTTACCTCCTCAAATACATGCTGGATGGACCCCCGGGTCAGTTTGATGACAGCAGGATACAGCAGGAAGGCGTGAAAGCCCAGAGAACACGCCTGTGCCATAACTGGGTAACACAGGCACCTACGTCTGGCCGTAGCATCACTGTAATCCGGGGTAAAACGGATGATGTTGCCTTCGCTTCTCACCTCTGTCTTCCTGGCAATTCACCGGGACCTTGTCCGTGAAGCGTAGACATTTCAGAATGATGGTCCTTGGCCTCCCCGAAGTTTTGCGCGGAGGGCCAGAGCAGTGAGCCCGCATCAGCTCCGGTGGATTCTCAGTGTGGCATTATGGTTTCCCCGGTGAATGCCGCCAGCAGAAATCTAAAACCAAAAGCACAGGACTCTCCGACACAGGAAACCGAGACTGTGCTTTTAAAGAAATAGACAACCTTTATTTGAAATTGTTAAAATTCCTATTCTAAAAGATACCCAGAAGAGTCACTAAACCAGCCCACAAGTCAGCTGCACCCAGCTGTGCGCTCTGTTGCAGTGCACCCGGCTCAATGCCACACCCCTTGCATCCAGTGGCCGTAGCCGACGCCAGTGGTGGGACACTGGGCCTGGTTGTGCCTGGGGCGATGGAAGGCCAGAAGGGGGGACTCGCTCCAATAGCTGTTAATCCTGCTGTGTCACACCGCTCGCCAGTGCGTGGATGGACAGCAGTCACTGACACTCTGTATGGAGCACACACACGATCCCCAAAATGCCGGCCGTGGCACCGCTCTTGGACCATGGTGCACCAGGTTGGGCAGAGCAGGGACAAAACAAACAATGGAAACCAAAACAGCGGCACCTACAAAATAAGTGTAAATTAACACAAATAACCAAGTATAACATAACACACACACACACACACACACCTACCTGCTCCCGCAGCTCAAGAGGACTCTGCACAGGAGTTGCATGAGCGGCCAAACACTGTCTGCGATCTACACAGTGATAACAATAAGAATGGTGCGGCAGCAACTTGGAAGTGAACAAAGCACAAACCTACCCGGCTATGGTTAGGGCCCTACACACAGCCAAAGGCTGCGGCTGCTGCGGCGGCGGCGGCGGCGGCGGCGGCGGCGGCGGCGGCGGCTGCTGCTGCTGCTGCTGCTGCTGCTGCTGCTGCTGCTGCTGCTGCTGCTGCTGCTGCTGCACCTTCCACCTGGAAGCAGCAGGTCTCTGCCTGAAGCTCTACTGACAGGCTTTTATCAGCCCTCTGCTAATGAAGCAGCTGGTGTGCCAGGCGATCTCAATCAAGTGGCCTTCTGCCTGCCACACCAGCCATTTCGGGAAACCATTTCAGGATGTTCCGCTTCAGGTAGGCCAAGACGTTTCCCTTTTCCTCTCCCTCTTTCACGTTGACAATACGTCGATTATCTCTCCTCATCCGATCTTCCATTGATGTCATTTTATCCTGAAGTTGCTTCAGAGTTATGCCTAGCTGTTGTGGCCTCAGCTGTTTTCATTTGTTCTTGTAAAGACGTGGTTATTTTCTGCTGCACTTGTAACTCCTGTGAATGGCGCACTAAAGTTTCGTTAATTGCGCCAAGTTGGCTTTCTAAGCGTTTGTGGCAGCACGAGAAAACTGGTTGACAACGCCACCTGGAGCTGCTGAGCCCCAGGAAAATATTTTAAAGTAAGGCAGGTGCAGGTCCTGCTCTAAACCAAGGCAGAGGCTGTGGTTTGTTTTAAAATATAATTTATTAGAATTCAGTTAAAAACAATGTTAAGAAACCTTTTAATAAAACAATCCTTGATAAAAGTCAGTTAAAAATGTTCTGGAGGAGGAGCTTACCGAGGTGGCTAAAAATAGCAGGATATTTTAAACATTATAGGCAGAGGCTGGTGTGTTTTTAAAAGCGATTTTATGTTGGAAACCTTGATGTTTGTGTGTCATTGTTCTTAAGGCAAAGCAGCAGCATTTTTTTCCCCCAGTCCTCGGAGTTCAGGATTTTTACATTTTATTTTTTTTTCCTGCTGAACAGAATGGAGGAAGAACTCAGAGAGTTGAAGAGTTTAGTGGCCCAGCTAAAAGCTGACAATGAGAGACTCCGTCAGGAACAGGTTCACACACAGCCGGAACCCATAGCGGGTCCGAGCACTGATGTGCATGCAGATCTCCCTCCTACAGCTTCTGGATCAGTAACCGAGAGACTAATTTTTGTTCCCAGGGATCGCAGATGCCCCATGTTTAGTGGGATGTCCAACCTTTCTCTGGATGACTGGTTGGAGGAGGTACAAGCCTGTAGTAGGGCCAGACATTTGTCTGTGTCTGAACAGGCCTTTTTTTATGTTTGATCACCTGGAAGGGGAAGCAGAGATAAAGTTTCGGCCCACTGCAGACAGATGGGATCCGGAGAAAATTATTTCTGTGCTGCAAGAACTCTATGGTTGCTCACAGTCCTATGTTTCATTGCAGGAGGCCTTTTTCTCTAGAAAACAGCAGGATGGGGAGAGCTTACTGGAGTTCTCCTTGGCACTGATGAGTTTGATGGAGAAGGTGAAACAGCAGTCACCATGCAGGATGACAAATGCAGAATCGCTGTTAAGGGACCAGTTCACTGAACATGTGCTGGACAGCTCATTGCGGCGTGAGTTAAAGAAATGGGTTCGAGGTCATGCGAATGCTACATTGCTAGAGGTTCGGAGAGAGGCCATGAGATGGGAATGGGAAGGCTTACAGGGTTGCACTAAGGGCCGCAGTAATTCTCCACCTTCGATAGTGGGTATGCAGTATGGGGTGCAGGGTGGCTCCCAGCAAAAGGCTCATACTCCTCCCACATCTGAAATGGCCAAACTAAAAGAGCTAATTAAATGTCAGCAGGAGCAGTTGAACGAGCTCACAAAAAATGTTAATGTTTTGCAGAAGTCATGCCAGCAGGGTCGTGTACAGCGCAACCGGCAAATAGTATGCCGGCGGTGTGAGCAACCAACATTTTGCACGAGAGTGCGATGGAGTAAGAGTTCCCCATCGACCCTCCTCCCAGCCGCGTAAGGTTAAGCCTTCAGCGTCGGAAAACTAGCGCCCACCAAACCGCAGAGCCACGGTTTGGTTGGGGCAGTGATGGGCTCACAGCAGATGTCTGGTGACGTGGGTGATGCTGGCCGGCTGATCTCGGAGTGCCCCTACCTAAATGTAGATATGGGGGGTGTCCAGGTCAGGTGCTTGTTGGACACTGGTTCAATGGTGACTACAATCACTGAAAGTTTTTATCAAAACCATTTTGAGCCTTTAAGCAGAGAACGCCTCCATCACTGCAACTGGTTGCAGCTCAAAGCAGCAAATGGGTTGTCCATCCCTTATGCTGGGTATTTGGAATTGGACATTCAGTTTTGTGGCAAACTGATGCCAAATTGTGGTGTGTTGGTTGTTAAAGACCCACCCAGTACTACCATCTCTCAGGCACCCGGAGTTTTAGGAATGAATGTTCTCCGAAAGTGCTGTCACGAGCTGTTTGGTGAGCGCGGGATCGCCATGTTCGAGTCATCTCTCCTTTCGGGGGTTCCAAAATCTGTGATGCAGGCATTGCAGCAGTGTCATCGTGTCATCACACAGGAGGCGGGTACGCCGACAGGGCGGGTGAAAGTCAGGGGGGCGAAGGTCTGCCGCATTCCAGGTGGGACCATGAAATTAGTGGGTGCTACCTGCTCCGAGCAGTACTCTGGTTGCACTGTGCTCTTTGATCCCTCAGACTGTAAGCTGCCAGCTGGACTCCTGGCGTCTCCCTCTTTGGTGGAGGTGGTTCGAGGTACTGCGTACATCCCCATTGTTAATGTTGGTTCTACAGATGTTTCGCTGTATCCTCGCACTCTTTTAGGAACCCTGGACAGAGTTCATGTTGTTAGCCTGCCCGCTGGGGTCACAGAAGTGGCTGTCGTGGGGTCGCAGGTCGCGTCAACGGTACCAGCCCAGATAGAGGGCCTGGATCTGTCTATGTTGCCGGCTGAGGACCAAGGTGAGGTAAGGTCCCTTTTAAGCAGATATAGCTCTGTCTTCTCTGCTCACGATGGGGACTTGGGATGTACTAACCTCATCTCTCACGACATCCCACTCCTCGATGACACACACCTCTGGCAGAGGTACAGACTAATCCCACCCTCGGAATACGAGGTTGTGAAGGAGCACATCAACCAGCTACTTAAAACGCAGATCATTAGGGAGAGTAGCAGCCCATATGCCTCCCCACTGGTGCTGGTAAGAAAAAAAGATGGCAGCCTTCGGATGTGTGTCGACTACCGTCCCTTAAATGCGAAGACCCGGAAAGATGCGTTTCCTTTGCCCCGGATCGAAGAGACTTTGGATTCTCTGGCTGGTGCGCGTTGGTTTTCCACCATGGATCTGGCCAGTGGTTACAACTAAGTGCCAGTAACTGAAGCTGACCGCCCAAAGACTGCCTTTTGCACCCCATTCGGCCTATTTGAGTGGAACCGGATGCCGTTTGGGCTTTGTAATGCTCCCAGCACATTCCAACGTCTAATGCAGAGACTTTTTGGTGACCAACAGGGCCAGACTTTGCTACTATATCTTGACGATATAGTGGTTTTCTCGTCTACCATTCCCCAGCATTTAGAACGATTGGAGGTGGTGCTGGGACGGCTGCAGCTGGAGGGTCTCAAGGTAAAATTGTCCAAGTGTTCTTTCCTCCAAAGGGAGGTGAATTATTTGGGACATGTCATCTCAGACCAGGGTGTTTCCATCGACCCAGCGAAGTTGGAGGCCGTGTCTGGATGGCCGCGTCCAACCACTGGTACGGAGCTGCGTTTGTTTTTAGGGTTTGCCAGCTATTACAGGAGGTTTGTGGAGGGTTTTGCCAAGTTGGCAGCCCCCCTTCACAGGTTGGCAGCTGAGTGGGGTGCGAAGAAGTCCAGCAGGCGAAGTCCCCAGACTAGCACTGGCATGTGGACAGAAGAATGCCAACAGGCTTTTGACATGTTAAAGGTAAAGCTGACCACCGCTCCAATACTGGCATATGCAGATTTTTCTCTGCCCTTCATACCGGAGGTGGATGCCAGTTATGCAGGCCTTGGGGCTGTGCTTTCCCAGGAGCATGATGGGAAAGTGCGACCCATAGCATATGCTAGCAGGGGTCTGAGGCCCACGGAGCGAAACATGTCAAATTATAGCTCCATGAAACTCGAGTTTTTGGCCCTGAAATGGGCCATGACCGAGAAGTTCCGGGACTACTGTTGGGCCAGAAGTGTGTTGTCTATACAGACAACAACCCTCTTAGTCATTTGTTTACAGCTAAGCTGGGTGCCACCGAACAGCGTTGGGCAGCTCAGCTGCCCGCCTTCGACTTTGACATAAAGTACCGGCCCGGTCGGAGCAACAGCAATGCAGACGCGCTGTCACGTCAACACTCCCTGAACTGTGTGGATGTTGATTCTGTGGTTCCAGGTACATCTGTCCCACCAGCGCTACAGCAAGCATTGGGGCCGCTGTCAGTCGAGGCTGCTCAGGCGCCGATTGCTGCTTTTGTCGAACGAACGCCTGTGGAGCTGGGTAAGTTCCAGCAAACGGACCACACGATTAAAAGGACCAGTGTGCCTCCACGGTGGCCCGGGTGCTGGTGCAGGAGTGGTTTACAAAGTTTGGTGTCCCAGCCCGTATCCACTCTGACCAGGGTCGCAGTTTTGAGAGTTCTCTCATTGCGCAGCTCTGCCATCTCTACGGGATACAAAAGTCCCGCACAACCCCGTATCATCCGGCAGGGAATGGCCAGGTGGAACGGTTTAACAGGACTCTGCACAACTTGCTGCGTACTCTGCCTGTTTCCAGGAAAAGGGATTGGCATGCATGTTTGCCTCAGGTATTATATTACTATAATACCACACCACATCAGTCAACAGGGGAGTCTCCCTTTTTCCTCATGTTTGGGCGGGAACCAAGGCTCCCTGTCGATTTTCTTCTGGGAAGGGTAAATGATCATGGTGGGGGTGGTGTTCATGAGTGGGTTCAAGAACACCAGGCCCGGTTGCAGGTGGCTTATCAGGGAGCACAGGAGCGCCTGAAAGCTTCTGCATCCCGAAGGAAGCATAACCATGACCAAAATGCAAAGGACTCTCCACTGACTGAAGGGCAACAAGTACTGGTCAGAGACCTTAGTGCCAGGGGCCGCCACAAAATTCCGGATTTGTGGAATTCTGTGGTGCACAAGGTCATTAGAGCGCCACGTGAGAGTGGGTCCGTGTACACCATTGCTCCAGTTAGCAACCTGGCTCGAACGAGACAAGTCCACCGCTCATTATTGAAGGCGTGGTTAGGCGAGCCTTTGGTGGAGAATGCTGGCCTTGGCGAGCCTTTAACATCAGCTTGCTCTAGTTTAGAGGAGGAACATGAGAGTGACTTTGACCTGGCGATTCAGAGAGCATCTCATCCATCAGCCACTATAGAACAACCAGTTGTCCCACCAGTGGTGGCCTCTGAGACTTCCCGGCCAGCGGCAATTCTGTTACCCGACACATTTGGGGCCACAGCCGTCCCACAGAGTGACGCTTGAGAGCAGGCGGTACCACCCGTAATATCACAGACCCGGCCTGCTTTACTGGAACATGGAGTTCGCAGGTCAAACCGGGCAACTGCTGGTCAGCATCAAAATCCTCATCACCTTCCAAGATCAGTAGCAGAGACTGTTAGAGGAAGTCAGCCATTTTCCAATACAGTTACTGCTTGGTTTAGACCTTGGGATGGAACTTGACATCGGGACGATGACAAAAGAAAGGGGGGTAGATTGTGGCAAGTAGGACACGCCCACTAATTGTGAGGCAGCAGAACACACTTGTGTTAATTTGGTGGCGGTGCTTTAAAAGCTCTCCTCCTCTTCGTTCAGACATGAATTTGTGCTGTGCCATACATCCAAGGCATCGGGAAGTAGAGCGGGGGTTGACAGGCAGGTGAGCCGGGCTTTGAGTTCTCTGAACCGAATAGGGAGTGGGAGCTGACAAGTAAACTTGTTCACAGCTCCATGCACACAAGAAACCGGCCAGACTTTGGCGCATCTGCAACGTAGCGGCAATGACCTAGATCCGCCCTCCTCTCAGTGACCGGTATGTTTAACTGGCTTCCACCTGCACATACAAGTAAGGCTCCTGCAAACTATTGTTCTTTTCCTTCAGGAACGTGTTTGAGGCTGCACGCCCTTCTCTCCCCGCAAATAGGGGTTTAAGCTGCTGCTTTGCTTTTATTGTTTTTATTGTGATTTCTGTCCGGGTCCCACCCCCGCCACGACGGAACCGGTTGGAGCGAACGCCCAGCTCACGGAGACGTCGTTGCTGTGGCATCTCACCTGACTGTGGACGACTCCCACCAGCTGATCGGCGGTGGTTGGGCGGCTTACCAGCGCCCCGGAACACTAATCATCTTTTTAATCTTTATTTTTAATTGTGTGTCTTTTATTGATATTGTCAATTTTATTCTTTTTCCAGGAGGTAGGAGGCCGAGGTGGTGAACTGCTGTGTCTGGTGGTGGGTCCCAGTGTGCTGTGTGGTTTCCCTCACGTGTGCAGTAATTCACAAAGGGGTGTTTGCATTGTTTTTATGCTGTTTTTAGCCACCTCGGTAAGCTCCTCCTCCAGAACATTTTTAACTGACTTTTATCAAGGATTGTTTTATTAAAAGGTTTCTTAACATTGTTTTTAACTGAATTCTAATAAATTATATTTTAAAACAAACCACAGCCTCTGCCTTGGTTTAGAGCAGGACCTGCACCTGCCTTACTTTAAAATATTTTCCTGGGGCTCAGCAGCCCCAGGTGGCGTTGTCAACCAGTTTTCTCGTGCTGCCACACGTTCAAAGCGTTCATTTGCATTTTTATCCGCTATAGCAAAAAACTTTTGCAAAGTAGCTTCAAATGCCGCCACAGTGAGCTCGCCAGCTGCGCCTTCATCATCAGGGACAGACAGTGTATTGTCCATTTCTTTAGTTTTTGTTGGTTTTTTGGGCGGCATTATCAGCTTTTGTCGAGGTAGAAATGCAGCAAAAGACTGAATTTTTCCAAATATAGTCCCATGTAAGGTTAGAGAGCAATTTTTTATGAATCCAGGAGGAGCCTCAAGCAAAAGGTCCTTCTACTCCGCCATCTTTTACCTTTGGTGGATCCACATGGTACTGAACTCAATGGGTTAGTGACTCATCTCCAAAGAAAGACAGAGAGAAAACACACAGAGGGGGAGTGGTTACCTATGCTGGAAGGCATAGAGATGGGGGACACAGAATGCCCCCACCCACCCACCCACATCTCCGTGGTGCCTCCGTCAGAACGGGCAGGAGGAAGAGAGAAGCCTGAACGCGAGGAGGGGGCGTGTCTTCAGCTGTGAACACTGACCAGAGTCTGTTATGGGAAAGGAATGTTTTTCTGGAAAGACGGTCAGTGGTGATCTCATAGTGGACATGTGAGTGCCCAAAAAAGAAAAAAAAATCCTTTTATCTCCCTAGACTAAGACCCCCAATTTCTGGGTAAAAAGAATTAAATTTGTGTCAGGGCGCCCCCACTATTCTAGGCGGGGGTGGGTTTTAGACTCACCGCTTATGATTCCAGACCCGCAACAGCTGCTTCCTAATAAAAAATAGTTGTCATCAATAAAATATTATTTATTGGGTTTACTGGATTTAAAGAAAATAAATAAATAGACAGGAGTCTGCATCAAAGTGAATTTGTTTCCATCATCTCACTCAACTGAGTGATTGACAGACAGAAAAGTCTTGGTTGTGGAAAATGGACAAAAGATCAAAGGAAACATCAAACTCATAAAGAATAAAATAATTCCAATAAATAATTAAATATACTGTATATCCTGACAGAATTTTGAATTCAATGAACTATCGTAAGGGTGTAAGAAAAAATCGCTTAAGCAATATATCGCAATACGTTGTTTGGCAATACTTGATTGTATTCGATTCAAAATGCTGCCAGATCGATATTTATTTAATGACTCTTGTTTTCCACTTCACCCTCCGACCGCTAGTTGGCAGCAGAGAACACGGAGCTTCTTAGAGCAGCTGAACACCACACAAGACAACAGGAAGACTGCAGCCAGAGGCAGCTTGTTCTGTTGTTATGAAACATGAACTCCTTAGTTTTTACTTGGAATGGATACCAAACAGAAACTCTGAGCCATGTTGCTGCCAGTAAGATATAAAAACGTGGACTTATGTGCTTTTTAGCGGCTCAGATAAATAAGATAGACAATGAAGCATGGCATCAGCTATAGGCTAATGCGCTTAGCATCGGCTCACATGCTAGCAAAGCAGGCTAAAGTTCTGCAGAACCTCAAACAATGGATTCTAGTTTAGGGACCTGATGGATCAGAGGGATGTGTACAACGCTCTGAAAAAGGCTGACATCATGGTGATCAGCGTTACCAGTTTACTTCCGTGTGTGAGAAGCGTGGCTGCAAAGGTGCAACAGAGCAGAAATGTAAGCAAAACCCCTTTTTTCACATTAAAGCAACTTTCCTTCGTTCTGTCATTCTGCCTCATCATCACACCTTATTATTTCTGGAAATAATCAGTGCCCCCCCCCCCCCTTTATTTTTACAGCACCATTCAGGCTCCTGAACTGTTTAAAAGCACCAGAGAAGCTACATTAATGCTGAAAATAAACAGCATTTTATTTCCCCAATAGAAACTTATTGGTTAAGGCTCATTCATTCTTTGTTTTTTCTTACACTGAAAATTGTTTTTTTTAAATCAGACAATGTTGACTGTTCCCTTTCTATATTTTAACTTGCCAAAATAAAAGCATTAAGAATTTGCTTTGGTAAACGCAACTTATATATGAGATACAATTGCAGTGCTTAACACTGTGATCATTAAACCGAATTTGACCATTTTATTACAGTGGAAGACATTAAAATTCAGGTTGAGTCTTTTCAAAGTCATATTCAGAAAAACAGAAAGAAAACATGTTTCGGTAAAATATCAGGATACGTATCGTATCGCCAGACTCTTGCCAATACACACCCCTAAACTATCGTGATATATCGGTAAAAATATTTTTTCTAACACGTCTAGGTTGAGGCTCCCTGAGCTTTCATTGCAGTGATCCAAATGTCTCTTTGAGAGGTTCAGGTTGCTGACCCCTGGTCTAACACATCCACGTGCAGTCCAGGTTTGTATTGGAACATTTTCATGTATAAA
>CM074499.1:26551573-26579864 GCA_037389245.1 Oryzias sinensis | reverse complement strand
TGTGTTTAAACTCAGACACAGAACGGTCAGTTAAGGTTCTTCTAAGCTGTTTCTTATTCACTGGGGCAGATGGAAAAACCTTTATAATAGCATAACATAATGTCCAAGTAAGGAGAACAACACTTATTCCTTTAAACCCTCAAGTACCTCCTCCATGCATCTTTGAAAGGCTGTTGGGGCATTGGTAAGACCAAATGGAATGCAAGCCCACTCATATAACCCCCAAGGTATGCTGAAAGCTGTCAGGTGTTGTAAATTTTCATCCACAAACCCCTGTTCATAAGCACTGCCCCATGATCCATTATTCTAAACCACGAGTAGCCTCCCAGGTTATCCAGCAGGTCCTTAATGTGTGGGAGAGGATAACAGTCAGGGATAGTTTTTCAATTTAAGCCCCAAAAATCAACACACAATCGTAAAGTCATGTCTTTTTGCAGACCACTGGAGAAGAATAGGGTGATGTGGACTTCCAAATCCATCCATGGTCAAGCAGTTTTTGGACATGTTCTTTGACTCCCACTTGTATAAGGGCTTGGGAACTGAGCTATACAATGTTTGCACTGGCACATTGTCTGTGAGATTTATTTTGAGTTGAAAACTCAGGATTCAGCCAATGTCTGAATCACTTTTTGCAAATACATCTGACTGTTCAATTAACATTTCTTCCACAAGCCTTTGTTCATCCTCCTACAAGTGTGACAAATCTACTGGTGAATGCCATTGTTGAGGTTTTTTTGTCTGTGGGTTATGTCTCAAAGGAGTAGATTCAACAGGTACAGTGTAGTTGGATGGTTTCGTCGCTAAATGTTTAGTCAGAGACACTTGGGCCGTCAGTTCTCTAATAGTATCTTGTCCAATCTGTCCGTCCTTGTTAATTTTTCTGCCTTTGCTTGCATCATCACTGTCAACTATTGCAACGGTCATTATCTTGGCTCTGGAGAAAAGTACCTTGTACAAGCTTTGCATCATAGCTGAAACCAGTACCGCCTTGTTGGGATTCAAAAAGAACACGCTGCTTGAAAGCCATTATTCTGTACAAAAACTGCTGTGGACTCTCGTTGACTGTTTAGCATTACTTAGCTCCTGAAAATGTTGAGTACTGTTTTTCTCACAAATGTGATAGCGGAGAAACTTCTTAAGCTTCTTAACAGTTAACTCTATTTTGTTAGTCAACATTTTTTAAACGGACCAGGTTTGATTATTTTTAGTACACTTGATTATTTCTGACTTGGTAAACGCTTTTTGTAAACCTTCATCAATTTACACAGATTACCAAACAAAACATCTGAACTGGTGTCTGAAATTTGTCTAACCTTGGAGACCTGCAACCTCACTAAGACTCAATAGCTGCTTTCCTGAGCTGAAGGATGAACGAGCCTCACTCAGAGGAGGACGCACATTTTTGGCTGTTTGAAGTGGAGAGGTGAAACTTTGTTGAAGTGCATCAATTTCTTTATCCTCTCTGGTGAAAAAACCCCAGGCAATTGTGGATGGGGTAATTAAGGGAGTGAACCATCCTGCAGCTTGGTAATGAAGGAATGACGATATCTCTAGGGGTGACAGTAGGTGGGTGTGGATGGAAGGTGAAATGGAGGTTGGAGCAGGACAGGCGCTTGTCCTTCCATCTGGACGTGGGCTTGTTCCTCAATTCCTGTTGGTGTGAAATCAGTAGGTCTAAGCAGATCGGTGATGATGTCCTCAAGGGGGAGCAGGCGTGAGAGGCCTTCATTTTCCAGTGACTATACCATGTCACTTCTCAAATTGTAAACGATTGTATCATACAAGTCTGTCTCACTGGCTTCATCCATGAAACCTGTGGCGGTGTCATCATTGATGGAGTGGTAGATAATTTTAAGCTAACTTCTGTTCAGTTTTGCATGACGTTGTATTGACAATCAGCGCCCACAGAGGATTGTTAGTGTCCCTGACGTTTTAAAGGTGGTAGAGACTCATTAAGGGCAGAAACGTAACTACACAAATGCATAAAGTTATCTGTTTCAACTTCTCCATTCTACTGTACTGAGTCCACATCCACTCTCATACAATTTGGGCACATCAAAAAGACTGCATTACTAAATGGGGGTGAAACCGCAGCGGTAGAACACATTTAGAAAAATATGCCTATTACAGATTTAGGAACATTCCTAAAGTCACATTTAACACAATAAAACAATATACCTCTAGACAAATCCAAACTTATCTGATCAGGGCATAGTTCATTTAATAATGTAGCTGTGCCTGCACCTTCTTTGTTGATTGTCCACAACGGTATAGTAGTGCCAACAGCACCACCTACTAGTGGCCATGTTTTAACCTACTAAACACACTCATAGCCCTTACAACCTCTGTCACCACTCTAGTTTGTGTTTGCTGTCTTCAAAAATCATTTTTTGGCTTTTGGAGGTATTTATATTTCTAGAGGAGCATAACAAAACCAGAGTCAACAATAAAATGAGATTTAAAAGATTCTGTAAGAACTGCCATGACTGAATCCTGATGTTTTCTGTATTACTTTATGCACAGAAAACGCTAAAACCAACAGGTTGGTGCTACTGCAACTCACCACTATGAGGTGTTCTTATTATGGCTTATATATAATACAGACTCTGTTTTCACTATTCTGGAACTGTTTTCTTAAATCATTGCTCTGATAGGAACATTTGGCAGGACTAATGAAGGTAGAATGTCACTAGTTGTCACACACCTGACTGTAGGAAGTTTGTTCTGTGGATTGTTTTTCTGAGGGAGGGCTGATATGCAGTCACAGCCGCCCTCAGGAACCATTTAGTGGTTCCTCCCCAATACGACCCTTTGTGATAAGTGTCCAGAAGGGGCGTATTGAATTTTGTTGAGTTAGATTCAAACCCACAATGTTCCAGTTTTATGGGAGACTCTCCTCTTTTAGGCCAGTGAGGCAAACAATAAAATCCCTGTAAGAGTCCTGCAGAAACTTCTTTTTTGTAACTTATATAGGAGTCCACGGCTTTGGAGTAGTATGTTTAGATGGTTAAAAAAAAATTCTGAGGCAACCATGTGTCTGTCTAAGTACAATCTGTTTGACTTATTTTAGTGTTTGGCATGGTTAGCACTGTTGCCTCACAGTGATAAAAATAGTATAATTCCTGTAGATCAGCAATTTCTGAAATGCTCAGACCAGCCAGTCTGGGACCAACATCTATGCCATGTTCAAAGTCACGTCAATCTCTGTTCTTTCCAATTTTGGTGCTCGGATTGAACTGGAGCAGATTGTCTTGCCTAAATGCACGATTGAGTTGCTGCTATGTGATTGGCTGAATAATAATAATGGATTGGATTTATCTGCACTTTTCCAGACGCTCAAAGCGCTTACAGTGTGACCATTATTCATTCACTCCTCATTCATACTTGGTGACGGTAAGCTACTGATGTAGCCCCAGCTGCCCTGGGGCAGACTGACAGAGGCGTGGCTGCCAGTTCGCGCCTACGGCCCCTCTGACCATCACCGGGATCATTCATGCACATTCACACACCAGTGGAGCCACACTGGAGGCAAGGAGGGTGAAGTGTCTTGCTCAAGGACACAACGACATTTTGGCTGGGGGGAGCGGGGATGGAACCGCCAACCCTTCGGTCATTGGACGACCCGCTCAACCGCCTGAGCCACTGTCGCCCTGAATAGCAGTTTGTGTTGACGAGCAGATGAACAGGTGTGACTATAATAAAGTAATCAGTAAGGGTATGTATATTAAATTACTTTACTAAGCTACAAGCCAAGAATTGATAATTTAGCACAAACTTCTTTTTTCTTTTGACTTCATAAATTTCACACACATCAAAGCTATTTTCACTGCTTGTTACAGATCATCTAGTGTTTTCTATTGATCTCTCCTCTCTGTCTCATTTCTCCTTTCTCTTGAGTCAAATCTTCTGATCTCTAATGTAGTCAATGAAACGTTTCTTTTATCATTTATAAGGACTAGGTATAATAAAGGTCTAATTGAATTGAATCGATCTTCACTTTCAAGATGTCATGTCTATTTATCAAATCCATAGTGTAATTCTTTTTATTAAAGTAGTTCTGATGTTTCAGACTGAAACTGTGATAAGTGTTACAGTTGTCAGATTAAAGATGGGCAGCAGGGCAAAGAAATAAAGGATAAGTTTATCTGGGTTTAATGTTAAGTTCACAAAAACTAGTGGAAACTGACTAATTTTTTAATTAGATTTTACAGAACAAAGTAAATTACATTTATTAACAACAATTAATAAATGTAAAAATAAGGCATCTACAGACTACAATGATATTGACATGAAACTGGTAAAAAAATAATAGAGAAAATGTTAAAACACCTAACATACATTTTTAATCGATCGTTTCAAACTGGAATTTTCCCTGATGCAATGAAAATTGCTAAAGAAATTTCAGTGTACAAAAGTGGAGCTGAGAACTCTCCTTCACTAATTACAGACCTGTCTCTTTGCTCACTCAGTTTTAAAAACTCAGAAAGACTTTTCAATGATAGACTAGAAAAAATTGTAGATAAACTTACATTATTAGTAAATGACAGTGGGCACAGGTTTCAAAATAATATGTCAACATCAATGACCCTAATAGAGGCTGTGGAAGAAATTTCAAATGGTATGGATACTAAGAAATTTGACGTAAGGTTATTTATTGATCTTCAGAAAGCTTTTGACAAAGTAAATCATTCTGTACCATCTAAAAAGATTAGATAGAATTGTTGTCAGGGGTAACTGGATTACAGGTTATTTGACAAACAGACAACAGTTTGTTAAAATTGGTAATTACCAGTCAAGATGTCAGGGTATTTATTGCTTGGGGTGTCCTTCAGGTCTTCAGTTTTAGGGCCTTAATTATTTAATCTCTACAATTAATGTTATCTTTAAAGTGTCACAGTTATTAAAAATAGTACTGTTTGCTCATGTATTCAGATGAAGAACTTTAATAACCTTACAAAAAATAAATAAGCCATCTATCAACTCGTGGGGGGGGGGGGGGTGTAAAGGCAATTATGTTTCGTGATCATAAAGAAAAATTTAAATTACTATTATACATAAATGGTACAACAGTAGAGAAAGTACCCCAAATTAAATTCCTGGGAATACAAATCACTGGCTACATTGTCTTGTTCACTAGTAATGCCACATTTAATATATTGTATTGAAATGCGGGGCAACAACTACAAAACGATACTACAGCCCCTCTTCAATCTACAAAAACGGGCTATACGAAATTTCATAATATTGTGACCACACCAACATATTATTTCTTTCTCTTGAATTACTAAAATATTTTTTGGATTTAGTTAATTTGTATACAGTAAAGTTCCTCTATAAAGCTAACAATAAGGTATTAGCTCGTAATATTCAGAAACTATTTACACAAAGGGGATAGAGATGACTCTCTGAGGGGATATGGCAATTAAACAATCAGCAGTAACTACAATTAAAAAAATTATGTGTGTGTCAATGTGTGGAATTAAACTGTGGAACAGCCGTGAGAAGCAATACCAACAATGCCCGAACATTAAACAAGTTACTGTACTTTTAAAATTAAAGAGAAACTGTTGTTGAAATGCAAGACGTATAAAAAAAAATTATGAAATCTCCAAATATTAACTGTGAAATGTTGATTGTGGAAAAAAGAGAAAATAAAATTGTGTGGAGTATTGTGGACTAATATTAGAAAGTAGATAGAGAGATAGGCTTAAATAAGCATTTTAAAAGCTTTTAAATGTTTGAAATAAGTCCCCCCTTAAAAAAACAAGTGGTTGTAAAATGCTTTGGGCTTCAATAAAGGTAGAAAAGAGATTTCAAATTTTCTCCTATGTCCTTATCAGATACAAGTCCAATGAGGAGTACATCTATGTGAGAGGCCGCGGCAGAGGGAAGTACATATGTGGAGAATGTGGCATACGCTGCAAGAAGCCGAGCATGCTGAAAAAGCACATCAGATCGCACACTGATGTGCGCCCGTACATTTGCCAACACTGCAATTTTGCGTTCAAAACCAAAGGTGAACTTACAATTGACAAGTATAACCTTCAGCATGGATTTTACCTGAAAGTTTTATTTTTTATTTTGTCCTTACATTTTTCTTACTATGAAAGGGTTTTTCTATTTATTTCTAGGAAACCTTACAAAACACATGAAGTCAAAGGCTCATGGGAAAAAATGTCAGGCTATGGGACTCTCTGAGTCATCACTGGACGAACCAGAAAGCGAGGAAACAGGTACTGGTACTTTGGGGAATGGGGATGCTTCCGACCTAGTTTGTGGTGCACAGCTGGATGAACTTCTGCTTGTGAAGAAAAACTGCTGCTCAAAACTGACAGCTTATGCAACAGCATGTTCTATTCTCATCCCCATGGCCTTGCATAAGAAATATGAAAACTGAGAAATAAATAAATGAAGAATACAGAGCAAAGCTCGTCCTCCTAATGCAGTGAATGGGGCACAACCACTCACTTTCCCTCAATGATGATTCTCTGGGGTAAAACAAAGCACAGATAAATGCCTCCATCTGCCCCAAAATAAATCCTCAAAAGATTTTTGAAGCCAGCGTGTCATAATTTTCTACCTTTGTCTGCCACAATGCCGGCTGTCTTTCTTCCTGACAAGCCACCTTATTCAAGCCAAGGACAGGCCATTTTACACCATTCACAAAGCTGCAGAGATAGTTTCTGAATAGAGGTACGCTGGTTTTCAATTTAATTCCAGTCCTTTCAGTCTCCGTCTATTTATAACATATATTTGATGGGAGGAAGATTAGGTGTTTAAGGTGTTTTGCCAACATTTGTCCTTGTACTTGGAGAATGTTCTGGTCTGTTTTTTGTGTTTGTTTTTACGGATGCGACACAACTTTCTGCAAAATTTTAAAGTGGGAATATATGAAGGGAATTAAACTTTCTTTTGTGTGTGCACAAAAGCAGGAAGTGAAGGTCATGTCTGTGGCTCAGAGGAGCAGGGGGAGCAACAATTTTCAGATGTGGAGTCCGATTACGAGGAAGAGGAGGAACAAGAAGAGGAGTCTGCCTCCCATGAAGATTTGTTATCCTCCTGTTCGTCGGATACCCACCAATCATCGGGGGGGCACTCCAGCTCCAGTCGGCACTCACAACGGGGTACTCCTGACCCAGAGCCGAGTCCCAGCCTTGATGTGGAACCCCCCCCTCGAGGAGTGTGGCCCAGCAGGAGAGCAACGTCACCAGGCAGCAGGAGAGTACTGTTCTCCCAGCGAAACTGGAAGGTGTCTACAAGAGCCTTCTCTCCCAGCAGTGAAAGCTGCTCTCCCAGCCACAGCCTCTCCCCCCGTCTGGATTTTCCCTCGCCGATCCGCAGCCTTTCCCCAAGGGGCGAGCTCTTCACACCCATGCGACACATCTCATCCTCCCCTGAGAGGGGGCCATCCCCCATCAGACCCCTGTCTCCTCTTCGTCCCATTTCCCCAAGTTGCTACAAACCATCTCAAGTTCCTACCCCTCCCTCGTTGAGATTACAGCACAGAACCACTGGACTCCTGCCTTGGGAGAGTCCCAGCACAAAAGGAGGCTTTGCCAATACGGTCAGTTGTTATTATCACACACAGAATTTAACCACCACCCCTCACTGTCTGTGTCCTCTCAACATCTGTGGACCACAAAACTAAACTGTTTGCTCCTCCTACAGGAGAAAGGTGGTACAGCAGCAGAGGAAACCAGCTTGTTTTCATCTGCTTTTCAGCTTTCAACTGGTGAAGCTTATCCTAGCCTCCAAACTGCGGACACCACCTTCAGCCATCTTCCCATGCACTCCCAACAAGCCAAAGTGAACTACCTGATGATACCAATCGGTGGGATCCAAATGGTACAAGCAAGGCCAAGGAGCCACCCCACAATACCTTCATCACCAACATCTCCCTCACTAGAGGAGCATTCGATGGCCCATTTAGAACCATACTGGGGTGGTACCCCCAGGAACCAAGGGCTTAGTACTCCTGCAGACCACTGGTCTGGGCACCAGATAGGAAACAGCCAGCCAGTGCAGCACGATTTTACTACAGCAGAAGCATCTTCTAAACCAGATTTGCAGAGACCAAATTTAAAGAAGTATGGCAGCTTACAAAGCTCCGTCCAGACCCAAAGCTCTTCTACGGAGACCAGCCAAGGCTGCGCCACAGACAGTCCATCCAGAGCGCCTCGACTCAGTTTAGCAGTCCCTGTAGCCCTGTGTGCCATTAGACAGCAGCCAGAGAAAAAGGAGCTACCTTCCTTTGCAGATGGGATAGAGGGAGGAACTGAAGAACATTCAGATGGGAAAGACCAGAGCACTTAACAGTGTGACCACCTTGATGCATTTCGCATCCCACTTTGCTTATTGTTTGCTACACTAGTCTTGTCCTTCATTGTTTTGTTTTTATAAAGTTTTCAATACTACTGTTAAATTTTTTTTGGCTCTTTAGCAATATTGGGGTTTGTTATATATTGCACTCTTTTTTGTGTGAAGGAAGTTCACATATATCTATATATCTATATCTATAGATATATAATGTATATATATTAGGGGTGTAATGCTACACGTAGTTGAACCGAACTGTTTCGGTACGGCAGTTTCGCATATATGTGTGTGTGTGTGTGTGTATATATATATATATATATATATACACACACAATATATACACAATATATCTTTGTGTGTGAATATATCAGTGTGTATGTATGTGTGTGTATATATATATATATGTGTATATATACATATATATCTCAGTGTGTGTGTATATGTATATAATTGTGTGTGTATATGTGTGCACACACTTGCATACCTTCTGTAACTTTACTGGTAATCTTAATGTCTGACCATTTGTCAAAGGACTAAAACAATATAAATAAATTTATAAATGACCAAAACCTAAAAGAATTCTATTTCTGTTCATTTAATTTAGAATAAAATTGTATTTTTATTTTGTTTTTTACATGTTTTTAAGTTGTAAGGCACCGAAAGACAAAGAATTGTTGTTAGTTTCTAACACAATTTTTTACACCTAAATAAGAGTTAATATTTGGTGTTCTGATGGCTTCCAGTCTTTTTCTAGTTTTTTTTTTTATTCTATTTCATTTTTTCAAGATTAACTGAGACATGCAGTATAGGTATACAGAAGAGTAATGGAAAAATAATCAAAGGAAATGCACTGAAGTTCTATTTTTATTACAAAGAATCTAGATTAGAGTATTTGTCTGTACAGGGAATGTGCTCCTTATTTATTGTTATTTGATGACAATGAAAATTATTTTGAGCTTTTGTTTTTGGGAAAAAAACGTGTCTGTTACATCTTTGTGTCTTTTTTATGATGTCCTTGTAACTTGAATTTGTTAAAAAAGAAGAAAAAAACGGACGAATTGAGCTTTACTGGTATCAAAGAATCAAGTGCCATGCAGATTTCACATAGTGAAATTTCTAGTTATTGAAAGAAAAAGAAAAATAAAAGCTTCAGACACCTTTGTGCTCATACCTTCCTTCTGTTTTTTTTTTGGGGGGGTTATATTCCATAAAGATGTGTGAAGGGTTTAACCCTTGTGCTATCCTATGACCCCCCCCCCCTTCCATTGATGTGTTCTCCCTACCATGACAAAGGTGGATAAAGGTAGAAAGATTTCATGTAATCCATGGACACCAGTGAAGATCACAAATCATTGAAGAAAAAAGGTTCAGAGCACTGTCTAGTGGGTCTAGATGACCCAACTCCTAACGTTAAAGTGCCTAGGATAGTACAAAGGTTAAACTGATTCGACTTCTCTGCATCATGCGTGCTCATTGTTATTAAATTAGAACCACAAAAATCTTGTAATCTAGGTTGAAACAATTTAATTCTCTGGATATTGGATATTTGGGAAGGTTACACATCTTTTGGAGACATCGCCGTTTTCTCTCACATTTGGTTTAGAAATGTATTCGTTTCCTCCTTAACCGACAGGTTGTGTCCGTTAACCAACGTCAAGCTAATCATCTGCCTTTCTGCAGAAATGCACATGCCTGAATACTGATTAGAAATTTGACAAAGGTGTGTTGTTGTTTTTTCTTTTCTTTTTGCTTCGTGGACAGAATTCAGATTTAGACTAAAATTATACTAAAATAATTAAAATACATTTATATTTATGGTTTCAATTAGGGATGCCACAATTTTTGGTTACATTTATTTTTATTTTTTTATTTTATTTACAATTTTTGGTTTTAAACCAAACTTTTTGTTGCACCATTGAACTGAATTGTGGGGAAAGTGAATTGTTGCATCCCTATTGCCTACCAGTATATTTTACGTCGAAAGGGAACAAGTGTAAGGAGAATGTATTATTTGTTGTTTAATTTCATGACCGGTTTTTCTTCATCTTTACTTGCTTATTGGCAAATTTAAAAAAAAATATTGAATTTTTAGCTTTTTTACTGTTGTTTTGTAATAAACAAATCGTGTATCAAAACAAAACTGTGTCCCAAAGATAAGGTTTAACTGATTCCTGGTGAAAGCAAAGTGTTGTGTCCTTAGTCTAATAGCTGATGTAAAATTGGTCTGTGGTGTCCTTTTTCTCCGATAAATAGTGGGAAACACTTTGTGTTGAAGACGGTTTTAGACAACAAAATACTTGGATTTTTCCTGTGCTGCATTTAGATGGCATTATTCATGGATTGAAATAACAAACAAACTTAGCTAAAATTAAAACTAAAATAGGCCAATGAGGAGCCAAGCATCCTAGATCTTTAAGAATTTGTATTAGTTCTATAGACCTACATTGTGCATGTTGCTGCGACCCCTTGAGGTGGGCATTTAATTAGGGCCCGAGCACGTTGTGCAAGGACCCTATTGTATTTATAAGGTTTTTATTTTTTTTCCTGTTTTTTCTTCTGACAAGTCACCTTTTTGAGCCTTTACCATACCTAAAAACCCACCAAATTTTGCACACGCATCACAAGTTGCGAAAAACTTCGTATTTGATGGGAGACCAGTATGGGTGCACATTAATACTAATTATGCTTTAACGTGCAACGTTGATTTTAACAGGGCACGTTCATCAGATGGAAACCTACAAAAAAGTCTCTTGGTACCAAGCTGTCAGTCACACAGGAAGTCTGCTATATTGATGTCAATTTGAAATTTTTGCTGGTTTTTGGTCATTTGCAGGCCTTGTACCAGAACGAACTTCCCCTAGAGATTTGTGAATAATGACTCCAAACTTTGGTTTTGTAAACTAGACCCATGTCCGATGTTAAATTGCGAAGCTTTTACGTTTTTTTTTATGTTTGTGACCATGGCGGCGCGTCGAACTTCGAGGTCGTTTCAAAATCACGCCATGAAAAGAAAAATGGCCATCATTCAGCCATGCATTATCCAATCTGATCCAAAATTGATGGGCATGATCTGACTAATCTGACTCTGAACACATCTGCAGTGGAAGAATCCTGAAAAAGTGTAGCGCCACCTGCTGGCAACAAGAAATGACATGTTTTACTTGGAGCATCATTGCTCCAAGTGGGATGAGCTGACACACCTCAAAATGCTGTCCACCTGTTGAAAAGTAATTGAAGTTTACTCTGATAAAAAACCAAAACTTTCAACGCTGGGTGTGGTCGTGAAAGTAGGGCATCTCGCCATGCACACAAAAGTTGCTCTCACGTGCACATTCCTTGTTCAATCTCACTGAAATTTAATAGATTTGAGGAACCTTCCATTCTGAACCCAAAGATATGACAATCTTGGACGAGCTCCATAGCGCCACCTAGTTATTAAAGACATAGTTTGTCCGATGTGCATGAAATAAAAACTGGAGATACTCAGAAGGGTTTTCTCTCATAATCTGCAGTTTCATGGGTGTACACCTGACAGTGCCTGCGTAACAGGAAGTGGACGATTATGTGAACCCAAATAATACAAATTCATAAAAAATCAGCCGTTTGTCTCAGCAAGCTGAGATTTTAGAATTAGATGCCTCATACAAACTCCACCTTTGATATGTAAGACTATAGGGTCTACAAGAAACGTCATCACTCTATTTTGCTTATGAATTTTTGGACAGAACAAATATTTTTATCTTAATTTCAGAATAATATGCATTTATGTGCTACTAGTTCCTAAATATTCTCAGAATTTTAAAACCTTCAGATGAATTTTGAGACATTTTTTCAAGCAAAGAGTCTGAAAAAGTCCCTATCTGGAGAAACTCAGAACGCCCATTTTTTTCATAACTTATCATTCAGATATGAACACAAAACTTATAGAAAATGTAGGGATCTGTGTCCTACTGCCTTCCTTATTTTTTCAGAATTTTAGGGGGAACAGATGAATATTAAATATGAACTGACAATAGTTTACCTCTGGAACCTGGGAAAGATCCCAGATCACCGTCTAGCTACCGACCCATATCCATGATTAATGCAGAACTTAAAATTCAATTCAATTCAATTTTATTTGTATAGCCCAAAATCACAACAACAGTCGTCTCGATGGGCTTCGAAGTAAAACATGAACTCAAAAGGATCATGAATACAAAGAGTTCAATAGGAAAATACAAAAATGAACTAACAAACTGACTAAGCTACACAGGCATCCCTGCCCTTAGACCCCCCTTCGCGGTAAGGAAAAACTCCCAAAAAAACCGGATTCCGGAAAAAACGAAGAAACCTCAGGGGTGCCCTCATGAAGGAGGGATCCTCCCCCAGGACGGACAGGCGATGTACCAGAACTCTTAGAGAAGAATTAACTTATCTAAATCTACAACTACATATATAAAGTCCAGCAGACGAGCTTCATCCAGTCGTGGTTGTGGGGACAGTCAAAGGCGCGAGTCGAGCTGGAGACAGGAACCACAGCCAGGAGCAGGAGCAGAGACGAGGTACTCGGTCAGGTACAGAGCAGGGACGAGCCAGAGATGAGCCGGAGACAGGAACCACAGCCAGGTGTAGGAGCGGGAGCAAAGGCGAGGTAGACGGTCAGGAACTGGAGCACGGATGAGCCAACTGGAGTCTGGAAGCACTCCCACTCCCCAGGAGGGGAGAGGAAAAGAGGGACAATACATGAATTGCACTGTTCCAAACAGAGGCATGGAGAACTAAATGATAAATTATGATCAGGAATGGAGGAGAGGTAGGGTAGAAGTAGAAAAGAAAAGAAGACAGAACCCCAGTGCACCATAGTTACCCCAGCTTCAACTTCTAGCAGCCTTTTAAAAGAAATAGTTAAGTTTAATTTAAACACATTAACATTAAGTTAAATAGTCTCTGAATACTAACTAGTCTGACAATAAGCCTGTCCAAAGAGGAATGTTTTCAGTCTAACTTTGAATGTAGAAACTGAGTCGGCCTCTCTTACATGAGCTGGGAGTTTATTCCATAAGACAGGGGCTTGGTGGCTAAATGCTCTACCTCCAACCGTACTTTTACTAATTCTAGGAACCACAAGCAGTCCTGCATTTTGCGAGCGAAGTGTTCTCATTGGATGGTAAGGGACTATGAGGTCCTTAATATAGGACGGGGCCATTCCATGTAAGGCCTTATAGGTTAACAGGAGGATCTTGAACTTGATTCTGGAATCAACTGGGAGCCAATGGAGCGAAACTAACACAGGAGTGATGTGATCTCTTCTGCTAGTTCCAGCTAACGATCTAGCTGCTGCGTTCTGAACAAGCTGGAGACTTCTTAAGGAACTCTTAGGACACGCTGCTAACAAGGAGTTACAGTAATCCAGCCTCGACGTAACAAATGCATGGATGAGTTTTTCAGCATCACTCTTAGAAAGTATATTTCTGATCTTAGCAATATTCCGCAGATGAAAAAAGGCAGTTCTACACGCCTGAGATATGTGAGCCTTAAATGATAAATCCTGGTCAAATAAAACCCCAAGGTTTCTAACTGTGGAATTGGGGGCTATACTTATGCCATCCAGGGAGGCTATCTGAGCAGACAGAGCATCTCTGAGGTTTTTAGGTCCAAGTATAATGACCTCAGTTTTTTCTGGGTTCAAGAGGAGGTAATTAATTGTCATCCAGGTCTTGATGTCACTGATGCAAGCGTTCAGTTTCTCTATCTGGTCATTCTGGTCAGGCTTCATGGATAAATACAACTGCGTATCGTCGGCATAACAATGAAAATTAATGCTGTGTTTCCTGATTATGTTTCCTAGGGGTAGCATATAAAGCGTAAACAGGATCGGTCCCAAGACTGAGCCCTGTGGGACTCCATAGTTGACTCGAGTGCACTGAGAGGAATGTCCATTTACATTAACGAACTGATACCTATCGGACAGATAGGATTTAAACCACTGGAGAGCAGATCCTCTGGTCCCAATGTCCTGCTCTAGTCTATGGAGTAAAATACTGTGGTCGATAGTGTCAAAGGCTGCACTGAGGTTCAACAGGACCAGAATAGAAAGTAGACCCTTTTCTGAGGCTAATAACAAGTCATTAGAGACTCTAACTAGTGCAGTTTCCGTACTGTGGTGGGGTCTAAACCCCGACTGAAAGTCTTCAAAGAGGCAGTTGTCCTGTAGGTGGCAGTAAAGCTGCTTAACTACAACTCTTTCTAGGATTTTAGAAATAAAGGGCAGGTTTGATATTGGTCTATAGTTGGCCAACACGCTAGGATCCAAACTGGGCTTTTTCAGAAGAGGTTTAACAACTGCATATTTAAAAGACTGTGGCACGTAACCCGTTTCCAGAGAGGCATTTATCATTGTTAATATGGGATCATTGATTAGGGGAAAAGTTTCTTTAAAAAGTCTAGTGGGAATTGGGTCTAACAGACACGTTGAGGATTTGGAGGACGTAATAATTGATGTTATTTCCGCTTGATCCACAGCAGTAAAGCAGTCCAATGTTACAGAAGTTTCTATGGATGCCTCCATTTCTACCACTTCAGCCTGTTCTGGGCTGATTGTAGGAATAACTTGATTTAACTTATGTCTAATATTTGAGATTTTACTATCGAAAAATGTAAGAAAATCATCAGAGCTGAGAGAAACAGGAACATGTGGTTCTACTGAGCTCTGACTGCGAGTTAATTTAGCAATAGTGCTAAAAAGAAATCTTGGATTGTTTCCATTCTCTGATATTAAGGTTGAATAGTACTGGCTTCTAGCTCTACGCAGAGCTTTTTTATAATTTAATAGGCTATGTTTCCAGATATCCAGAGACTGCTCTGAACCGGAGCGGCGCCATTCTCTTTCCAACTTACGGGTTTCTTGTTTAAGAGAACGAGTTTCAGCGTTAAACCACGGTGCTACTCGGTTTTGTCTGACGAACTTAGGTTTCAAGGGGGCAACAACATCGAGTGTACTCCTGAGGGCTTGTAAGGCATCATTAACAAAGTGGTCATTTATACTAGGACTGATACTATGGGAGCTGGACTCAGAGTAGTTTCTCAGAATATCACTAAGTACTGGCTGAACTGTGTGTTTAAACTCAGACACAGAACGGTCAGTTAAGGTTCTTCTAAGCTGTTTCTTATTCACTGGGGCAGATGGAAAAACCTTTATAATAGCATAACATAATGTCCAAGTAAGGAGAACAACACTTATTCCTTTAAACCCTCAAGTACCTCCTCCATGCATCTTTGAAAGGCTGTTGGGGCATTGGTAAGACCAAATGGAATGCAAGCCCACTCATATAACCCCCAAGGTATGCTGAAAGCTGTCAGGTGTTGTAAATTTTCATCCACAAACCCCTGTTCATAAGCACTGCCCCATGATCCATTATTCTAAACCACGAGTAGCCTCCCAGGTTATCCAGCAGGTCCTTAATGTGTGGGAGAGGATAACAGTCAGGGATAGTTTTTCAATTTAAGCCCCAAAAATCAACACACAATCGTAAAGTCATGTCTTTTTGCAGACCACTGGAGAAGAATAGGGTGATGTGGACTTCCAAATCCATCCATGGTCAAGCAGTTTTTGGACATGTTCTTTGACTCCCACTTGTATAAGGGCTTGGGAACTGAGCTATACAATGTTTGCACTGGCACATTGTCTGTGAGATTTATTTTGAGTTGAAAACTCAGGATTCAGCCAATGTCTGAATCACTTTTTGCAAATACATCTGACTGTTCAATTAACATTTCTTCCACAAGCCTTTGTTCATCCTCCTACAAGTGTGACAAATCTACTGGTGAATGCCATTGTTGAGGTTTTTTTGTCTGTGGGTTATGTCTCAAAGGAGTAGATTCAACAGGTACAGTGTAGTTGGATGGTTTCGTCGCTAAATGTTTAGTCAGAGACACTTGGGCCGTCAGTTCTCTAATAGTATCTTGTCCAATCTGTCCGTCCTTGTTAATTTTTCTGCCTTTGCTTGCATCATCACTGTCAACTATTGCAACGGTCATTATCTTGGCTCTGGAGAAAAGTACCTTGTACAAGCTTTGCATCATAGCTGAAACCAGTACCGCCTTGTTGGGATTCAAAAAGAACACGCTGCTTGAAAGCCATTATTCTGTACAAAAACTGCTGTGGACTCTCGTTGACTGTTTAGCATTACTTAGCTCCTGAAAATGTTGAGTACTGTTTTTCTCACAAATGTGATAGCGGAGAAACTTCTTAAGCTTCTTAACAGTTAACTCTATTTTGTTAGTCAACATTTTTTAAACGGACCAGGTTTGATTATTTTTAGTACACTTGATTATTTCTGACTTGGTAAACGCTTTTTGTAAACCTTCATCAATTTACACAGATTACCAAACAAAACATCTGAACTGGTGTCTGAAATTTGTCTAACCTTGGAGACCTGCAACCTCACTAAGACTCAATAGCTGCTTTCCTGAGCTGAAGGATGAACGAGCCTCACTCAGAGGAGGACGCACATTTTTGGCTGTTTGAAGTGGAGAGGTGAAACTTTGTTGAAGTGCATCAATTTCTTTATCCTCTCTGGTGAAAAAACCCCAGGCAATTGTGGATGGGGTAATTAAGGGAGTGAACCATCCTGCAGCTTGGTAATGAAGGAATGACGATATCTCTAGGGGTGACAGTAGGTGGGTGTGGATGGAAGGTGAAATGGAGGTTGGAGCAGGACAGGCGCTTGTCCTTCCATCTGGACGTGGGCTTGTTCCTCAATTCCTGTTGGTGTGAAATCAGTAGGTCTAAGCAGATCGGTGATGATGTCCTCAAGGGGGAGCAGGCGTGAGAGGCCTTCATTTTCCAGTGACTATACCATGTCACTTCTCAAATTGTAAACGATTGTATCATACAAGTCTGTCTCACTGGCTTCATCCATGAAACCTGTGGCGGTGTCATCATTGATGGAGTGGTAGATAATTTTAAGCTAACTTCTGTTCAGTTTTGCATGACGTTGTATTGACAATCAGCGCCCACAGAGGATTGTTAGTGTCCCTGACGTTTTAAAGGTGGTAGAGACTCATTAAGGGCAGAAACGTAACTACACAAATGCATAAAGTTATCTGTTTCAACTTCTCCATTCTACTGTACTGAGTCCACATCCACTCTCATACAATTTGGGCACATCAAAAAGACTGCATTACTAAATGGGGGTGAAACCGCAGCGGTAGAACACATTTAGAAAAATATGCCTATTACAGATTTAGGAACATTCCTAAAGTCACATTTAACACAATAAAACAATATACCTCTAGACAAATCCAAACTTATCTGATCAGGGCATAGTTCATTTAATAATGTAGCTGTGCCTGCACCTTCTTTGTTGATTGTCCACAACGGTATAGTAGTGCCAACAGCACCACCTACTAGTGGCCATGTTTTAACCTACTAAACACACTCATAGCCCTTACAACCTCTGTCACCACTCTAGTTTGTGTTTGCTGTCTTCAAAAATCATTTTTTGGCTTTTGGAGGTATTTATATTTCTAGAGGAGCATAACAAAACCAGAGTCAACAATAAAATGAGATTTAAAAGATTCTGTAAGAACTGCCATGACTGAATCCTGATGTTTTCTGTATTACTTTATGCACAGAAAACGCTAAAACCAACAGGTTGGTGCTACTGCAACTCACCACTATGAGGTGTTCTTATTATGGCTTATATATAATACAGACTCTGTTTTCACTATTCTGGAACTGTTTTCTTAAATCATTGCTCTGATAGGAACATTTGGCAGGACTAATGAAGGTAGAATGTCACTAGTTGTCACACACCTGACTGTAGGAAGTTTGTTCTGTGGATTGTTTTTCTGAGGGAGGGCTGATATGCAGTCACAGCCGCCCTCAGGAACCATTTAGTGGTTCCTCCCCAATACGACCCTTTGTGATAAGTGTCCAGAAGGGGCGTATTGAATTTTGTTGAGTTAGATTCAAACCCACAATGTTCCAGTTTTATGGGAGACTCTCCTCTTTTAGGCCAGTGAGGCAAACAATAAAATCCCTGTAAGAGTCCTGCAGAAACTTCTTTTTTGTAACTTATATAGGAGTCCACGGCTTTGGAGTAGTATGTTTAGATGGTTAAAAAAAAATTCTGAGGCAACCATGTGTCTGTCTAAGTACAATCTGTTTGACTTATTTTAGTGTTTGGCATGGTTAGCACTGTTGCCTCACAGTGATAAAAATAGTATAATTCCTGTAGATCAGCAATTTCTGAAATGCTCAGACCAGCCAGTCTGGGACCAACATCTATGCCATGTTCAAAGTCACGTCAATCTCTGTTCTTTCCAATTTTGGTGCTCGGATTGAACTGGAGCAGATTGTCTTGCCTAAATGCACGATTGAGTTGCTGCTATGTGATTGGCTGAATAATAATAATGGATTGGATTTATCTGCACTTTTCCAGACGCTCAAAGCGCTTACAGTGTGACCATTATTCATTCACTCCTCATTCATACTTGGTGACGGTAAGCTACTGATGTAGCCCCAGCTGCCCTGGGGCAGACTGACAGAGGCGTGGCTGCCAGTTCGCGCCTACGGCCCCTCTGACCATCACCGGGATCATTCATGCACATTCACACACCAGTGGAGCCACACTGGAGGCAAGGAGGGTGAAGTGTCTTGCTCAAGGACACAACGACATTTTGGCTGGGGGGAGCGGGGATGGAACCGCCAACCCTTCGGTCATTGGACGACCCGCTCAACCGCCTGAGCCACTGTCGCCCTGAATAGCAGTTTGTGTTGACGAGCAGATGAACAGGTGTGACTATAATAAAGTAATCAGTAAGGGTATGTATATTAAATTACTTTACTAAGCTACAAGCCAAGAATTGATAATTTAGCACAAACTTCTTTTTTCTTTTGACTTCATAAATTTCACACACATCAAAGCTATTTTCACTGCTTGTTACAGATCATCTAGTGTTTTCTATTGATCTCTCCTCTCTGTCTCATTTCTCCTTTCTCTTGAGTCAAATCTTCTGATCTCTAATGTAGTCAATGAAACGTTTCTTTTATCATTTATAAGGACTAGGTATAATAAAGGTCTAATTGAATTGAATCGATCTTCACTTTCAAGATGTCATGTCTATTTATCAAATCCATAGTGTAATTCTTTTTATTAAAGTAGTTCTGATGTTTCAGACTGAAACTGTGATAAGTGTTACAGTTGTCAGATTAAAGATGGGCAGCAGGGCAAAGAAATAAAGGATAAGTTTATCTGGGTTTAATGTTAAGTTCACAAAAACTAGTGGAAACTGACTAATTTTTTAATTAGATTTTACAGAACAAAGTAAATTACATTTATTAACAACAATTAATAAATGTAAAAATAAGGCATCTACAGACTACAATGATATTGACATGAAACTGGTAAAAAAATAATAGAGAAAATGTTAAAACACCTAACATACATTTTTAATCGATCGTTTCAAACTGGAATTTTCCCTGATGCAATGAAAATTGCTAAAGAAATTTCAGTGTACAAAAGTGGAGCTGAGAACTCTCCTTCACTAATTACAGACCTGTCTCTTTGCTCACTCAGTTTTAAAAACTCAGAAAGACTTTTCAATGATAGACTAGAAAAAATTGTAGATAAACTTACATTATTAGTAAATGACAGTGGGCACAGGTTTCAAAATAATATGTCAACATCAATGACCCTAATAGAGGCTGTGGAAGAAATTTCAAATGGTATGGATACTAAGAAATTTGACGTAAGGTTATTTATTGATCTTCAGAAAGCTTTTGACAAAGTAAATCATTCTGTACCATCTAAAAAGATTAGATAGAATTGTTGTCAGGGGTAACTGGATTACAGGTTATTTGACAAACAGACAACAGTTTGTTAAAATTGGTAATTACCAGTCAAGATGTCAGGGTATTTATTGCTTGGGGTGTCCTTCAGGTCTTCAGTTTTAGGGCCTTAATTATTTAATCTCTACAATTAATGTTATCTTTAAAGTGTCACAGTTATTAAAAATAGTACTGTTTGCTCATGTATTCAGATGAAGAACTTTAATAACCTTACAAAAAATAAATAAGCCATCTATCAACTCGTGGGGGGGGGGGGGGTGTAAAGGCAATTATGTTTCGTGATCATAAAGAAAAATTTAAATTACTATTATACATAAATGGTACAACAGTAGAGAAAGTACCCCAAATTAAATTCCTGGGAATACAAATCACTGGCTACATTGTCTTGTTCACTAGTAATGCCACATTTAATATATTGTATTGAAATGCGGGGCAACAACTACAAAACGATACTACAGCCCCTCTTCAATCTACAAAAACGGGCTATACGAAATTTCATAATATTGTGACCACACCAACATATTATTTCTTTCTCTTGAATTACTAAAATATTTTTTGGATTTAGTTAATTTGTATACAGTAAAGTTCCTCTATAAAGCTAACAATAAGGTATTAGCTCGTAATATTCAGAAACTATTTACACAAAGGGGATAGAGATGACTCTCTGAGGGGATATGGCAATTAAACAATCAGCAGTAACTACAATTAAAAAAATTATGTGTGTGTCAATGTGTGGAATTAAACTGTGGAACAGCCGTGAGAAGCAATACCAACAATGCCCGAACATTAAACAAGTTACTGTACTTTTAAAATTAAAGAGAAACTGTTGTTGAAATGCAAGACGTATAAAAAAAAATTATGAAATCTCCAAATATTAACTGTGAAATGTTGATTGTGGAAAAAAGAGAAAATAAAATTGTGTGGAGTATTGTGGACTAATATTAGAAAGTAGATAGAGAGATAGGCTTAAATAAGCATTTTAAAAGCTTTTAAATGTTTGAAATAAGTCCCCCCTTAAAAAAACAAGTGGTTGTAAAATGCTTTGGGCTTCAATAAAGGTAGAAAAGAGATTTCAAATTTTCTCCTATGTCCTTATCAGATACAAGTCCAATGAGGAGTACATCTATGTGAGAGGCCGCGGCAGAGGGAAGTACATATGTGGAGAATGTGGCATACGCTGCAAGAAGCCGAGCATGCTGAAAAAGCACATCAGATCGCACACTGATGTGCGCCCGTACATTTGCCAACACTGCAATTTTGCGTTCAAAACCAAAGGTGAACTTACAATTGACAAGTATAACCTTCAGCATGGATTTTACCTGAAAGTTTTATTTTTTATTTTGTCCTTACATTTTTCTTACTATGAAAGGGTTTTTCTATTTATTTCTAGGAAACCTTACAAAACACATGAAGTCAAAGGCTCATGGGAAAAAATGTCAGGCTATGGGACTCTCTGAGTCATCACTGGACGAACCAGAAAGCGAGGAAACAGGTACTGGTACTTTGGGGAATGGGGATGCTTCCGACCTAGTTTGTGGTGCACAGCTGGATGAACTTCTGCTTGTGAAGAAAAACTGCTGCTCAAAACTGACAGCTTATGCAACAGCATGTTCTATTCTCATCCCCATGGCCTTGCATAAGAAATATGAAAACTGAGAAATAAATAAATGAAGAATACAGAGCAAAGCTCGTCCTCCTAATGCAGTGAATGGGGCACAACCACTCACTTTCCCTCAATGATGATTCTCTGGGGTAAAACAAAGCACAGATAAATGCCTCCATCTGCCCCAAAATAAATCCTCAAAAGATTTTTGAAGCCAGCGTGTCATAATTTTCTACCTTTGTCTGCCACAATGCCGGCTGTCTTTCTTCCTGACAAGCCACCTTATTCAAGCCAAGGACAGGCCATTTTACACCATTCACAAAGCTGCAGAGATAGTTTCTGAATAGAGGTACGCTGGTTTTCAATTTAATTCCAGTCCTTTCAGTCTCCGTCTATTTATAACATATATTTGATGGGAGGAAGATTAGGTGTTTAAGGTGTTTTGCCAACATTTGTCCTTGTACTTGGAGAATGTTCTGGTCTGTTTTTTGTGTTTGTTTTTACGGATGCGACACAACTTTCTGCAAAATTTTAAAGTGGGAATATATGAAGGGAATTAAACTTTCTTTTGTGTGTGCACAAAAGCAGGAAGTGAAGGTCATGTCTGTGGCTCAGAGGAGCAGGGGGAGCAACAATTTTCAGATGTGGAGTCCGATTACGAGGAAGAGGAGGAACAAGAAGAGGAGTCTGCCTCCCATGAAGATTTGTTATCCTCCTGTTCGTCGGATACCCACCAATCATCGGGGGGGCACTCCAGCTCCAGTCGGCACTCACAACGGGGTACTCCTGACCCAGAGCCGAGTCCCAGCCTTGATGTGGAACCCCCCCCTCGAGGAGTGTGGCCCAGCAGGAGAGCAACGTCACCAGGCAGCAGGAGAGTACTGTTCTCCCAGCGAAACTGGAAGGTGTCTACAAGAGCCTTCTCTCCCAGCAGTGAAAGCTGCTCTCCCAGCCACAGCCTCTCCCCCCGTCTGGATTTTCCCTCGCCGATCCGCAGCCTTTCCCCAAGGGGCGAGCTCTTCACACCCATGCGACACATCTCATCCTCCCCTGAGAGGGGGCCATCCCCCATCAGACCCCTGTCTCCTCTTCGTCCCATTTCCCCAAGTTGCTACAAACCATCTCAAGTTCCTACCCCTCCCTCGTTGAGATTACAGCACAGAACCACTGGACTCCTGCCTTGGGAGAGTCCCAGCACAAAAGGAGGCTTTGCCAATACGGTCAGTTGTTATTATCACACACAGAATTTAACCACCACCCCTCACTGTCTGTGTCCTCTCAACATCTGTGGACCACAAAACTAAACTGTTTGCTCCTCCTACAGGAGAAAGGTGGTACAGCAGCAGAGGAAACCAGCTTGTTTTCATCTGCTTTTCAGCTTTCAACTGGTGAAGCTTATCCTAGCCTCCAAACTGCGGACACCACCTTCAGCCATCTTCCCATGCACTCCCAACAAGCCAAAGTGAACTACCTGATGATACCAATCGGTGGGATCCAAATGGTACAAGCAAGGCCAAGGAGCCACCCCACAATACCTTCATCACCAACATCTCCCTCACTAGAGGAGCATTCGATGGCCCATTTAGAACCATACTGGGGTGGTACCCCCAGGAACCAAGGGCTTAGTACTCCTGCAGACCACTGGTCTGGGCACCAGATAGGAAACAGCCAGCCAGTGCAGCACGATTTTACTACAGCAGAAGCATCTTCTAAACCAGATTTGCAGAGACCAAATTTAAAGAAGTATGGCAGCTTACAAAGCTCCGTCCAGACCCAAAGCTCTTCTACGGAGACCAGCCAAGGCTGCGCCACAGACAGTCCATCCAGAGCGCCTCGACTCAGTTTAGCAGTCCCTGTAGCCCTGTGTGCCATTAGACAGCAGCCAGAGAAAAAGGAGCTACCTTCCTTTGCAGATGGGATAGAGGGAGGAACTGAAGAACATTCAGATGGGAAAGACCAGAGCACTTAACAGTGTGACCACCTTGATGCATTTCGCATCCCACTTTGCTTATTGTTTGCTACACTAGTCTTGTCCTTCATTGTTTTGTTTTTATAAAGTTTTCAATACTACTGTTAAATTTTTTTTGGCTCTTTAGCAATATTGGGGTTTGTTATATATTGCACTCTTTTTTGTGTGAAGGAAGTTCACATATATCTATATATCTATATCTATAGATATATAATGTATATATATTAGGGGTGTAATGCTACACGTAGTTGAACCGAACTGTTTCGGTACGGCAGTTTCGCATATATGTGTGTGTGTGTGTGTGTATATATATATATATATATATATACACACACAATATATACACAATATATCTTTGTGTGTGAATATATCAGTGTGTATGTATGTGTGTGTATATATATATATATGTGTATATATACATATATATCTCAGTGTGTGTGTATATGTATATAATTGTGTGTGTATATGTGTGCACACACTTGCATACCTTCTGTAACTTTACTGGTAATCTTAATGTCTGACCATTTGTCAAAGGACTAAAACAATATAAATAAATTTATAAATGACCAAAACCTAAAAGAATTCTATTTCTGTTCATTTAATTTAGAATAAAATTGTATTTTTATTTTGTTTTTTACATGTTTTTAAGTTGTAAGGCACCGAAAGACAAAGAATTGTTGTTAGTTTCTAACACAATTTTTTACACCTAAATAAGAGTTAATATTTGGTGTTCTGATGGCTTCCAGTCTTTTTCTAGTTTTTTTTTTTATTCTATTTCATTTTTTCAAGATTAACTGAGACATGCAGTATAGGTATACAGAAGAGTAATGGAAAAATAATCAAAGGAAATGCACTGAAGTTCTATTTTTATTACAAAGAATCTAGATTAGAGTATTTGTCTGTACAGGGAATGTGCTCCTTATTTATTGTTATTTGATGACAATGAAAATTATTTTGAGCTTTTGTTTTTGGGAAAAAAACGTGTCTGTTACATCTTTGTGTCTTTTTTATGATGTCCTTGTAACTTGAATTTGTTAAAAAAGAAGAAAAAAACGGACGAATTGAGCTTTACTGGTATCAAAGAATCAAGTGCCATGCAGATTTCACATAGTGAAATTTCTAGTTATTGAAAGAAAAAGAAAAATAAAAGCTTCAGACACCTTTGTGCTCATACCTTCCTTCTGTTTTTTTTTTGGGGGGGTTATATTCCATAAAGATGTGTGAAGGGTTTAACCCTTGTGCTATCCTATGACCCCCCCCCCCTTCCATTGA
This sequence comes from Oryzias sinensis, assembly GCA_037389245.1. NCBI lineage: Eukaryota > Metazoa > Chordata > Actinopteri > Beloniformes > Adrianichthyidae > Oryzias > Oryzias sinensis. The sequence continues at coordinate 26,554,871 of CM074499.1, read as the reverse complement.
TGTGTTCTCCCTACCATGACAAAGGTGGATAAAGGTAGAAAGATTTCATGTAATCCATGGACACCAGTGAAGATCACAAATCATTGAAGAAAAAAGGTTCAGAGCACTGTCTAGTGGGTCTAGATGACCCAACTCCTAACGTTAAAGTGCCTAGGATAGTACAAAGGTTAAACTGATTCGACTTCTCTGCATCATGCGTGCTCATTGTTATTAAATTAGAACCACAAAAATCTTGTAATCTAGGTTGAAACAATTTAATTCTCTGGATATTGGATATTTGGGAAGGTTACACATCTTTTGGAGACATCGCCGTTTTCTCTCACATTTGGTTTAGAAATGTATTCGTTTCCTCCTTAACCGACAGGTTGTGTCCGTTAACCAACGTCAAGCTAATCATCTGCCTTTCTGCAGAAATGCACATGCCTGAATACTGATTAGAAATTTGACAAAGGTGTGTTGTTGTTTTTTCTTTTCTTTTTGCTTCGTGGACAGAATTCAGATTTAGACTAAAATTATACTAAAATAATTAAAATACATTTATATTTATGGTTTCAATTAGGGATGCCACAATTTTTGGTTACATTTATTTTTATTTTTTTATTTTATTTACAATTTTTGGTTTTAAACCAAACTTTTTGTTGCACCATTGAACTGAATTGTGGGGAAAGTGAATTGTTGCATCCCTATTGCCTACCAGTATATTTTACGTCGAAAGGGAACAAGTGTAAGGAGAATGTATTATTTGTTGTTTAATTTCATGACCGGTTTTTCTTCATCTTTACTTGCTTATTGGCAAATTTAAAAAAAAATATTGAATTTTTAGCTTTTTTACTGTTGTTTTGTAATAAACAAATCGTGTATCAAAACAAAACTGTGTCCCAAAGATAAGGTTTAACTGATTCCTGGTGAAAGCAAAGTGTTGTGTCCTTAGTCTAATAGCTGATGTAAAATTGGTCTGTGGTGTCCTTTTTCTCCGATAAATAGTGGGAAACACTTTGTGTTGAAGACGGTTTTAGACAACAAAATACTTGGATTTTTCCTGTGCTGCATTTAGATGGCATTATTCATGGATTGAAATAACAAACAAACTTAGCTAAAATTAAAACTAAAATAGGCCAATGAGGAGCCAAGCATCCTAGATCTTTAAGAATTTGTATTAGTTCTATAGACCTACATTGTGCATGTTGCTGCGACCCCTTGAGGTGGGCATTTAATTAGGGCCCGAGCACGTTGTGCAAGGACCCTATTGTATTTATAAGGTTTTTATTTTTTTTCCTGTTTTTTCTTCTGACAAGTCACCTTTTTGAGCCTTTACCATACCTAAAAACCCACCAAATTTTGCACACGCATCACAAGTTGCGAAAAACTTCGTATTTGATGGGAGACCAGTATGGGTGCACATTAATACTAATTATGCTTTAACGTGCAACGTTGATTTTAACAGGGCACGTTCATCAGATGGAAACCTACAAAAAAGTCTCTTGGTACCAAGCTGTCAGTCACACAGGAAGTCTGCTATATTGATGTCAATTTGAAATTTTTGCTGGTTTTTGGTCATTTGCAGGCCTTGTACCAGAACGAACTTCCCCTAGAGATTTGTGAATAATGACTCCAAACTTTGGTTTTGTAAACTAGACCCATGTCCGATGTTAAATTGCGAAGCTTTTACGTTTTTTTTTATGTTTGTGACCATGGCGGCGCGTCGAACTTCGAGGTCGTTTCAAAATCACGCCATGAAAAGAAAAATGGCCATCATTCAGCCATGCATTATCCAATCTGATCCAAAATTGATGGGCATGATCTGACTAATCTGACTCTGAACACATCTGCAGTGGAAGAATCCTGAAAAAGTGTAGCGCCACCTGCTGGCAACAAGAAATGACATGTTTTACTTGGAGCATCATTGCTCCAAGTGGGATGAGCTGACACACCTCAAAATGCTGTCCACCTGTTGAAAAGTAATTGAAGTTTACTCTGATAAAAAACCAAAACTTTCAACGCTGGGTGTGGTCGTGAAAGTAGGGCATCTCGCCATGCACACAAAAGTTGCTCTCACGTGCACATTCCTTGTTCAATCTCACTGAAATTTAATAGATTTGAGGAACCTTCCATTCTGAACCCAAAGATATGACAATCTTGGACGAGCTCCATAGCGCCACCTAGTTATTAAAGACATAGTTTGTCCGATGTGCATGAAATAAAAACTGGAGATACTCAGAAGGGTTTTCTCTCATAATCTGCAGTTTCATGGGTGTACACCTGACAGTGCCTGCGTAACAGGAAGTGGACGATTATGTGAACCCAAATAATACAAATTCATAAAAAATCAGCCGTTTGTCTCAGCAAGCTGAGATTTTAGAATTAGATGCCTCATACAAACTCCACCTTTGATATGTAAGACTATAGGGTCTACAAGAAACGTCATCACTCTATTTTGCTTATGAATTTTTGGACAGAACAAATATTTTTATCTTAATTTCAGAATAATATGCATTTATGTGCTACTAGTTCCTAAATATTCTCAGAATTTTAAAACCTTCAGATGAATTTTGAGACATTTTTTCAAGCAAAGAGTCTGAAAAAGTCCCTATCTGGAGAAACTCAGAACGCCCATTTTTTTCATAACTTATCATTCAGATATGAACACAAAACTTATAGAAAATGTAGGGATCTGTGTCCTACTGCCTTCCTTATTTTTTCAGAATTTTAGGGGGAACAGATGAATATTAAATATGAACTGACAATAGTTTACCTCTGGAACCTGGGAAAGATCCCAGATCACCGTCTAGCTACCGACCCATATCCATGATTAATGCAGAACTTAAAATTCAATTCAATTCAATTTTATTTGTATAGCCCAAAATCACAACAACAGTCGTCTCGATGGGCTTCGAAGTAAAACATGAACTCAAAAGGATCATGAATACAAAGAGTTCAATAGGAAAATACAAAAATGAACTAACAAACTGACTAAGCTACACAGGCATCCCTGCCCTTAGACCCCCCTTCGCGGTAAGGAAAAACTCCCAAAAAAACCGGATTCCGGAAAAAACGAAGAAACCTCAGGGGTGCCCTCATGAAGGAGGGATCCTCCCCCAGGACGGACAGGCGATGTACCAGAACTCTTAGAGAAGAATTAACTTATCTAAATCTACAACTACATATATAAAGTCCAGCAGACGAGCTTCATCCAGTCGTGGTTGTGGGGACAGTCAAAGGCGCGAGTCGAGCTGGAGACAGGAACCACAGCCAGGAGCAGGAGCAGAGACGAGGTACTCGGTCAGGTACAGAGCAGGGA
>CM074499.1:26525348-26551073 GCA_037389245.1 Oryzias sinensis | reverse complement strand
TATTTACGCATAGTACATATCTGTAAATAGAAATACGCACATCATCAGGTGTTGTAATAAAGGGCTGGGATCGGACAAGATTTCTCTTCAACCCACACACATTCAACCCACTCCTTTTCAAGCACACTGTACTGCTTTATTTGTCTATTTTAAATGTCTGTGTTTATTTTTTATTTATTTTTGAAATAAAGAAACTGAAACTTTCCATTTCACCTTCAAAGGATTTTAAAAAGCTGAAGTACAACAGTTTAACTTTATACCAATAAATAGGAAAACGGCAGATAATCTCAAGTTTGCATAATATTATGTGAATTTTTGCTTCTGGGTTTGCAAAAGTCTTTTTAGAGACTTAAAAACCTTGTTTTAGGAACATTTGGATTCAACATTAAAACATTGAGTTCCTTTTATGCTGTTGCTGGGTAATAAATGCTGTCTATCTTTATGCTTCATTAGTCACCGTGAACAAAGCTGTCTGTTTTACTCATTTGTCTTACTTTATGTTACATTTATTGTGTTTTTCTGTTGCATGCTGGTGTCATCTCAGAGAAATGAAATCCTGCTGTTTGTAAAGAAAAAACAAGATGTGGAGAAGATTATTCTCATTTCTCTGTGATGCTGCTTTTGTATTAAAATGTTTTGGCCAAGGTTAAAAATAAGTCCTGCCCTTTGACCCTTCTTCTCAGAGGGTCTAAGGGGAGGAATTATTAGGGATGCCCAGTTTAGCTTACCGGTAGTCTGTTTAGTTTAGTTAGTTTAGCAATTATCTATTGAATTTTATGACTTCATGTTCATTATGATTTCATGTTCTTATACAATTACCAGTATGAAGCCCATTAAAATGACTATTGTTGTAATATTGGGCTACATAAATAAAACTAAATTAAAATGGAATTGAATTAAACATCTTCAACAAAAAAAGATCATAGAGAACTTATCAGAATGAGATACAGACTCGAACTGAGTTGGTGGAGGAATCATATTGTGAAGGATAAACCAAAATGTAAATTTGAAAAGAAAAAAATACAATTTGAAAACAGAATTTTATTTAAAAAAGGGTCATTAAAGTCCAGAGAAACACATATGCAGACAGAATTACTGACAGAATTTATCCTAACTCTGATGACATATTTTTCCACAGAGGTCTGGCAGATTATCTCCAATGTTCTGCAAACTTGAACAATTCAGGAGAATTTCTTACTTTTTTTTTTTTACTGAAGTTCAAAAAATGATGTTTTATGTTGGAAAAAAAATGCGGGGAAAATGTCAAAATCAGACACTCCAATTTCTAAACAGACTTACCAAATGTTTTTAACGTATTGTAAAGAATGCCTGATTTTTGCAGCTGAAGCAGTCAAATGCAAACACACCCACACGCAGATATTAATACACACAAAAATCAACACATGGACACACTTTACACACACACTCATAGACACAGAAACACACACAGGTACAAACACACACACATTCATCCAGACGTAGGCCTACACAATAGAGGGCTGCATTGGGATTGGGTCCCGGCGGGTCCCACCGGACCCAACCCAAATTTCGCGGGATTGGGCGGTTTGAATTGTGCTGCGGGCTGCAGCGGTCGGCAAAAAAAAACTCCGCAGGATCAGTGTTGCCATGAATATCTCATGAATATATATAAGTGGACTACGTTAAGCTGTGCGGCTGTTGGAGTCTTATGTACTGAAACTCCGTGAAGGCACCAGGTAGAGGCGCCCAATCGCCTCTGTCATCTAACCCAGTGTTTTTCAACCAGTGTGCCGCGGCACACTAATGTGCCGTGGGAGATGGTCAAGTGTGCCGTGGAAAATTGCCCTCATTAACTGATTTAACAACATTTTCCATCTCCAGGAAATCAGCTCTGTGTTCATCCAAACAGGCCCTGATAAAACACTAAGAAATTGGGAATATAAAAGATCGTAAAATACTTTTTTCTTTGTGTTTATTTGATTCTATTAAAGACATTTTGATAAGAATGACGGTACCGCGATTTAGCCGCAGCTTCAGCTGTGTTAGGAAAAGTTCCGCCCCTTTAACTGTCTCCACCAATCATTCTTGGGATCTTAATCACATGTCATCAGTCTGACCAATCAGAAGTGGTTAAAGTTTTCACTTCCTTGTTCTGAATTCTGCTGAAAAAGTCGCTGAGTTCTAAGAAAAATACCAGCTAAAGCTCGTCTTTAGCGGTGTAGTGTTCCACAGAATCCGGTGTCGGACCGTGGAACAAGTGAACAAAACAATGAAGCTCAGAGACGCTTGTCTTTCTGCGTTCAGCGGATTTTTTAACTACATCTCCCATGATGCATTGGGTTAAAGTGACAGTGTGAGCGTCTGGGTGGATGACTCTCTCCTCTTAACGTTGTGAAACCACAAAGACCACAAATCAAACAGTTTTTAAAATCTTTTAACTTAACTTTTATTACATCTTAAAAAAACAGCTGCAGCTTCCAGCCTTTTCTGCCACAATTATCACAAAAAGGCATGTGAGATCATGGAGGGACTGTTGATCAATACAGACAGTTTCTCCTTCTTTTTTTTTTTTTAATGCCGGTGTGCCGCAGGATTTTTGTCAAGGTTGAAGTGTGCCGTGGCTTAAAAAAGGTTGAAAAACACTGATCTAACCTGTTGTTGGGGGTGCGCCCCGCCCCGCCTCTTAGAAATTATGTTCTTTGAAGCCTGATACCGCGGTTGCGTATGGGCGGAGCTATCAGCTAAAGTTCTGGTCTGATCGCTACATGGAGCGATGTGTGCATCAATGCATGGTAGATACAAAGAATGCGGAGAGATCAGGTTTATTATTTTGAAGAGTTCTGCTTGATAATAATGTTTACATGTTTGAGTTCATAGAATCATCCGAAAGAAAGTCTCTGCTTCAACTCACGCAGTGGAGCCTGCGTCTCAATCTGACGTCCGTGTTTCCATCTGACAGAGTTTGAAGCCAAAGCCCCTCCCCCGCCTCTTTACCTGCTTTTCCTCTCTACCTGTTCACATCTGTAGCTGACTTGTTTTTCCCCGCGCTCCCGGTGTATTCTACACAGAGCGCAAAATACGGTCATAGCACAACGTTAGTCGGGACGCTCTAGCGCAGCAGAAGGATGAAAGAGCTGTCAATCTATCTGGCAACACTGCGCGGGATAAGGAAGAAGCAGAGGTTTCCTGACAGGGACATGATGTCAATGGATAAGCAGAAAAGAACCACAAACGAGGTTCATCGTGAGACACGCATGGTGTTCAGATCTGCGTGCTGATGCCCCACTGAGGCGCAAAACAGCAAAAACGGGCAAAGGCTGATGCTAAAAAAAAAAAAGTATTTTTCCATCAGGAAAAAATTAATTCATAGATTTTCAGCTCTGTTGAACCATTAATGTTTTTCTTCCTCCATAAATTCAAATTACTTTGACCTGCATCTTTACCAGCTGGTTCAGCGCGCTTCAGGCCGTCTGTCTGCGCGCGCACACACGCACACTTTTTTACCGAACAGGATTTGTGAAAATATATTTAATAATTAAGTTGCACATTACACAAAGAGGAATGCATGAAAAGATGAGGCTGGGGGAGGGACATGAATCTATTTAATAATATCAATACAAATACGTGTTTTTTTTTCCTGCGGGACGGGAGACGATACAAAATCAATGCATCTCTATTACTGTGCGGGAATAAATTCTCTGAGTTTTGCGGCTGCGGGCGGGAGTGTAACGCATACCGTTGCGGGAGCGGGCGGGATTGGTCAGAAATTCGGCGGGAGCGGGATGAAGAAAATAGTCCCGTGCAGGGCTCTACTACACACTATTGACATCAACTGGCAAAGTTTACTTTGATCATTCAGGTCCTTGAAATGCTTTCATTTGTAGTCAAATAATGACAAAGTTGTAAAAAAAATGTCCCAAGACCTTTACTTAAAAGAAAGGTTTAAAGTGTATAAAGTACTCTTATTTTTCTTATAGAAAGCAGAAAAACTGTATGAAAATTACATACATAAGAAATCAGGTCACAACTAAACACATTCAAATCGTTACCTTGTGCTTGGTTTCTTGTGCAAGCTTGATTTTTCCAGCTCAAACTGTCTGTGTTCTTTTTCTTCTTTCTCTTTCGGTTTTTCCCATCAGGGGTCGCCACAGCGAATCCTCCTTTTCCACCTCACTCTATCATACAAGCTTACCTTTTAAGGCCATAATAATGTAAGAGCTGCTAACTTCCTGTGCCGTCATTTCCTGGAAAGCACAATCCAGTGCTGATCGTTGCATGACTGCTTGCTCTTATTACCATCCTTGAGCATGTGGAGGTGATTTCTGAAACTCCTCCCTGAATAAAACTTTATTGGAATAAAGCACTAGCTGAACACTCATTTAAAATACGAACTTGGCAATTTTTTAGAAAATATAGCTCTGACTTGATAAAAAACGAAGAGCTGATGAAACAGAAGTGATACAGAAGATTGCTCTTCTTACATCTTAACCATAAGAGGTCCTGGATGAAAGGGATAAGACAGCTTTAATAGATTTACAGCACAAGTTGGATGACATTGTTAAGCGCAAAGCTGAAGGAGCGTTTATTCGATCTGGGAGAAGGTGGATTGAAGGAGAGCAGAACTCTGCCTATTTTTTCAGGCAGGAGAAATACAAGTCCAATGGTAATTCTATTTCACAATTAAATATTCATGGGGTCATTTCTGATGATAAAAATACTAGAGCAAAATTGTTCTGATTTTTATAGTAAACTTTATTCTTCCAACAATTGCTCGTAACTGCTCTACTTTCTGAACTCTGTCAGTAACATTACTCTCTGAGAGAAGCAGACAGAGTCTGTTGTGATGAGGTCATTTCTTTGAATGAGGTCACCTATGCTAATAGATCTAATAGAATTTGCAGTAGTGTTTGATGCCGTACCGTCTGGACTTCGCATGTTATTCAGGGGTTTCTACAGCGCTCCTCCTTTGACTTTTAATCCTCCTGATGTGTTAAAATCTCCTCTGGGTAGTTTCTGCTTCACTTTTGCAAAACAGTTGAACTCAAAAATCAGAACTTTGTTTCAAGATCATTTAGTTTCTGTTCCATCAGCTGCTGTTTATTGGGCTAATTTTATGTCTAACAAAAGTCTGTTCTTTACCACAAAAATTCTTCTTAAAAAACAAATCAAAGAAATCTCATTTAACCCTTTTGCTATCCTATGACCCCACCCTTACACTGACGTGTTCTCCCTACCAAGACAAAGGTGGATAAAGGTGGAAAGATTTCATGTAATCCATGGACGCCAGTAAAGATCACAAATCATTGAAGAAGAAAGGTTTAGAGCACTGTCTAGTGCAGGGGTCGGGAACCTATGGCTCGCGAGCCATATATGGCTCTTTTGATGGTCACATGTGGCTCGCAGACAAATCTTTAATTATACTTTTTTTTTCATTAGACCAGTCCTTCTCAGGCGCGATGCGATGCCAGAGGCGCGCAGTAGTAGCGGTGCTTATACAGAAAAATCTGTAAAAACGTAAAACCCGTCACATCTAAAGAACATTCAGACCTACGATCACGTTTAAAGTCTCAACGCCTGCATGAAGCAGAAACTCACCACGGATCAACCAGACTAGACAATCAAGCAAAACTACCATGAGAAATACTCATCATTTATTAGCAACAGCATAACAATGTTATTAAAAAGAATCCGCAGACTTATTGTACTTTAAAAATGTTGAAATTACATCAAATGCACACATTCACTTGTAAATTTAGTTTTAAACATATTGTCGCAGACTGAGTTTAACTTGGCTCTTTGGCCGCGTTAAAAGTTCTGGAGTTCATTGAACGCATCAAGCAGAGATCTGATTGGCTCTCAGTTCTGTCGCTCAGCCTGTTGTAAGGTAATTTGGACCAATGGGGTTCAGCTATGGGCCGAATAAGAGAAATGGGAGGGCTGGAGCGGGAGCAGGTGAATATAAAGTTGGGAGAAGCGCTCTCGTCTTGGTGGCAGAGATTCAGGAGTTGCTGAATTAATTGTGCAGCATTTGTGGCGGTCTACAGTCACCAGAATAAAGAACCTTAAAAGAGGTTAAGTCTCCGTGCCTCAGTGTGGTAAAGGGACACAACATTAATGTATGGCTCTTTCGAAATTACATTTAAAAATATGTGGCGTTTATGGCTCTCTCGGCAAAAAAGGTTCCCGACCCCTGGTCTAGTGGCTCTAGATGACCCAACTCCCAATGTTAAAGTGCCTAGGATAGCACAAGGGTTAAACTTATACACAGATCATTCATTCATCTTCTTGACCGTTTATTCCCTTTCGGGGTCATGGGGTTGCCGGAGCCTATCCTGGCCACTTGGGCGTAGGCAAGGGATGCCCTGGACTGGTCGCCAGTCTGTCGCAGGGTAGAATATCTTCAACCACACATCCATTCACTCTCACACTCACACCTATGGACAATTTAGAGTTGCCAATTAACCTATGAAGCATGTTTTTTGGACAGTGGGAGGAAGCCGGAGATCCCGGAGAAAACCCACGCAGGCCTAACCCTAACCCTTATACACAGATTTTACAACTAAATTTAAAGCTGACATAAACACCAGCTGTACTTTCTGCCAAAAGCAACCTGAAACGTGCTCTCATATATTCTGGTCTGAACTCACATAAAAATTTTGGAAAAACATCCACAAATTTATCAAGGCTCTATTCATGCTGATTTACAACTCTAATATAAGAACGTAATATTTGGTTTTCATAGCTTTAAACTCAAAGATCGTGACACTTTCTTTTTTATAAATATGTTGTTATTAATGGCTAAATTTCATATTTTAGCCATTAATAATTCAGAAAAGTACATTTTCTAATATAAAGCCAGATTTCTTCGTGTTCAAACTGGATCTGCAGCGAAATATAAATTTAATTTCAGCTTAAAAAATACAAAGGCTCAAAAAACGATTAACATCTGGAAATCTTTTGGACTAATGGCATAAGTTTACTCTCGCATTTCTATTTGTCTACGGTTATTTCTTTTTTTTATTTTATTTCCTTCTGTGATTGTTCTAAATAATTACGATTTTCATAAGGTTATAACAAGTTTATTCTACATTCAGAGCTGTATTGAACTTTATATTTGCATAAATGCAGCAAAAAAAGAAAACACCTTGTGGTGCTGAACCCAGAAAAGAAAAAAAATGCTTGCTTGGTTGGTAGTGATGGGTAGATTAGGCCTCCTGAATCGTTTCGGCACATAATCCCAACTGTATTGATAGTGTGTCACTTAATATTGACTCCAGCTGCACCAAAAACGTAATTGCAGGCAACCCAGTTTAGAAACTCAGCTGACATACTCATCAAATTTAATCTAAACATATTATTTGTCATTTTAGTTCCTCATTCCCATGTCTCGCTCTATAATGCCCCAGCAATGCGGATGTGCTTTTAAGTTTGACAGTTCTGCAGAACAAATGCCACATTTAACCTCCAAAACCTAAAATGATTCAGTTCAAATAAAAGTTAGTTTGAAATGGAATTGTATTCTCCTAGATCAAGCAGAAACCGAGAGGAACAGGGGGACAAAAAGCCTAAACCTATTAAAACTGTTAAGTAATTCCACAAACCACATTAAAACACCACATTCAACACCTTAATTAAAGATTCAGTAAAAAATGGGGCGGGGAAAATGGGGGCGCACGTGCGCGAGAATCATTCAACAGCTGGAAGCTGGGCGTGCATCAGAGGCATCAAAAAAATGTTTTTCCCCCCTACTCTGTTAAACTCACCGATGGACTGATTTAGCACCCAAATGACAGTAATGTAACTGGGAAGATTTTCAAAATAAAATATCTTTCAAAATAAAAGATAGCTTAGCTAGACTCATAGTAAAACTAACTAAAACCTGCCAAATTGACGCAAAAAACGCCTAAATCCAATTTTCTTAAGCAAGATCTAAATCCACCAATTGTTGGTGGAAATTTGGCAGCACTGCTGGTAATAATAATAATAATGGATTGGATTCAGCTGCACTTTTCAAGATGCTCAAAGCGCTTACAGTGTGTCCATTAATCATTCAATCATGGCTGCCAGTTCGCACCCAGGGTTGTACTGCTCTGACTATCACCAAGAACATTCATACACATTCACAAACCAGTGGTAAGTAATATTTTCAAAAATTGCAAAATGTTTCAGTGGTAGGGCTTGCCCAAGGGGCGTCACTGGGTAATGTTAATTGCTCACCATTGATGTGGTAATTCCATTCATATGGTAATTGCCCCGTTACCATTGCGATTGCTTGCTTGTTCATTTCCCCCGGGAATCGACTTCTGGTTCCCTTCATGCCAGTCCTTCACCCTACCAACCGATCTACCCAGCCGGGTACTGGTGGACGAGCCCTTGTTTGGCTCATCTGTGACACACCGGCACATTGGCTGTATCGGTCACGTGACTTCTCCTGAAGTGATACGCGCACCGACACGGGGTTTGACTTTATGAGCTTGACATGTGAGCCGATGCGTCATTATTGCCAGACCCATCACTACTGATTACTTTTGCTTAACTTGGTTTAATATTCACATTTAGCATCTTTTAGTACAATAGCATATACACTACTGTGTTAGCCGCTTGCTGTCCATTTTATTCTTAGTTTGCAAAGTAAAACGCTTCTCCTTAGCTAAACACCACTAGCCTTAGCTTAGCACGTAGTATTGCTTACCTCCTCCACCTTCAACCCTCTTTCCTGCCCCATGTGCCATGTGTTTAGTGAGGATCCTGCCCCCTTTAGTAAAGATAGTGGTGTGTCTTAACCCTTGTGCTATCCTGTGGAGTCAAGATTACCATTGACGTGTTCTCCCTACCATGACAAGGTTGACAGGTGGAAAGATTTCATGTAATCCATGGAAACCAGTGAAGATCACAAACCATTGAAGAAAAAAGTTCAGCGCATTGTCTTGTGGGGTCTAGATGACCCAACTCCCAATGTTAAAGGGCCAAGGATAGCACAAGGGTTAAGTGTAGTCTTACGTTAGACTTGGAGGCCAGGCTGGAGTAGTTAGAAGCACGGCTCCGCTAAGCAGGCTTAGCAGGCCACACTACCGGGGCTAACCCAGTTAGCACTCCAGCCCCTTCCCAGCAGCCAGGGAACACACAGGGAGGGTTTGTACCGGTGGGCAGGAAGCATAGTGCTAAATGCAAAAACTTAGAGCACCCGAAGCTCCACGTTAGTAATAGGTTCCCCCCCATCAGCGACACACCGGCTGAACCCTAAACACTGGTTATCGGCTGTTCTATAGTTAGACATGTGGCGTTCCTAGCGGCAACAGTTCGGTGTTATCCGGTAGCCAGAGCTGGTGACATCGAGGGGAATCTTAGGATGATAGCCCAGAGTAAGTCCAGGTTCTGTTTAGTCGTGATTCACGGAGGGCGTAATGACACCCGACGGAGGCAATAAGAGGTTCTCAAATTAAACGTAGCTTCGGTGTGTAAACTTACTAAGTCAATGTCAGACACTGTAATTTTCTCTGGACCCCTGTCCAACTTATTCAGTGATGAAATGTACAGCTGCTTTTTATCACTTAACTGCTGGATTTCTAGATGGTGTCCAGAAAACAGCGTTGGTTTTGTTGACAATTGGAGCGCGTTTTGGGTGAAGCCCGGTCTCATGTGGAGAGATGGCATCCATCCTACTCTGGACGGTACCGCTCTTCTTTCTAGGAACATTTCTGCCAGCCTGTCGTGCAACCTGACAACCCAGAGACGAGACCCTTGCATAGAGCAGCAGTTTAAATCTGTTAACACATTCATGTTGTTTTGCCCTCAGTTGTAATAATCAGTCATAAGTGAAGAGACATGCGTTGTGATGTTTGCCAATGAGTGGCTCTGTTATGATCACGTGACCTGTAAGAGGAAGCAGTTGAGAAATAAAGTTATGTGTGAAAAGTTGGAGTTCAAGTAACATGGAAAAGTCTCTTTATTTTTCCTCCATTTTTGATTCGGATACTGGGTCCACACGCGAGGACCAAAGCGGGGATAACAACTCTGCTAACAGGTTATGGGCCCAGTCTGAGTCTACCCAAAGTTTCCACCGAGTGAAAAGATTCAACGCAACGCACCGCGTGTCCCGGTGAGCATCAGCATTGTTTTTAGTGGTAGCAACATGAGCAGACTGTTTCGGTTCGTAATCAGAAAGAACCCAGGAGCAGGAAGAACTCGGATCCAAGGGATTGGAAAGCCAAAAGATTTAATAAATCAAAATCCATATTACGTGAGGGACAAAACGTGGGATAAACGTCAGGACAAAACAGGACACTGTGACAACAAAAACCATAACTATAGAAATCTAAATACCCAACCACACTAATGAGAAACTGAAAACAGCTGTGAGACCAGGTGAGTGCAGAGGAGGAGGAGGGGGGTAGGCTGCAGGCCAGCCGTAACCATGACACAGACGAGCTGCAAAATCCGCTACTCGCTGGTCTTGACTAGTTTTTGACGCAGATGAAAAGAACTACGAGCTATGGGAGACAAAATTCCTTGGCCATCTTCGACTGTTGGGTCTAAAGGAAAAAATTTTGGAATCCGACGACGAGCAAGAAGACGGAGATTTAAAAAATGATGCGATGGGAGGCGACAGATGATGGACGAAAGGCTGTCAATATGTGTGAGAGAGGAGTGCAGGATGTGGGAGATGGCATCATCTGTGGATCTGTTTGGGTGATAGGCAAACTGAAGAGGGTCCAAAGTATCCGGGATGGAGGAGCAGATGACGTTTTTAACCAGTCCGTCAAAGACCTTCATGACTGTTGATGTGAAGGCAACTGGACGATAGTCATTCAGACAAGAGGGTTTATTGTTCTTAGGCACAGGGATGATGACCGATTTTTTGAATGAGGTGTGAACCACCGATGCAGCAAGAGACTCATTAAAAATGGATGTAAACAAACCAGCGAGCTGATCAGCGCAGGACCGCAGAACACAGCCAGAAATCCCATCAGGTCCGGCTGCTTTCCTTACATTCACTCGCTTTAGTGCCCTCCGAACCTCGTCCTCCGCCACATCCAGTTCTTGTGAGGGAAACAGTGGTGGTGGGTATCCGAGGGCGGCCTTGCACGGAGACAGACCTGTGGCGGAGGAAGGGTGAGAGTTATGAGCATACTCCGCCCAGACTAAGTACCTGGACCAGTCCGTGGAATTTTGGTCAGCGAGGCAGCGAAGGGAGGTCTCCAGCTCCTGATTTGCGCGCTCGGCCTGCCCTTTAGATTGGGGGTGATATACAGATGTGAGACTGATGGTAGCGGCAAGGCGGTGCAGAAAGCCCTCCAAACTTGGAACACAAATTGGGGTCTGCGGTCTGAGACGATGTCAGACGGTAGGCCATGGTATCGAAACATGTGGTGGACCAGAGCGTCAGCGGTTTCAGAGGCCGAGGGTAACTGAGGAAGGGGAATGAAATGCACGAATTTGGAAAATTGATCAATAACTGTGAGGATGACAGAGTTACCTTGGGAGACGGGGAGACCGGTGACGAAATCGACTGCAATATGGGACCAAGGATGGCAAGGAGTGGATAATGGATGGAGTAGACCTGATGGTGGGCTGTTGCAGGACTTAGAGCGGGCGCAGGTGGAACAAGCGGCCACGTACTCCTTGACGTCTTTGGACATGGAGGGCCAAAAGAAGCGTCGACGGAGGACATGGAGTGTTCTGGCTACCCCACCATGGCAGGCGATGCGAGAAGCATGGGCCCAGGTAATAGCCTCTGACCTAAGAGAGCAAGGAACATACAGGGTGGCGTCAGGAGGATCAGGATGGTCGGTCTCCTCACCTTGAGCCGGGATAACTTTGGTCTTGATGTCCCAGGTGAACGCCCCGATTATGCAGGTGGATGGGATGATGTTGGTGGTGGAGGTGTCTGGATCCTCGGAAGAGCAGTACTTGCGAGAGAGGGCGTCAGGTTTTAGTTGCGGCTGTCTGGTCTGTAGGTAATAGAGAAATTGAATCGGTCAAAAACACCAACGGGCCTGATGAGAGTTCAGCCTCTTGGCGGAACGGAGGTAAGCGTGGTTCTTGTGGTCAGTCCAGACAATGAATGGTTGAGCCGCTCCCTCCAGCCAGTGCCACCACTCCCCCAAGGTGAGTTTGACGGCGAGTAGCTCCCGATTTCCCACGTCGTAGTTTTTTTCTGCGGGGTAAAGTTTCTTGGAGAAGTACACACAAGGTTTTAATTTGCCTGTCCTCTCCTCCCGCTGGGAAAGGGCGGCCTCCACGCCAGAATCAGAAGCGTCGACCTCCACAACGAACTGTCTGGAAGAATCAGGCTGGATTAATATGGGAGCAGAAACAAAAAGTCTTTTGAGGGTGTCGAAAGAGTTCTGGGCCGCGGGAGTCCATTGGAAGGGTCTGGTGGTGGAAGTGAGCTGAGTGAGAGGGGCGGCAATACTGCTATAGTTCCTTATGAAACGGCGGTAAAAATGAGCAAACCCGAGAAATTGTTGAAGCTTCTGCATGTTGTGGGAGGCTCCCACTGGGAAACTGCTTCGATTTTAACTGGATCAGGGCGAATGCTACCAGCCTCGAAAATATAACCCAGAAATGGAATGACGGTTGTGTGAAACTGGCATTTCTCGGCTTTAACGAATAATTGATTTTCAGAAAGCCTTTGCAGAACCTGCCGAACGTGATCTGAGTACTGACTGGGATCCTTGGAGTAAATAAGGATGTCGTCTAAATAGACGAACACCAAACGGTTAATAAAGGTTAAATGACTTCATGATCTCGCTCTGAAGTACCTGTCTGACCTGCTCCAGGTATACAGCGGGGAAAATAAGTATTGAATACGTCAACATTTCTCTCAAAAAACATATTTCTAATCGAGCTATTGAAATGAAATTTTCACCAGATGTCGGCATCAACCCAAGTAATGCACACATAGAAAGAAATCCAAACATTTATGTCCATAAATGAAGTTATGTGTAATAAAGTGAAATGGCACAGGGAATAAGTATTGAACACATGAAGAAAAGGAGGGGTAAAAAGGTCTGGCAAGCCTAGAAAGCAGCTGGAGTTTGTCAGTTTTCAGAAGGTTAACCTGGCCCCTATTAGTGGAAAGTAATATCAGCTGGTATAGTCCTGATTGATGCCTTTCAAAACGGTTTCTCACCAGCAAGATGTTAGACAAGAAGCATTGCATGATGGGTAAAAGCAAAGAGCCGTCCAAAGACCTACGCAACCTTATTGTTGCAAAACACACTGAAGGCATTGGTTACAGGTGCATTTCTAAACTTCTGAAAGTTCCAGTGAGTACCATTGGGGCCATCATCCGGAAGTGGAAAGAACACGGCATTACCATAAACCCGCCACGGCCAGGTGCTCCTCGCAAGATTTCAGACAGAGGAGTCAGAGCATTCATCAGAAGGGTTCTCCAACAGCACAGGACCACTCGTGGAGAGCTTCAGAAAGACCTGGAATCAGCAGGTACCGTTGTTTCAAAGAAAACAATAAGTAATGCACTCAACCGCCATGGCCTCCATGCACGCACACCACGCAAGACTCCATTTTGAAGAAGAAGCATGTTGAAGCTCGTTTGGAGTTTGCGACACAACATTTGGATAAACCCATGACATTCTGGGAGAAGATACTCTGGTCAGATGAGACCAAAATTGAACTCTTCGGATGTCATAAGACACAACATGTTTGGAGGAAAAATGGCACCGCACATCACCCCCAAAACACCATACCAACAGTCAAGTTTGGAGGTGGGAGCATCATGGCGTGGGGCTGTTTTTCAGCATGTGGTACTGGTAGACTTCATATCATTGAAGGAATAATGACTGGAGAAAAGTATCGAGACATTCTTGATCAGAATCTGCTGTCATCTGCCAGGCTGCTGAAGATGAAAAGAGGGTGGATCTTTCAGCAAGTCAACAATCCCAAGCACACAGCATAGGTAACACTCAACTGGTTGAAGAAAGAGAAAATAAAGCTGCTAGAATGGCCCTGTCAATCACCAGACTTGAATCCAATTGAAAATCTTTGGAAAGAACTGAAGATCCGGGTTCACAGAAGAGACCCCCGGAACCTTGGAGATTTGAAGGCAGTTTGTGTGGATGAATGGGCCAAAATCACACCTGAGCAATGTATTCGACTGGTTTCTCCATACAGGAGGCGTCTTGAGGCTGTAATCACCAACAAAGGTTTTTGTACTAAGTATTGAACAAATTTCAGTAAGCGTGTTCAATACTTATTCCCTTAGCCATTTCACTTTATTACACATAACTTCATTTATGGACATAAATGTTTGGATTTTTTTCTATGTGTGCATTACTTGGGTTGATGCCGACATCTGGTGAAAATTTTGTGTCAATAGCTCGATTAAAAATATGGTTTTTGAGAGAAATGTTGACGGGTTCAATACTTGTTTTCCCCGCTGTATATGCCTTTTTGCTAGATAAAGTTAGTCATCTGCAAGACCAAGAGGAACTGAGATGGGACTGAGCCTTTTCACCAAATTTCTGGAACCATCAACCTCTGTACTTCAGAGAGATAGAATCACTTTGTACTTTTACATATGCTCTTAAAGTGTGGATGCCATGCTTTGAACAACTTTGTCAAATTAAAAAGCCCTTTAAACGCTGATTCTATTGATACCAATAGTTTGCGTCGAAAAAAATCCGAAGCATATGAAAAATAGACATCTTTCGAAGGAATCAGAGATTTGGATCTGCGCAGGCTGGAAGTGAACCCGATATGACCTGTGACGTCACGAAAGGGAGTTGCCTTTCGCAGTTGCTTAGGACAGCATGTAAACAAAACAGGTAGTCTTCGTTTCTCTCGTGTTTAAATCTGTTAATCATCAACATGCCAAGTCGTTGTGTGGCAGCTGGATGTAGCAATACATCTAGTGAAAGTGTATCTGTGTATAAAATTCCCAAAACAAGAAACGCTGCTGAAAAGGGGAAAATTTAAGAAGGTGGACGGCGAAGGATTTTTCCCTCCAGATCTGCAGGAGAGAAGTCTGCGTTTTCGAAGGGACAAAAACCGGGACACAAACGAAGAATTTTGAACGGAGAGTTGGGAGGAGGATCTTGGCTTCTGAGTCGAGGAAAGGCGGGTGAGCTGGAAGCGAGCGAGCCGTTTTCTGGGTCGGAGAGGACGGCGCTGGAGTCGGTCGGGAGCGGAGGCTGCTAAGCTAGGCTAGTGTGCATCACGATGGATCACATTGAGGCGAAGTAGTCGTGTTTTCTGTTGTCCTTGGATCCAACTGGAGTATTTCAACGCACTCAATGTTTTGCAAGAGAAGCAACAGTTCTGCAACGTTTTTTTTCTTTTGCTTTTGAGGTGCCGGTGCCGTGAGTAAACTGAACTGTGTGTGTGTGAGCGCTCGCGCACGAGAAAAGGTTTCAAACTGGTTCAAACAGGTAAAACTGTTTATGTTCCACAGTTGTTAATGGTATAAAGTGACTTTGTTAACTAAAGAGTAGTAATATCTGGGAAACTTTTATCATTTTGTGACATTTATTTTGTAAATTGGGTTGAAAACCAGTGTTTACCTTTGTTTAGATTAGGCCAAAAGGGGACATTTTGAGTATATTTTAGGGTAAGTGGAGTAATTTAATTTTATACATTTTTTAGACTTACTGGAGTCTAGCCGAATCTTCATGCTGGCTATCGTCATCGGCATCACTAGACCTACTACTTTCTGCTATATCCTCCTCACTTTCGCAAAAGGGTTCGAATCGATACGGTTGCAAAAGTGACTCATCATGATGATAATCTCCGCAACTTTCCTCTTCATCTTTCTGTTCATCTGATGATAAATCGCTAATAGAGACGGTAGCATCACTCTGTGCTTCGCTATCGGTGCTAGCCATGTTGTCTGCCTTGTCTTCCTTTCGTTACGTCACAAACAGGGGGGCGAGAATTCGGCGGAATGCGTGAAGCCGGCGGCCGTCCTCGTTGTTTATATTGCGTTTTTCGCTATTTATTCTTTTTCGAAAAATATTAAAAACAATCGCAACATGAAATAGAGACTATTTACTATATTTTGGCTTATTAAAATAGACCATGTCACCCACACTTTAAGACATATTTTTTCCATTTGGCTTTTAATTGAGTTGAAACCCTGATCTTAAATGTATTGAATATGTCTGGGTAGCTCAGTTGGTAAGGTGAAGGACTGTCATGCAGGAATCCAGGGATCAATTCTCAGGGGGAATGAGCAAGCAAATGGGGAATTACCATTACCCAGTGAGTGCCCAGCTGTGACTGTGCATGAATAATTCCAGTGATCAACAGAGTAGCTGTAGCAGTGAATTTGCAGCCATGCCTCTGTCAGTCTGCTCTAGGGCAGCTGTAGCTACAACAGTAGCTTATCATCACCAAGTATGAATGAGGATTAATGGACAAACTGTAAGTGCTTTGAGTGTCTGGAAAGGGGGAGTTCCTGCGTTTGTCCGCCGCTTACTGCTGGGCAAAAGATGAGGCGCATTTGATACACTTTAAGCACACACCAAGGCTAAATTCAAAAATTTTTAACATCTCTGTCCTGGAGCTTGGTATCAGCTGCCTGACTTCATAAAGGAGTGTACGCCTGAAACCTGCAACCACTGCACTGTTTTGGAACAGCTGAGGATCAACTCAGGATTGCGCTGTGGAACGTACGGTCCATCACTGACAAAACTTTTTATTTGAATTACTCTTTCACATCAGAGCACTTGGACTTCCTTTGACTGACGGAGACATGGCAGCGGGAGATGGAAACATCCATGCCCCCGGACTGCCCCGTGCTCTGCACCCCCTGCTTATCAGGACGGGGGTGGACTGGCCACCACCTACCGGGGCATTTTCCCCTGCTCGAAGCTGAGCTTGGATTCTTTCAGCTCATTTGAACTGTAGATTACGAAGGTTGGATCTGACTCCCCGTTTTACTGCATTTTAATTCACCGACCTCCTTGCCCAACAGGGGTATTTTTAGATGAGTTTGCCGAATTATTATCAGGCATTATCAGTTTAACTCTGTACTCTTAATGGGAGATTTTAATATTCACATTGATGATTTTTCCTGTGTCTCTTCTTCAGAACTGTTATTTAAAACTGAATATTTCAATTTTTTTCAACATGATTCTGACCCCACCCATGACATAGCTCACACTCTGGACCTAGTCTTTTCCCTAGGTCTAGCTTTTAAGCAGCTTAGTGTAAGAGACAGTCACATCAGTGATCACTGCTGGATTTTCTTCAGTGTGATTTCCCCCTGCCCACCTTCACCCACAACTGTTAGAATGCAGCAACGAATTTTAAGTTTGAATGTGTCAGATAGATTCACAGATCTGTTTGATACAAATTATTTTACTCATTTTAAAAATATTATGTGAACTAGTAATGAAGAAACGTTTATCAATTCTGATTAAAAGGCAAAAAATATATATTTTTCTTTAGAAATGCATTTGTGGTTCACTCTCTGTGTTAATACAAAATGATTGAGATACCTGCTGACACATTTGAACGTTTATCAGAAGAGTTATTGAGGCCGGATGTCCAAATCTGTGAAGATCTAACTTAACCCAACTGCAGTTGCTCTATTCCCGTGTTTCTCCGCGTAGCTGATAGCTTGCAGTTTAACTGTGCTTTGTAATCGTGTCTCTTTGCTGTTTTCCAGCTTTCTGCATTATCTGCATTATGAAGTTGTTTGGTTCAAGACCCGGGGTATGGAGTGATATTTCTGCCACCACGTTGCACACAAAACTTTTCTAAGTTGAACACAAAACTTTATACGTTTTTTGCTAAAAAAATTTTTTTTTGCTTTCAAAAACTTTTTTTTGCTTTCAAAACCGCTTTTTGCGTTTGCAAAACACATTTTTTCGCGTGTGTTGTGTCAAATCTCGCTTTTGTCCTATCTTTGATTTTGCTGACTACTTTGAGCGCGACTTAGCGTGACATGACTGCCACTGACATCGCCAAAAAGAAATTCGCAAGCGTTGTGTGTCATCTCACTTTTTTCCTATCTTTGCTGAGTTAAGTTTCGTTTTGACGTGACCAAGCTGCCATCAAACAGCTGCTGATTGGTCCAGATTCTAACCAATCACATTGCCATATGAATCTAACATGGTGTCTGCTGCCGAGGCTGAACCAGCTCTTTTTACCCTCATTTTTGTATTTTTGGATGAAGACGTTTTCATTTTTTTAAATATAATTTTAACAATAATTCATACTTTCTTTTTTTAGCATTAGTACATTTTTATTCAGTCAAATTTTTGAATTTATGGCTGAGGATCTCCTGAAACTGTCATGTTTATCTGCTGACATTAAATCAACAATTCTGTGTGATCTGTGAATCCTGCAGAGCAAAATATTAGTGAAAAGGTAGATTTTCTTTAAGGTCTGTTTGTTAAAACAAAACAATAAAAGATTCAAAGCACATGTTATTTAATGCTGCACACGTGTTTAGGATCAGATGAACAGCAATAATAAGCAGAAGAATGATGGCTCACCACAGTAAACTCAATGTATATAACACAGAAGAGGCATTTTTTGATCTTTATTATCATTTATGTTTTAGAACTTGTAAGCGTTTGTCCAAAGTTAAAAAATATTAGTCATAAAAAATGCTATTTTCTCTTAATATTTCAACCATTTTTGACTAAAATAAAACAATAGTTCAGATACAAATCTTAAAAACTGTTGCTTCCCTGCTGGACGGAGTCGGAGCTTGGACATGTTTTTTTCTGCTGCAGACATTTTAAACACGTTCATCACTACACTGACATGAACAAATACTAAACTCTGTTTGATTTTAGCTGCTTTGCTGCTCATTCTGGGTTTTACTCTAAGAGAAACGGGCCAGACTCGTTGAAAACGGCAGAACCCTGTACGAAAAGAACCGACACAAAGTCTAAAGTCATGTCTGCCTCAGCGTACCGTCAATAACCATCAGAGACACTTGATTGGTTAGAATCATCAGCAGCTGTTTGATGGCAGCTTGGTCACGTCAAAACGAAACTTAACTCAGCAAAGATAGGAAAAAAGTGAGATGACACACAACGCTTGCGAATTTCTTTTTGGCGATGTCAGTGGCAGTCATGTCACGCTAAGTCGCGCTCAAAGTAGTCAGCAAAATCAAAGATAGATCAAAAGCGAGATTTGACACAACGCACGCGAAAAAAAAGTGTTTTGCAAACGCAAAAAACGTTTTTGAAAACAAAAAAAAGTTTATGAGAGCAAAAAAAAATTTTTTTCAGCAAAAAACTTAGAAAGTTTTGTGTTCAACTTAGAAAGTTTTGTGTGCAACGTGGTGGCAGAAATATCACTCCATACCGGGGCCTCATTTATAAAACTTTGCGTAGGATTTGCGTCAGAGGTGGCGTACGGATGAAACATAGGACGTGCGTACGCACAGAAATATTCGGATTTATAAAACCGTGCGCACGCACATCCTACGCATCTTTCCCTTAATAAATCACAACCAATTCTAAATGCAGCGCAGCTTTTGCGGCTTCATGACACGCCCATAGTTGCCCATAAATAGTCCGTGAAACGCCCACAAATGAATATTCATTGATTGCGAAACCATGGCAAACACCGAGAGGAAATCAAAAAAACGTAACTTTACTCAATGTGAAGTAGAAGAGGAGGAGGAAAAGAGGAGAAAAGTGTTGTTTGGAGGGCACAGTGTGGGCATTACTAATGCCAAAAAGGCACTTGAGTGGCAAACGGTGGCGGACGCAGTAAATGCTGTAGCCTCACAACCTCGGACCGTGGCCGAAATAAAAAAGAAATGGTCGGACATCAAAGTCGAGGCAAAAAAAACGTCTGGCGCTGCATCGCCAGAGTGTGTCTGCCACTGGTCTAATGAAGAGATGTTTTACCAACTTTCCCCAGTGGACAATTAATATGTCTGTCTGTCTGTCTGTCTGTCTGTCTGTCTGTCTGTCTGTCTGTCTGTCTGTCTGTCTGTCTAATTGCACCTATATCTGCTCCGCCAGACGGACACATTAACAAGAATATCAGTTTTGTACATTATTTTGTTCTGTTAACTGTATTATTTATGAGGATGAATTGCACAACATGCCAATATTGCAGAACATATTTCACTTTTCCTTCTGCAAATAAGTGTTCATTTGAATTTCTGTTGTAATTTTCGTTTGATTTTTTTTTTGTTTGTTTCACTACTGATCGATCCAACGGGTGTTCATGTTGTATGCACAATGACAATAAGCAATCTAATCTAACCACACGATCCCTTACAAACCATTAGAGCTGTGAATTCAGGCGGCCGGACATACACAAACTACTCTTCATAAATCTTTCTCCCCAAAACCAGAGGGCACAGCCTCAGAAGAACAAGTGGAGGGAGACTGAATACACAACAGTCATCATAACAAAAGCACTCCAAGCATTAAGAATGAAAGACCATACTCCAAAGACAACATGGAAACCCAAATTTTATTTTTTTTTGTCCCACAGAGATGCAACAGACCAGGAATCCAGAGGAAATTTGATCACCGAGAAATCATAAATAACACGCAAAACGAAGGCGATCCTACAGCCCACACAAAGTTCGGTACAGGGCTACTGATAAAAACAGTCGACAAAATGAAAAATAAACCGATGAACACTTCGAGCGCCAACTGAATGCCAAGAGACGCCACTGGGAGGCATAGAGGCAGAACAGTGAAGGCATCAGTGATAACGGTCATCCTCAGCCTGATATCGCGGTTGGAGGAAAATTGTGAAGAAAGCATATATACAAATATATACTAATCCTGAAGGCGCGTGAGGAACTAGGCCACAGATGCCCAGAAAGATGAACTGCGAGGCGCTAACACGTCCAGATCGAGTCACGTCAACCTGAACACTTCATAGGGCCACCTTCAGTGGCGGATTTGAAAACGACGCCCCGGAAGAATCCATCACATAGCCCCCACAAACCTCCAGACCAAACCAGAGAATAACAAATTAACTGTCCAGTCGAGAAAACAAGCCGTGACGAGACTGACACACTCACTAATGCAGCCGGCGTAAGTCCCCGAAGCCAGGGCAGGACCCACTGGGGTACACAGAGCGGGGAAAAACAGGCGGAGCAGAACCAGACGCAGAACATGCCGGGGCAACGAACAAGGATCGCCGAGTGAATCAAAATGAGCCATAGACGCTGCACAAAAGAGACCAATCATAGGGAAAATGTCCACAGAGGAGAGACGGGTCCAAGAGAGACTAATTCAACATGCTGACTAACCAGCAGCCACAACAACAATGAAAATAGAACAGAAGAACCGCCATAATAATAAAGCCAGCATCGAATTAAAGATAGTCAAGATTCACATTCAGCTCCCAATGAATGAAACAGCAACAGAGAAAATGCTAAAAGGCACAACCAAGCCAGCCAGCGTGAGAAACTTGTCCATAGGAGGACCGCCAGCCTTCAGAACAACAGAAAAGACCCCACAACTCCTGAAACAATAACCGGACAACGCAGAACCACACAGCAGAAAATGAATCAGAAGTGTACCAAAAAGTGGACCATGAGTCAAAAACTACAATTCCCAGGGTCCTCTCGTCACGAGTCGCTATTTTCGGTTTGATCTCACAGATTCATATGCAAAGCTATTTTCAGTAAGGTAGAAGAGAAAACTACAGAAAAAAATGCCTCCTCGCAAGAGCCCGTAAATCGTTCAGCAGCACAAAAATAAAAAATAAATATTGCCATGGACTAATGACTTGAGGGTTTATTTCTGAACAAATACACTAAATCTACACCAATAAGTTTGTAATTTTAATCATTTATAAATCAGCCACATTTTCCATTGTCAGAACACAGCAGATTCATAAATAGTCTTCGTAAAATGTTCATATTTATTATGTTTTTACTTTGACAAGTAGGTGTCATTCTCCGCGTTAAATAGAAGTAGTTCGCCTCCAGACCAGGAAGCTTTGTTTTCGTGTCAAGCGCCATATGAAAACACCCGAAAGAGAAAAGTAGTGAGCATGGGTGTCCGAATTGCTTTGAAAATTCAGAGAACTATATAGAGCAGTGTTTTTCAACCAGTGTGCCGCGGCACACTAGTGTGCCGTGGGAGATGGTCAAGTTTGAT
This sequence comes from Oryzias sinensis, assembly GCA_037389245.1. Classification (NCBI taxonomy): domain Eukaryota; kingdom Metazoa; phylum Chordata; class Actinopteri; order Beloniformes; family Adrianichthyidae; genus Oryzias; species Oryzias sinensis. The sequence goes on along the minus strand of CM074499.1, from coordinate 26,529,030 downwards.
TTCCTGATCTCCAGGAAATCAGCTCTTTGTTCATCCAAACAGGCCCTGATAAAACACTGAGTAGTTAGGAATATAAAAGATCTAGCGGGTCTCCCTTGGGGGGGGCAGTGCTTCCACGGAGGTAGGGACTGATTCTCCTGGCTGGGCACATACTGACATGGGACTGTGTCAGTTGCAGATGTGCTAACCCGGCTAGTTAAGAGGAGGACTGTACACGGTGGCGGACGAAAGCCAGGATTGTGCGACGGAGTCTTCAGCCAGTGTGTTCCTGTGTTTTGCTAATTTTGTTGTGTTATTCAGTTATGCAGTTATGTGAGGGTTGTGGGGACACTAACCCTCTTAGGTGGGGGCAGTATAGCGACCTGGGGGTCAGCCCCGCCTTCAGCCCCTAAGGCTCATGGGAAGTGGGGAGCTTAGTGTGAAACCTTGAGTCAGAGGGTTGTGTACTGAAGTGACCTCCATGCTGTTTGGGCTGTTTGGGAGTGCTTGAATAAACGGGCTTGATGCTCAAAAGGAGACATTGCCGTCTTCCTGTTTATTTCTTCCTGAGACTGTCCGGGGTCGTGCGGTGTATGGGGCACGGACAGCTCTCCAACAAAGCCAACTAAATTAGCAGTTGGATTTAGCTACCCCAGGAAAGTGACGGACCGGCTGGATCGTCACACTATATTTCTCTCCCCCATCTTATTACATTTTCAAACATGTTTGAAAATGCTCCAGGGAGCCACTGGGGCAGCGCTAAAGAGCCACATGCGGCTCAGGAGCCGCGGGTTGCCGACCCCCGGGTTAGTGGGAATTCGGACAGAGAGCCCTACCGTTTAGCTTTGATGTACTCGACCTGCTTTTAACCCGACTAGCCGCTGACGACTTTCATACAAACTGCGGGAGATCAGAGTAATAGTTTATTGGGACCCCCGTCACATTTATAAAATTTGGTCAGCGAAAATTTATAAACTCTTTAGGCACACAACAAATGAGAAAACACAATGATTAAGGCAACTTACCCCAGGTTGATGCGCCATGGTAATGCATCGGAACGGTCCAACATCAATCTTCTGAGTACTGAACTCTGGTTGACCCCCACCCCCTCTCATCCCCCCTTTTTCTATTATCGGACACAGATCTGTTTTGACACTAATTTCTTGCAAGGAATGTGTCAAATGTCTGAGCGCAGCTGTAGCGCGCTGTGGTTCACGGCAGCAGATTCGCACACGCAGCAGCAGATTCGAGCAGTTGTAATCATCGATTTGAGGTTGGAACTCTAAATGAACACATTCAAATGGTAATTTGTCAGTTGTGATTTTATTTGTTGAAACATTTATATACACATTGGTAGAAATTGACTTTTTTTTACATGTGTACATTAGTTCTTTACAGCAGAAGATTTTTACACACAGATGCAGATTTTTGGTGCGCACGTTCTCACATTCAATTTTACAAGTTCTCACAACAAATCTAGAAGTTTGTCCATTTTGGAACATTATTACCTTCATAGATTGCACCCTATATTTTTTAAATTACATGTATTTTAATATTTCGGGAACTCATAAATATTGTGGTTCTATTTTATTTCGATATTTGTTATCAGGGAAGAGAAGTGTTTGACGTTTATGGTCATTACTTTGTGAAAAGTGCTGAGACAACTGAGAGGATACAGCGGCCCCCGCGTGTGTGACAGGTAACTGCATGTCATCAAGTTTTTTTTATTTGTTTAATATGTACAGATCCTACTGCAGTCATCAATAAAAAAGGTCAGCAATCAGCAGATGTTAGGGTCCAGAAAAATCATCAAAGATGAGAAAAAAACTTGTAAATTTACGAGATTAAAGTCAAAGTTAGCCTACAGAGGAGCAAGTGAACGCCGCGCAGCAGTAGATCGACTTAACTTAATTGAACAGGTTAGCTGAATGTTTATTGACAACGTTCCAAATGTTTGGAAGCTTATTTGTTTGATTTACGATTTATTAACATTTTATTTATTGACGGGTCTTTTGCAGAATCTCTGCGCCGTTGATGAAGCCATCGGTGTCCCTGCAGCTGTCCACTTCAATCCTTTCTTCCTCCACCAAAGACAAGATATCTACGTCTGTGTGATGCTTCAGTCTGAGAGGAGCACTTTTTGGCATTGTGAACGTTCTAATGCTGATATGACAGACGATTTTCATTCCTCGTTGTTGTTTTATGTTAAAACAGTACATTTCTTCTGGAGGAGGGGTGTACGTAACACTGTTTACTTCCCCATTGGTGTTCGGATGACAGGTTGATGAAGTAATGAGACGAATGAACTTCAGGCTATGTGAATGAAAAGGAAAATAAAGGCTGCAGCAGTCCGCTACACCCAAACGTGTCTCTGAGCTCCTTATTGTACATATGGAACTCCTAATAGTTCTAATAAATCTCCTTAATATTCTACTTTTTTTCTCGTGAATGTATTAGATGTTAAGTCGTAAATTCACAAGATAAAATCTCGTAATTTTAATTTTTTTTTTTTTTTGTGGCCCTAAAACTCCCTAAAACTAAAATAAAGGCTGCACCGGTCCTATACACCCAAACGTGCCTCTGAGCTCCTTATTTTACATATGAAACTCCCCTTTACAGACACCAAACCCTGGAAAGACGGCTCCACTGATAACAATCAGATTTTGAGTCACCAAAAGGTACCGAATCTCTTTGTTTTTTTAAACCTTTCCGGAAATAAAGCTTCCCAAACGGCTCCACATATTTCATCTTCAAGTTACGGAAAACGTTGGTGTTTTTTCCTCATTAATCTATGACTTTTTTTCTCATAAATTTAAGAGGCAAAAACTCCTAAATGTTTGAATTAAAATCTTGTAATTTAACAGTTATGGCTTTCTTTCTCGTATATTAACGACTTAAAAGTCGTAATTAATTTTTTTTTTGTGAACTTAAACTCCGTCATAGAAATTAGATTAATTTAATAAAGAAAAAAATACAACGGGCGAAAATCTCTGTCGTTAATTTATCGTGATTAGCGCGTTAATTTGACACCCCTAGGAATAAGTACTTTCAGAAATTGTTAAACGTGAAAAAAACAGGAAACAAAATTACTGAAATGTAAAAAAAAGGAAACAGAAAAGTATGAAACCCTATCAGAGTTAAAATAACTATTTAACGCAGAAATCTATGGTTTCTTTTTTTAAATATCATATTTTTTAAATACAATTTCCAAACCTTTTAATGAATCCCACTTTGGACAAAAAAAATGAAAAATTAGTCAAAACATCTAAAAATGACTTTCTTTTAAAAGTTAAAATCTAAATAATTGTACAAAATGCACTATTGAAGATGAATTTAGAAGACACATGATGATTTGTAAAAGGAAAATAAAAATAATATAGTAAAAACAAGTATTTGCAAACAAATATTTTTCATGAAAATTCTTGGAATTAAAGGTACATTTATTACTTAATATTACTTATACTTTCATTGTTTCCTAAAAGGTTTTGCCTTCTTTTAGCAATTTAGATTCCTCAAGGTGATGCTAGATTCAAACTAATGTTACACCTAAATGAAACGCTGTTTAAATGAAAAAAACTTTGGCTTTGGCTGCTCAATGTGAATAAAAGATAAACATTTCTTTCTGGAAAAATAATGAATCTCTTTGAAGCTCCAGAATGTTTGCAGTTTTCTCACAAACTAGACATTTCATTCAGACTTTCCA